>CAEFZP010001598.1:0-27500 GCA_903064625.1 Mallotus villosus
CTACCTGCCAAGACGCAGCTCCAGCTGAAAGACATTAACTGTCACACTTTAACTGTACATACTGGGAATATTCTTCTTTTTCTTTTCAGACGCTTTTCATCCAAAGCGACGTATTGGGGAGATTTGACGTAGTGACAAAGCCGATTCGACGTCTGTGTAAAAAGGCAGAGCCGGCATGACGAGACTACACACACACACACACTAGCGACGACGCTAACGTCGCTAACATCCCAGCTCTGATTCCGGAACGCCGGCATGCTATCTCACGTCACACACGGTACGGCATAATGCCCGCCTTGTTTGGGTTCCGTGTAAACAAGCAACACCGGCATCATGAAGTATCCTCTTTACGGGAATATTGCGGGATCTCGGTATGAAAGCGGCTTCATCAGAACGAACGGTCGAATTAATCCGTTTGATGTGGTTTTGTGGTGTGTGTGTGTGTGTGTGGTGTGTGTGTGTGTGTATATTTGTCTAATCATCAAATGGAACGGTAATTGGAAAATCGTCACTTCGAAGAGTCACTCGGGGACTCCCAGACACCCTTAGATGTCAACAACCGAGAAGCAACTAAAACTTCACTTACAAACAAGAAACACCTTCATAGGCTGTTACAATAATGATGTTTGTAGTTACAGTAATTACCTTGTGCTACGGTTCCGTCGAGACTGTTTGTTTGTTTTTGAGTAAACAACCAGGTGAGAATGTACTCAACAGAAATCCCAAAGTTTCTAAGGCAAAACTGTTCTTCTATAATGACTCATTAATGAGCCATAATGTGTGTGTGTCGTGGTGTGTTGGTCTCCAGTAATACCGTTTGCTAGTCACAAGGAGTTGTGAGGGGAAAGAAGGCACGTACACACGCACACAACACCACACAACGCACACGCACACGCACACACGCACAGCTACAGGGAGGATACTGGTCAGTTGTGGCCGTTTGAAGTTTTCAGGTAGGTGTGCTTCATACAGCTGTTGGCCTGCAGTCCCCATGTCGACTACACTCTGGAGGGGCAGAAGAGAGGGAGGGAGGGGGAGGGAGAGGGAGAGGGGAGGGACGAGGGGAGGGAGAGCGGGAGAGGGAGAGGGCGAGGGAGAGGCGAGAGGGAGAGGGAGAGGGAGAGGGAGAGGGAAGGGAGAGGGAGAGGGAGAGGGAGAGGGAGAGGGGAGAGAGGGAGAGGAGAGAGGGAGAGGGAGAGGGAGAGGAGAGGGAGAGGGTGAGGGAGAGGGAGAGGAGGGAGAGGGAGAGAGGGGTGAAAAAGTCCAGTAAAAAAGAAAGAAAAAATGACAGAATTAGTAAATGATGAGAGCACATCTCCAAGAGTTCTTGACACATGTATTTACATTCTAGTCATTTAGCGGGTGATGACTCACACCAAACACACACGCACACACACACGCTAGCAAACACATGTACACCCACACAGCCGACACCAGTCAGATGCAAATGAGCACAGGATGATGGATTGGATGGTTAGAAGGATGAGTGAATGAACTAAGTTGAAATAATTACCCATCTAGAATTAATAGCCATTAAAACAGCAATTAACATTCAGAGAGAGTAGCACGCACTTACTCTACTCACACAGAAAGACCCACGATCCCTGAATACACACCAAAACACACACACACACACTACACAGCTCACGAAATACACACTTCACAGACACATACCTGGATCTGTTCGGGGGTCACTGGTCCAGATTGACAGATTTAACTCGTGAGATGTGGACCCAGATTGAGATGGGACGCCGGCACAGCAGGATGCACATGAAACAGCCCAGGTTCCAGGAGGCGCCAGCGGGGGCACCTGAGGGGGGAGGAGGGAGGGACGTCATGATTAGGGACAATATCAGGACACAGCATCAATGACACTGGTCTATTTGACTATTTGGTCGATTAATCGATGGATGTGTCGATGCCTGCTCTGATACAGAGGACTGACTGAAAGGAGCAGTTAAACCTCCTGTGGTGTGTCTCCGTGTGGCGTGTGTCTACTGTGTGTGTGTGTCTCCTGTGTGTGTTCTCCTGTGTGTGTTGTGTCTCATGTGTGTGTGTCTCCTGTGTGTGTCTACGTGTGTGTGTACTCGTGTGTGTGTGTGTCTCCGTGTGGGTGTGTCATGTGTGTGTCTCCTGTGTGTGTCTCCTGTGTGTGTGTGTGTGTGTATGTATCATGTGTGTGTATCCTGTGTGTGTGTGTGTCTCTGTGTGTGTGTCCTGTGTGTGTCTCCTGTGTGGTGTCTCATGTGGTGTGTGTGTGTGTATGTCTCCTGTGTGTGTCTACTGTGTGTGTCTCCTGTGTGTGTGTGTATGTCTCCTGTGTGTGTCTCCTGTGTGTGTGTGTCTCTGTGTGTGTATCCTGTGTGTGTGTCCTGTGTGTGTCATGTGTGTGTGTCCTGTGTGGTGTGTACTGTGTTGTGTCTCACTGTGTGTGTCTATGTGTGTGTATACTGTGTGTGTCTCCTGTGTGTGTGTGTGTGCTGTGTGTGTGTGTGTTACTGTGTGTGTGGTGTGTGTGTATGTCTCATGTGTGTGTATCCTGTGTGTGTATCATGTGTGTGTGTGTCTGTGTGTGTCTACGTGTGTGTGTCCTGTGTGTGTGTCTACTGTGTGTATATGTGCTGTGTGTAGCTCGTGTGTGTCTCTGTGTGTGTGCCGGTGTCTGTGTGTGGTGTCTCGTGTGTATCCTGGGGTGTGTGTGTATGTCTCCGGTGTGTGGTTGTCTCTGTGGGTTGTATCAGTGTGTGTCTGTGTAGTGTCTCTGTGTGGTCTCTGTGTGTGTGTCCTGGGTGGTGTGTGTGTGTCATGTGTGTGTCGCCTGTGTGTGTGTGTGGTGTGTCCTGTGTGTGTCTATGTGTGTGTGTCATCGTGGTGTAGAATGGTTGTGTCTCTGTGCGGGTGTACGGTGTGTCTCATGTGTGTGTAGAATGTGTATCAGTTGTAGAATTGTGTATGTGCTGTGGTGTGTGCGCCTGCTGTGTGTGTCGCCGTGTGTGTGCTGTGTGTGTGTCTGTGTGTGTCGCCTGTGTGTGTGTGTGTGTGTCCTGTGTGTGTGTATCCGTGTGTGTGTCTCCTGTGTGTGTCTCCTGTGTGTGTCTCCTGTTGTGTGTCTCCTGTGTGTGTGTCTCTGTGTGTGTCTCCTGTGGTGTGTCTATGTGTGGGTTTGTGTCTCCTGTGTGTGTTCCTGTGTGTGTCTACTGTGTGTGTTTCCTGTGTGTGTCTCTGTGTGTGGGGCTCCGTGTGTGTGTGTGTGGTATGTCTCCTGTGTGTGTTCCTGTGTGTGTGGTCTCATGTGTGTGTCTCCTGGTGTGTGTCCTGTGTGTGTCTCTGTGTGTGTCTCCTGTGTGTGTGTCTGTGTGTGTGTCATGTGTTGTGTCTCCTGTGTGTGTCTCCTGTGTGTGTCTCCGAGCTCACACCACACAGCCTCTGATATGAACCTGACCGTGGAGGGTGCCGGCAGAACTTTCCTTGTCAGCGGCTTCATCTGGCCACAGAGATGTGTGTGTGACAGGTGTGTGTGTGAGACAGGTGTGTGTGTGTGACAGGTGTGTGTGTGTGGCAGGTGTTGTGTGTGTGACAGGTGTCTGGACACCTGCGTTCTCAGCACAGCAGCCAACAATGACTCCAGATGGACAGACAACAATGGCAGACTTCAGCAGTGATTGGAGCTCTTGAATAGAAGTGAATGAGGGACTTGGACATAAAACGTCTCTCCCACCCGTCCCTCCACTCACTGTAGCTTCCTAGCCCCTTTCCGACCCAGAGGAACCAGGCAGCTAGACAAACCGTGGACAACCAGAACCAGGCCAGCCCCCAGGGGCTCTCTCTGAGTGACAGGAACCACAGAAGAAGGCTTTAGATCAAACACCGGGCTGTGAGGAAAACACTCCGTTCCGTTCTCAAGTACACTCGCTCCGTCGAGAAAGAGACAGCAAAGAAAGAACATGAGAAGAAGAGAATGAAAAGAACGAAATAAGAAAAGACGAGAAAAGAGAGAAAAGAGGGAGGGTGTAGAGAGGAAGACGAGAGAGAAGAGCGAGAGAGAGAGATGAGAGAGAGTGAGCGATCAAAAGAGCAGAGAGAGAGCGAGACATAGAGATACAAACGACGACGACCGCGAAGAGAAGAAAAAAGAGAACAGAGCAGAAAGAGAGAAAGTAGAGAAGAGCTAAAGAGCTAACTGAGCGATCTCGCAGATCTACTCGCACTCACTCAGTCCTATAACCTCTCTCCTCTTACCTCTCTCCATCTCTCCCTATCATCCCTCTATCCCTCTCATCCACTCCCTCCTCCGTCGGTCTCAGCCCTGAAGTCTGAATGAGTGACAGTGAAGCCCTCCAACTCAGGGGGACGAGAACCCAAGCATGAAATTAAGGCCCCAACTGTCAACCTCAGACAGGGGTGAATTTGTGTGTGTTTGTGTGTGTGTGTGTGTGTTTGTGTGTGTGTGTGTCTGTCAGTGACAGGAAGAGAGGGACTTCAGGGAGGCAGGTGGTTGGTCAGAGGTGTAGTGCAGCCACACGCTAAGTGACAGGTCTGTCCAGCTACGCTGCACCGTAACTTTCCCTGGGAAAAGGTGGAGGATAGCTTGAGTTAAGTGAAGTCATCAGCTGCCTCAAAACAACCCCAGGGTGTAGAGATGAGTCCCTCCCTCCCTCCGGGTCAGGAGAGGAGAGTAGTCAACAGAAGAGGAAGAGACTTTGGTTCGGTACAACCAGAGTGCTGCTGCTCCCTGGTGGTCGAACGGTGGAATTGCAGCACAACAAAACAATGCATTAGGTTAGATTCGAACATGTCTGTTGTCTTTGGCAGTTCCATGCACTAATGATGCAAATTGTCCAAAAGTAAATTATAGGCTTAGTGTGATGACAAGATTAAGATCTTTTCAATGTAAAAAAAAATGGATAAAAATAAATAAATAATCCTTCTTCAGAAATTCAAATACAACAAAATTCAGGCTGCTCAAATTTGAATGGTGAAATTCAGATCCCCCCAAAAATGTTTCTCTCTCTCTCTCTCTCTGTCTCTCTCTCTGTCTCTCTCTCTGTCTCTCTCTCTCTGTCTCTCTCTCTGTCTCTCTCTCTGTCTCTCTCTGTCTCTCTTTGTCTCTCTCTGTCTCTCTGTCTCTCTCCTTGTTCACTCTCTCTCACACCCACACATATATATTTAGGGCAGTGTGTAAGATACAGAGGCAGGGTGGAATTACAGCAGAGCAGCTCAGGTGAGTCACCAGACTGCAAGATTTAAAGCTGGGCCACCACATCCAGCCTAGTTACCACACCCAGCTAGCCTCTAGTACACGCACGGGTTACACACGCCATGCCTAGCTAGTAGTCACCACACCCAGCTAGCCTCTAGTACACGCACGGGTTACACACACCATGCCTAGCCAGTAGCCACCACACCAAGCTAGCCTCTAGTACACGCACGGGTTACACACGCCATGCCTAGCTAGTAGTCACCACACCCAGCTAGCCTCTAGTACACGCACGGGTTACACACACCATGCCTAGCCAGTAGTCACCACACCCAGCCTAGCTAGCCTCTAGTACACGCACAGGTCATGCATGTACACACACACACACACAGACAGACATAAGTCACAGAGGTGTCACAGAGAGACGTGTCAGTGATCAAGCCTGCAGTGATAAAGCCTGCAGTGATTAAGCCTGCAGTGATCAAGCCTGCAGTGATCAAGCCTGCAGTGATCAAGCCTGCAGTGATCAAGCCTGCAGTGATCAAGCCTGCAGTGATCAAGCCTGCAGTGAGGGGGGTCTGAGAGGAAGAAGAGCAATGGGAGAAGGTGTGCGTGGTTAACTGGACGCCTTTGTTTTTGTTATAGCTAACAACATACCTTATACTTTCTTTTTCTATACAGCGATACCTTTAGTGACAATATAGCAGTGTGCATAGGAACTGTTGTGTAGTTCGACTCAGCACAGTACAACTTACTACACAAGTGAAACTTGTTCTGGTGGAGGAATGGCTTTCCAGGTGTCCTCTTTCCCCTCACACCCTTCCTTCAGACTGTGCCTTCTTTTATAATAACCTATTACTGCTAGCACCTAACACAAATCACACAGCCCATCCCAGTACAATGTTTTAAACGATAGCTACTGATATAGCAATGACACTGTAAGGTAGATAAGGTTAACTTAATGTAGTGTTGCAAAAATGGATGGATTTACAGTAAGGAATTATATGTTTTTACCTGAAATGCCACTCAGACTGTTTACACAGGGACAGTGTGATTCCCACAGGCAAAGCTGTGATGTGAGCATATTTAAAGAGACACACACCTGCTTTGAGATACAAGCTGGGCTGTGCTGTAGGTGTGCAGTGCTGTGTCTGGGCATGCATGACAGGACACATGATTAGCCTAATTTGCTGTAGTAACTATCAACTGAAGATTAAAAGTATCTGCACGCAGGTGCCCTGTATTACATTTACATGACATTACATTTAGTCATTTAGCAGATGCTGAATGTCCAGAGCGACTTACAGTAAGTACAGGGACATTCTCCCCGAGGCAAGTAGGGTGAAGTTCCATGCCCAAGGACACAACGTCTGAAATATCTAGTAAGTGAAGAGAAGGAAAGCGGAAGAAAAAGAGAGAGAGGAAGATGGAACTGTACATTAGGGTTATAAAAGTGTCTAACTGAACCATCCACCCTGACCAGAACCAGCTATAGGCTAAGTGTGTGTTACCTACACATTCCTAATGCATATCAAATTAATTAATTAATACATTTATTTATATAGCGCTTTTCAAGTCACTCAAAGTCGCTTTACAGAGTCCAGTGTTCATTCAGACACAGACACACCGGTGGTGGTAAGCTACAATGTAGCCACAGCTGCCCTGGGGCAGACTGTCTTTATGATGGTGGGGGGAAAACCGGAGTACCCGGAGGAAACCCACGCAGGCACGGGGAGAACATGTAAACTCCACACAGAAAGGACCTGGAGCGACCGGGGTTCGAACCAGGGACCTTCTTGCTGTGAGGCGACAGTGCTAACCACTGCGCCACCGTGCTACCCAATATCCTTCCTCTTGGTCTCATAGCTACTGATCTGAAACACCTGAATAGGTGTGTAAACAACATGGCCAACTAGTATGGATACAAGCCCCTTTCTAAATGGATGTCTGCACTAAAGGCGGAGTGTTTGAAACTGGAATGTAGGTGGTAGGCCTGGCCCTTGAGAAATCAGTTATCAGGAACACAGAGAAAGGCAGTGGAGGAGTCTGGGTAATGTTCTTTTCTTGTGTGGAGACAGAAAAAAAGAGAGGGAAAGAGAGAGGGAAAGAGAGAGGGAAAGAGAGAGAGAAAGAGAGAGGGAAAGAGAGAGGGAAAGAGAGAGGGGAAGAGAGAGGGGAAGAGAGAGGGAGAAGAGAGAGGGGAAGAGAGAGGGGAAAGAGAGAGGGGAAGAGAGAGGGGAAAGAGAGAGGGAAAGAGAGAGGGAAAGAGAGAGGGGAAGAGAGAGGGAAGAGAGAGGGGAAAGAGAGAGGGAAAGAGAGAGGGAAAGAGAGAGGGAAAGAGAGAGGGAAGAGAGAGGGAAAGAGAGAGGGAAGAGAGAGGGAAAGAGAGAGGGAAAGAGAGAGGGAAAGAGAGAGAGAAAGAGAGAGGGGAAGAGAGAGGGAAAGAGAGAGGGGAAGAGGAACCATGTGGAGGGATGAGATAAGCAACAGCTCATTCCACCCTACTGTCACCTTCACCATGAGAGTAAGACAACTCTCTCTCTCACACACACACACACCTTGCCGCACACTACAATCCTGTGTGTAAACAAACACACACCAGGTGCAAATGGGTGATGCACCGCTATCGATCACAACACAAGCAGGTTAGCTCATCACAAAGTGAGCAGTTCGGCTTCCTGTTTCCGGGAGACAGTGTTATGTCTCACTACACCTGTCAGTCACATCCCACAGCACGCTACATCAAACACGAGCCCACGGGGGAGTAGGCAACACGTCATGCGTTGCTGTTTCAAGGCGTATTTACAGGAAGCTGAACGTGGCATGGGACCACGAGTGACGTAAGCCACACACTGGCAAAACGTCATCAAAATGACGCAAGAGGCCTTCCATCATCATACTAGGAGGATAAGGGACGTATGCTATACTTGACAAGTACTGTCAGCATCTATATTCATTAAGGTTGACGCTATGTCGCAAACGTGTAACCACCCTCTTGTGCAAGAAGCAAATCTTACTGTCAAATATCAAAGACGGCTTATTAGTTTTCCGCTCATTAATAAAACAGAGTCAAGGACATGACATCGATACGTTAGCGGTTCACTGTCTCAGCGTTGAGACTCCGCGAGCTGCTACACTGTAGCCTACAGTAACGATGCGATGGCAAGTGAAGGCTACTCATGTGTCACTGAACACAATACATTATTTCAGTGAGACAGTAACGTAATTGGACAATACATTTGTCGGCACGGCTGCCAGTTTACCTTTGGCTTCACAGTCAGCGCAATACTTGTTGGCATCTTCTCGAAGCAGTTTTGAGAGAATGACTTGATGCTGCTCATTCAATTTCTGCGCTTTTTCTCTCTCTGACCTCGTCGTCATCTTTCCGCTAGCTCGCTACAACGTGTAGCTGTACAGTAAAATTAAACTGTGACTTTAACTGCAATTAAAAGTGTAAAAGGTATTTTTTTAAGACAATCATTCCAAGGTAGTAGGCTTCATTCAAATGTAGGCTCTAGCATTGGAAGTCAGAAAGCTGGTTAAACGCAATATGGTGGTAAATGCGAAGACCGTCAAAACTGCAGCACTTGGTATCATTCCCGGTGGGTCTTCTCGAGACTAAAAGCCTCAAAGCCTGGCCTCCGCTCGGACGCTTGCTTTGGTAGAGCACGCGAAGACAAGGGACTTTTATTTTGAAATTTGAAATGCTGCTGAATGCTGCTGGCAAAGTATGAACGGAAATGACCGTTTTCGAAAGAGGCGGTACCTTCTCACCCCCGCCAATCAGAGTTCACCTTCTCAACATGAGTATAGAAAGGTAGATACCTAATTGGCCACCGCAAGTGATACTGGTAATTTATTGGAATTAATTGACCAGTATCATGTTCAAATTGTGACGTTTAGGTTAGGATTAGCCTACGTAAAAACCTGGGCTATGACTGTAGCCTATAATCCTTCTATCCGGATATGTGTTTTATATCTAGCTATTTTATATGTTGACATGCTCTTCTTCACAATATAATATGCAAACAAACAGCAAATTATTGGTTGAATCAAAGGCGCATCTTTAATGTTAAGAGAGAGAGAGAGAGGGGGGGGAAGAGAGATAGAGATAGAGAGAGAGAGAGAGAGAGAGAGAGAGAGGGGGGGAGGAGAGAGAGAGAGAGAAGAGCCGTTTTAAAAGGTAAACATGGTACACGCTAAATAGATATTCCCATATCACAAAATAGCAAAATAGATTTGAGGAAATGTGATACTACAGGAAAGTAACACTATTGGGTTCATAAAAACAACTAGATATGGACAAATTCCTTTTGTTAAATATAATACTAATCATACAAAATGTTAAAGAATTAACAAAAACATTTTAGTTCTGAATCGCTTGGAGTTTACACGATTGTACAAACAAATGTAACATTCTGTACTCTAGTCAGAAAATTTAAGGTTTAAAGACATTCTAAAATGTACAATTAAAGTTACATGCAACACATCCGATGCAGAGAATTTTTAATTCATATTCGGACATAACTTTCTCTTCAACAAACCTATTTCAAGATCAGATACAGTGTTTGCTGGAGTCCGTGATGAAGGTGTCAGGTATATTTCGTTGACAGTGTCACAGAAGTTCACATTGGAAAAATATTGAGGTTTCCACAGTTGATATAATATTAGGTTAACTAAAGTACAAAACCCATTTAATATTTACCAACACCCAACAAACTATTCCATGAAAATAAAGCACATAGAAACCATTGTAAATTAAAATGTAAAACGTTTGTTGTACCCTATAGATAATATAGGAGCCATTGTGATTACCAGCGTAGACTTCACAAGCAGACTCCAGTTTGCCATCGAATCACTTATCCAATATATTAAACATGTATTTCACTTAGCTTGTAGGCATTTTTTAGACAACTACTGTCAAACAGCATTAAAATATACTCCACATGGTTAAATTGACATCTTAGAACAATCTACAGAAATATTAAATTTGCCAATCAGACTTCAAACAGCCCTAAATACCATGACAATTGGTATTTAGGACTGAAAGCGACAACACTCAATACAGTACTCATTCCCCCCACTAGGTGTCAGTAGACTCCCTAATAGAGCCTGTTCAGCAACGTAGCAGAGGCTGCTGAGTTATGGCCAGCTTTGGTCGTTTCCTTCACAATCAAACACAGACAACCATCTGTTGGCTTAGAGACCAAGTGTTCGGCGGTTTTAATTCCCACTGAATCCTTTTTCTCATCAAAATCTATGTGTACACTTGTAAGTCACTTTGGGTAAAGCATACAAGGTGGTTTATGAGTTGTGTCTTCTCAAAGTGTAAAGCCAAAAAATTCTGAGTTGCTGTAACTGGTTCAACTACCACAGGTACTTGATAGTTGGCATGGCACCTTCACTAACACCAAATTATGGCTTTATGTGAGTATCTTCACATCAATGGCAGAGAACTTTAAACTGGATATTTTATTGGACCACGTTTTTTTGTACATTTTTATTTGAAAGACCACTTAACGGTTGTCTATCCTCGGAAAACGGTTTCTTAGCAACGGCATCTACACTTGACCCCTTAAATAAATGGTGTGTGACAACTACGAAACTGTATCATGGAAAGTCATGGAAAATCAAACTGGAACAACTTTTTGTTTAAAGAAACCCCCATGACCTAAGATCCTATATCCATCTCCACATTAGGGCCTGTGTGTTAACAGATCTACAGCAGAAAACGTATTTATCTGAAGGGTTAATGTTTCACTTGCCAAGCTAAATTTCCACAGACGACAAACAGAACTCTAGGACAGCTTGTAAATAATTCTCCTAACTATCTCTTACGTGAGATTATGCTTGGGAACATTCCCTTTGAAAATGTGGTGCAAAATTGGATCACCCCAAACAAGCCATTCTCCAGAAATAGGACTTGTGTTACCTCCACTGTCCATAAGTATCACTTTCAGAACAAAATCTCAAGATGAACACTTAAACCACAGTGCAAACCAAAAAAAAAGTTTAGTCATAATACTTTTTCCCTGCCAGAAATTAAAAAACGACAAGCAAACTCTTCAAGTAAAAAAAAAGAAAGTTCTCAGAATCAATTAGTTGTGGCCACACTCTGCAGCAGTAATACAACCATGAGAGACGGGCATCTCTCGATCTCCGACGTCGACGGTTCACAGGACAGACTCGATGGCCTCCGGGTTGGACGAGCCGGGTTTGACGTCCACGGGGACGTGAATGACGAGCGGGGAGGACTCCTCCCCTTCCTGGGCGTTGGCCTGGGCCTCCACCCTGACCTCCGACAGCTCCTGGGGGTCCCGCTGGAGCTTCTTCATGATATCCTGCTGGTTGATGTGGTGGAGGATGCCGGCGCCCAGGGCATCACCCTCTACGTTCACCACGGTGGTGGTACGGTCCCTGCACACACACACACAGAGACACACCCAGACACACACACACATACACACACACACAGAGACACACAGAGACACACACACAGAGACACACAGAGACAGAGACACACACACAAAGATACATGAATACATGTGTTTTGAATTCTAATTTATAGCTAATGACTAAAACGGTTCGTCAGATATACTTTCAGGACACATATATGTTTCATGAAACATAATCAGTTGCAATTTATAAATAGTTGCTAAGCAGAACACATCTATTTTTGTAGATATACTGCCTTGACTTAACTAGTAATATTTTTGGATGCATGTTACTGTAATATTTCGCAGAAGGTTTTTAGACCGAAATGAGTGATGAGCGTGTGTGTGTGTGTGTGTGTGTACGAACCAGACCAGGGTCAAACACATTGACACATGAGTTGGACTAACCCTGTACAACAAACCAACAGACGATCCCAAAAGCAAACCCAGATCTGGCTTGTGGTCAGTGATGATGTCGACGTGCTACTTACACAATCCAGTCGACAGCGAGCATTAGAGACAGGTCGTTGGTGGGCAGGCCGATGGCCTCCAGGATGATGGCGATGGTGATGATGCCTCCTGCTGGGATTCCTGCTGCGCCCACGCTGGACGCGGTGGCCGTCACACTGTGGGGTCACCCGACACATTTAGTCATTTAGCAGACGCTCTTATCCAGAGCGACTTACAGTAAGTACAGGGACATTCTCCCCGAGGCAAGTAGGGTGAAGTGCCTTGCCCAAGGACACAACGTCAAATTTTCACGGCCCGGAATCGAACCGGCAACCTTCTGATTAATAGCCCGATTCCCTAACCGCTCAGTCGTCTGACTACACAACAGGCTCAACCCCATCTTTAGCCTAAATCGTTCCCTATGAAGCCACTTCAAACTGCCCCAACAATGTCCAACAAACACAGTCTAATATAATTCACCCCACCCCTTCCTAGAACAGCCATCCCCTCCACCCTCCACCCCCCACCCTCCACCCCTTCCTGGAACAGCCATCCCCCTCCACCCTCCACCCTCCACCCTCCCACTCACAGGATGGTGAAGATCTGTCCTGCGTCCAGCTCGTGGTTGTTGAGCTGGGCGATGAAGACGGCCGCCACACACTGGAAGATGGCGGCCCCGTCCATGTTGACCGTGGCTCCGATGGGAAGGATGAAGCGGCTGATGCGCTTGTCCACCCCGTTGTTCTCCTCCACGCACTTCATCATGGAGGGCAGCGTCGCGGAGCTGGTGGGACACGGAGAGAGACACGTGTGCGTTGGTGCGAGTGTAGCCGGGTAAACTCACTCCTCGAGTATAGATACAATCCACCCGCACTAGCGAGAACATGTTTCTGATTTCTTGACCTCATCGACATGAAATAATCATTTATAAAAATAAAAATGTAACGTTACTGTATCTATCTACAACCATACATGCGATACAACATGTTGCAATTCAACAGCACTCACTTTCCTGATTAACTGCAGACACATGTGGAATGCTACACTTCTTACAAAGCTCACGTGTCTCTCCTGGATTGAGTGGGGGTTCCGAGAACTTTGATTCAAATCGGCAGAAATGGGCCAAAGGTTTAGTTTGCAACATAGTTTTGAGACCGATTTTGAGGCTGAGCTCGTGGGCTACAACCCCCTAATGCAGCAAGGATGTAGAAAGATGGAAACCAGGCCACATTAGTACTGTTGATACTGCAAGGTAGTTTCACTGTCCTGATACAATGACTTTCTAACTTGAGAGCCGTAAAGGTAGTGTACTTCACATTTTATTGCAGTCTAGGGTAATGTTGGCAAAGTGGTGACCGGTGAGTTCAGACTGTACCTGGAGCAGGTGAGCTCAGACTACCTAGAGCAGGTGATCTCAGACTACCTGGAGCAGGTGATCTCAGACTGTACCTAGAGCAGGTGAGAGTACCTAGAGCAGGTGAGCTCAGACTGTACCTAGAGCAGGTGAGACTACCTGGAGCAGGTGAGCTCAGACTGTACCTGGAGCAGGTGATCTCAGACTGTACCTAGAGCAGGTGATCTCAGACTACCTAGAGCAGGTGATCTCAGACTGTACCTAGAGCAGGTGATCTCAGACTGTACCTAGAGCAGGTGAGCTCAGACTACCTAGAGCAGGTGATCTCAGACTACCTAGAGCAGGTGATCTCAGACTACCTAGAGCAGGTGATCTCAGACTGTACCTAGAGCAGGTGATCTCAGACTGTACCTAGAGCAGGTGATCTCAGACTGTACCTAGAGCAGGTGATCTCAGACTGTACCTAGAGCAGGTGATCTCAGACTGTACCTAGAGCAGGTGATCTCAGACTGTACCTGGAGCAGGTGAGCTCAGACTACCTAGAGCAGGTGATCTCAGACTGTACCTAGAGCAGGTGATCTCAGACTGTACCTGGAGCAGGTGATCTCAGACTGTACCTGGAGCAGGTGATCTCAGACTGTACCTGGAGCAGGTGATCTCAGACTGTACCTGGAGCAGGTGATCTCAGACTGTACCTGGAGCAGGTGATCTCAGACTGTACCTGGAGCAGGTGAGCTCAGACTACCTAGAGCAGGTGATCTCAGACTGTACCTAGAGCAGGTGAGCTCAGACTGTACCTAGAGCAGGTGATCTCAGACTGTACCTAGAGCAGGTGATCTCAGACTACCTAGAGCAGGTGAGCTCAGACTGTACCTGGAGCAGGTGAGCTCAGACTACGCAGGTGATCTCAGACTACCTAGAGCAGGTGAGCTCAGACTACCTAGAGCAGGTGAGAGTACCTAGAGCAGGTGATCTCAGACTACCTAGAGCAGGTGATCTCAGACTGTACCTGGAGCAGGTGATCTCAGACTACCTAGAGCAGGTGAGCTCAGACTACCTGGAGCAGGTGAGCTCAGACTGTACCTGGAGCAGGTGGCGAAGGCAGTGGTGAAGGGCGTGATGAGGCCAGACAGGAAGCTGAAGGGGTTTTTCCGGGTGAAACCAAAGTAGATGAGGGGTAAAACAATCCCCCCGTGGATGACGTGACCCAAGATGGACGCGAAGATGTACTTCCCTAGACTGGTCACCAGAAGAACTACATCGTCCATCTCCACAATCTTGCTGCCAACCAGGAACATGATGCCAAAGGGCACATACCTGTGTGACAGAATAGGAAATCTTAAACACACAAGCATACATCCACTACCTACCAAAGAAGATTTATTGTATGTGTAAACCTACTTGGCAATAAACCGGATTCTGATTCTGAACCGGAGTCACATGATCCGAGTCTTCACAGACCTCCACTCTACATTTACACTTAGTCATTTAGCAGACACTCTTTTCCAGAGTGACTTACAGTAAGTACAGGGACATTCTCCCTGAGGCAAGTAGGGTGAAGTGCCTTGCCCAAGGACACAATGTCATTTTGGCACAGCCTGGAATCAAACCAGCAACCTTCGGATTACTAGCCCGACTCCCTAACCGCTCAGCCATCTGACCCCCTACCACTTACCACATGATCCAGGACACCAGCACCATGGTAGCTTCGTTGAAGGCATTGAAGAAGCGAATGAGCTCCTCACCCTCTTCTCCCAGCTTCCTGAGAGCTACTCCAAACACCATGGCAAACATGACCAGACCCAGGATGTTCATCCCGTCCGTGTCGGTGCCAATGGGAACCTGCCGTATCAAGAAGATCAGAATAATACGTTAATAAATAAAACACTGAAACTCCTCTTACTGTGTGCGTGACTTTTTGAACTTTCAACCATGGCCCTCGACGTTCACGGATGAAAATGTGATGAAGCTCGGAGCTATCCCATAATCCCACCAAGTTCTTGTTTCTAGGGTGGTGGATTGACAGAGTTAGGGTTCTTAGAATCGACGTCACACTCAGGCAAACAATCGCTCTGTTCTTGTGTGGGTTCGTGTGAGTCTCTCACGGACAGTCTGACAGGCCAAACCAGGCCCTCTGTGATTGGCTCTGACACTGCCTTTGACTGTTCTTCCTTGCACCATACCAGCATTCAAACATTTACACAAACACAGCTTTCTCATTAGCCGGGCAGTCTGACCTCCCAGCTGGCAACACCAGGAGCTGAATAAGGCCCAAAAGGTAGGGTTCAAATTCAGAAAGTTTGGAGATGAAAGGTGTTCAGCGAACCTTGGGTGTCTTTCTGTTATTTTGCTCTACTGAGTCCATTCTCTGTGTTTGTACTGTGGAGTGATAGACTTCCCCGATTGTTTACTCTCTCTCTCTCTCTCTCTATTTCTTCCTCTCTCTCTCTTTCGCTCCCTCTCTCCCTCTCTATCTCTTCCTCTCTCTATCTCTTCCTCTCACTGTCTCTCTTTATATAGAGGGCCACTCAGTCCTAATGATCACCCAAGCAGAACGATGCCAGAAAGCCCAACTGGTGTTGCTGTATCGGAGCCATGTCTGACGTTCAACAAGTGGATCTCCAACAGAATGACAGGCACAGATCTTACAGTATGTCCTGCATAGTGATTACTTGCTTCAAGTCTAGTACTGACAGACCATAATTCTATTTTGCATGTTAAATTGCAGTTTTACTCTACCGTTTTTAAGTGAAATGTAGAATAACAAAAACCCAACATCAAACCATTTCTACATCAAGTACTATTACTATTACTCCATTACTCCATTACTTGCTATTATTATTAACTGCATGCAGAATACTTTACCTTCTGGTAGAGAATGGTTCCATTGGTGTCATTTCCCACAGCGACCATCTTGTAATCGGTTGCATACTGCACAGGAACACAAAACAGTTTGTTATCTAACGTCCTCGGCATGAAGTAAGACATCTTGAGAGCTATAAAAGTTAGAGGTGAAACAGGAAATAGATTTGTTCATAAACGATTTCTGATTGTTCCCAAGTCTGCATTACATATGGTCTCATCTCCTTTTAGAAAACAACTGGACTATTGAAGGAATTCTTTCCCATGTATTTCAAAGGGCAAACTAACTTATTTGCCTTACATCTTAGGCACCCCTACGATCACCCATCTGTCAGAAAGACTATTACTATTCAACTGAGATGACAGGTTTACAAGGCAGACTTTGGGCCAGACAAAAGGCTACTAAGCTAGGACCAGATAGCTGGGAAGATAGCTTAGAAACTGTTGGCCCCGTCCTTAAGACAGACCCTACTCCTGAAACTTTCAGACGTTGAACCATTTCTTCCAAAGTACTGCGGAACACTTCACCTCTTACACCTTTACACAAGGCCCCTGGGATGGAAAGAAAGAGAGGGATCGAGACCGAAAGAGACCGGGATCGATCTGATCTTCACTAACATCTTCAGACGACTAACACAGAACAGCCCCCCGAGAGGCCCTACGTGAGGAAACGTCAGTTTGTGTGTGAGTCTCGCTTCTCCTCTCTCTTCTCCCTTTAATCCCAGTTTGAACCGTGGCCAGTTAACGGCCCCTCGGAGCGCCGGCTGAAAGGCGGATGTGGGAGACACGTCCTCGCTGCATACGGGGCCTCCCCTGTAGCGGGAGCTCTGCTCGTGCGCTCTGAGATAAGACACTCTCCACTTTGGCCTGTGTGGTGGTCGTTACTAACTGTGTTGGCCTGTGTGAACTGCGTGCGTGTCCTATTCCAGTGCCCTAAATCTGCAGGTCAGGCCCAGTCGGCCGCTAGACTGCGTCAAAGAGAAGAGAGGCGACGACGGTTGCTATGCCGGTCGGAGTGGAATGGCTTCTCCATGGAAACGGTTGGGCAGGGGACGCTCACAGAGGGGTTCTAATGAATGAATGGACGTGTGGGTTCTTTATCCAGCCGGCCCTCTTCATTAGCAATGTCACGATGCTCTGGACGCTAAGGCTTGGACTATTACTGGTTATAAATGAGGAGGTGTGTGTGTGTGCATGTGATCGAGTCTCTGAAGTGATGAACTGAACTAGTCAGCAGTAGTTTAGATATATGAAGGGAAGTTATGAGGTGTCGTGAAAGATAGAGAGAAGGAAAAAAGTGAGAGAGGACTTACGGAGCGAAAGGCCGCTGAAACCAGGTTAGCTGGAAACAAATTCCTGAACGAGGGAAATGAGAAGAACAGCCAACATCATACTACGCCCCGGTGAAATGACAAGAGACTAAAGGACACATCATCATTTTACGTGGCCGGGAATCGAACCAACAACCTTCTGATTAACAGTCCGACTCCCTAACCACTCAGCCATACTTCTCCATGCTGATCTCAACCCCCCCACCATGACACGGGGACAGAATCCGGATTAGCGCGAGCAAAAGGAGCCGGCCACAGGCCAACTGACATAGTTTTCACAAGGCCTCCTCTGGCTGGCTTACCTCGCTTCACTAAGAGCTGATTTTAAAGTGGCTGTAAAGCTGAAACTGAGTTTTAAGTCAATCACACCACAGAAGAATGTGTTGTTAACTACCCATCCAAATTCAAATGAAAAAAAACCCACAAACAGGTAAATTAGGCTTTGAAATCATGAGAACATTAGCAGTCTTCTGTTCTTGATAGGGGGGACAACAACAGCAACAACTAGCTAAATCATGGAATTTGCTTTACAGACCCTTTAATTTTTAAGAGCACTAGCATTATGTAACTAAATTATCAATTTTAAAAAAGCCGAATGAGACACTTGTCCGTTTCATTCATCGCTAGATGAGGAAGCAGAAAGTGACACGTTTCACTTCGAAACGATTGCATTTATTTAACTTCACAGACTATAAAGAAAGGATTGTTTTGTAGCCTACTAACTAGCGACTGAAAATGGTTTGGGTAGGTGGTAAGAAAGTTAAATTCGAATTAGCTCAGACTTTCTGTTGATTGGAGGGGGGTGGGCCTGATCAGAACCCGTCAAAGTATGTCTGGGGCGATGAAGTCTGGCTAATAAGAAGTGTTTGCTCTTGTGCGCATGAGTTGACTACACAAAAGTGCACCATCTGTGCGTGTAAATCAAGGAGGATGGCTTAGCTAGCAAAAGTTCTCGTTCTAACACTGTGTAAACAGCTGTTGTCTCGCTCAACGAGAGATGAGAACCTTTTCTTGTTAGAATGTTAGAATGCACAATTTCAGGGCAACAACAGCAGGAGGAATCTATATTATTGTTGGCCTTTTCGTAGTGTATCTGTCGTTCCCTGTCCAGCTGAAAGACTGCAAAGGATATAGCTAAACTAACAAGATTAAATTAAAACGGGGGTTCAACATTTCAAATAAGGCATATTTGGGATTGTGTTGAATAAACGGTTTACGATGTAATATGACCAAGAAGACAGTAGGCCTATACGTTCCCGCCATTTGCACACTGCATTAAGTGGATAGATGGCACCTTTTGTTGGGTGACTGAATGCCAGGGAATTATAGTGAACTGGGCATGCGTCGAGGCACTCGTTTGTGTAACCTAACCTATAACTGGTTTGCGCCTGAGGAAAGGAGTGGGACATGCATCTCTGTCTCCTGACCATGCTTTATTTCGTGAAACGTTATTTTTACCACCCAAAAATCGAATGTGAAATAATATGAATAATAATTGTAGTTTACCTTGCAAGATCTAGAAAGGAATCGGCCGTTTCTTTGTTGTTACTGACACTTTGCAACCCCAGGTTGTTGGTGTTTAGAGCTCCGGCACCAACTCCTGGTTTGATTATGAACGCCAGAGAAACACCGATTCCCGATGCAATGAGGGTGGTTATCAAGAAGTAGGAAACGGCAATTCCCCCTAGTTTCCCTAAGGAGCGAGTGTCCAAACTGGCGGCGCCTGAAATGAGACTGCATACAACCAGGGGAAGGATGATCATTTTCAGCATCCTTAGAAGCATCTCTCCGGGAAAAGCGAAATAAGTCATTTGCGCCCGGGTTAGATTCATATTTCTGACCATCATTCCAAGACCTACGCCAACCAATACCCCGGACACCGTCATTATCACTAACAAATTTCTATTCAAAAATCTCAACAACTTGTCTTTACAGCTTTTCTTTTCTCTCTTCTCCAAGATTCTGTCGGTGGAGACCGAGTTGGCCATTGCGTGACCGTTAATTTCGCTCTTCTCCATGTCGGTGGTAAATGATTGTAGTCTAGAAGTATGAATAACGGTCCGGTGAATTGTCCGCTCTCTAGAACAGCGTGGGTGCGCACACGCTCAAAAGTCTAGGCAACGCCAAATGCTGCTGCAAGGATTGTCCGTGCTGTCAAAGGCAACGTGTTTCTCCACCAATGGAGAAAGAGAATTTGGAGAAAAAAATTGCAGGGCATGCGCACTTTGTCCAATACTAAATATTAACACCAAATGATGCAACAGCGAGAGACATTGCTAAGATCTGCAACAGTCTGGTGCTTATAGGGGACAATAGTGTCTGATATAGGCCATAAAGGCCAATGAGAACATTGCATTTTGATGATTGGTGTCGCATTTAGGCTGGCGTGTAGAGATGAGTTTATATTAATCTCAAAATATATCTGTCTACAGAGCTGTAGGCCTAGCTCCAGTGGCAATTTTAGACCCTTTTTTAAAAATGGTTTATTATAATTTGATGCTGGTAGTTCGGGAGAAAGGGACATCCTTCGTTTTTTCATTCATTCAATACTTTGCATAATAATACATATGTAGGCCCTATTGTTATCCAGTGAAATTAGGGATTTATATTGGTAAGTGTTTATCACTTTTGCAAGGCACTGTATTCATGTCACATTCTCATTGGGGGCTGAACACCCTTAAAGGTCTGATCCTAGAATCGCCCCTGTATAGCTCTAGCCCTGCCTATAGCTCTAGCCCTGCCTATAGCTCTAGAGTCCTGCCTATAGCTCTAGTCCTGCCTATAGCTCTAGTCCTGCCTATAGCTCTAGTCCTGCCTATAGCTCTAGCCCTGCCTATAGCTCTAGCCCTGCCTATAGCTCTAGTCCTGCCTATAGCTCTAGTCCTGCCTATAGCTCTAGTCCTGCCTATAGCTCTAGTCCTGCCTATAGCTCTAGTCCTGCCTATAGCTCTAGTCCTGCCTATAGCTCTAGTCCTGCCTATAGCTCTAGCCCTGCCTATAGCTCTAGCCCTGCCTATAGCTCTAGTCCTGCCTATAGCTCTAGTCCTGCCTATAGCTCTAGTCCTGCCTATAGCTCTAGCCCTGCCTATAGCTCTAGCCCTGCCTATAGCTCTAGTCCTGCCTATAGCTCTAGTCCTGCCTATAGCTCTAGCCCTGCCTATAGCTCTAGTCCTGCCTATAGCTCTAGTCCTGCCTATAGCTCTTAGCCCTGCCTATAGCTCTAGTCCTGCCTATAGCTCTAGTCCTGCCTATAGCTCTAGTCCTGCCTATAGCTCTAGCCTGCCTATAGCTCTAGCCCTGCCTATAGCTCTAGCCCTGCCTATAGCTCTAGCCCTGCCTATAGCTCTAGCCCTGCCTATAGCTCTAGCCCTGCCTATAGCTCTAGCCCTGCCTATAGCTCTAGCCCTGCCTATAGCTCTAGCCCTGCCTATAGCTCTAGCCCTGCCTATAGCTCTAGTCCTGCCTATAGCTCTAGCCCTGCCTATAGCTCTAGTCTTGCCCGCCACTTTGTGATACCAAGTGATCCTATAAACTTGTGGAGACGTCACTGAAATACTTCCCAAAATAACATCGCAGCTGCTGAATTGGAAACGGATTTAACCCCCATGAACCCCGTCACCATAGGCCACATTTAAACATGTTTGTAGGCCTAGAATAGTTTAGGAGACATAACCTACTGTGATTTCTATAGAAAGAAGGAACGAGAGGATTTATAGCTATACGGGCAAGTTGTCGACCAACACCATTGTCCTTGTCTTCCTTGAGGGTTTAGGTTGGTTGAGGGGGGAGTTCTATGGGCCGATGTGAAACACTCTGACATGCTTGCGTGTAAAAAGGGCTATACCTACATTTTGATTTGATTGATTTGATTTGAAACACTATTTCGGTAGAGGGCGCTGTTAAAACTTAATGATGCAACAGTACAGTTGCTTCAACATTTACAGATGCCTGTTGACTGGAGAGAGAAAAAGATAATGAAATATTATCATATTGTTAGCCAGTCAAAACTCTATAAACATTTTAGATCAAGAGTTTAAATTGAAAATAGACAGCATCGAGTGACAGAGTGGGGGCATGTTAAATTCAAAATTAAGGATTTTAAAGATGTATGTGGCCTGGTCGATTTTAAGCATGATTCTCTATTTTCTAACTCATTGTCTCTGGAACTACGAGTATTATTACTTTTACAGTAAACCTATATTTTTGATTGGCCGGTTGCAGTTCGTATATTTGGACACTGGGTGGTGCTATTTTCAAAAGAACCGCAGGGTATCGAAATGCGTTTCCCCGCCAAGATTGGGTTTCCACCCAAACAGCGAAAAAATACACGTTTCCTCCATAAGTCAGCAATATTCAAAATGAAAACTCTCTGACAAATATAAAATGATTTATTGAACGAAATAACAGTAGCTGTTTGTGTTAATAAATACAAAAACAGACAAACATAAGCCCTGTTATCCAATTTTCAAAATATAACTAGGCCAACAGTCATTACATATGCCTTTTAATTCTGGGATACAACATTCTACGGATAAAAGTCGTTAGTTTTGAGTCTAAGACCTATTGGTAGGATACTAGCACGAGGGCGAAAGGGGGAACCAATCCCAAAGAGGAAGCAGTTCGATAAAACACCGTAAACAGTTTTCTTCATGAGGTAGAATGCACTAAGGCAGATCCACACAATTAACTTAATAAAACACGGGCACACCAGCCTGATACAACAGTCAGTTTGATATGTAGCCTACAGACGGTCAAAGTTCTCTTGTTTATACAACCACAAACAATTCTCTCTTTCGTTTTGTCTATCTCTTTCTCTCCCAAGCACACAAGGTAAACGCAACAACTGAGGAATGTGCACGTTGAGCCTCCAGACTGTAACGGCGGCAACAAAAGTGTCCCTTTAAATACAGCCTGCGAGGAAACTTTTCCCTCACGATTCTATTGGCCGCCGACCTCGCGTAGGCGGGGCATGACGCCTTGAGTCAGGCTGTGAGTCACAGCACGACACGTCAATCAAACGGAATGTCTTGTCCTTCTCTGGCTGTTCGCTTTCCAAACTGCCTGCTTGTTCTATGACTTCGCAGATGTACAGTGACATTGAACTGAGCGATATATTTCCAGTTTCAGTTCAGGAAATGTCAGCAGTTGTCTAGTCAGGTTGGTTATTTAAAGTACAGCAGGTGGTCGCCACCGCAATATTATTAGACACGAGTTCTCTCACTCCTGTTGTTAGTAGTCAATGGTAAACAGTTTTTCTTTTTGAAGGTTTATCGCCGGATCCACCATAGAAGGTGAGTGTCTCTGTTTCTTAAAATATCCCGCCGTTCATACCACTTGTTTTGGTGCGGGTGAGCCTGTTCTTGTGTGAATGTGTGTGCGCGATCGCGTGCGCGTGCGTTGCTCTCTTTCCCTCAACGTGTGAGAGAGGCGTGAGCTTTTCGTGTCAAGCCTTAACAACTTGATATGAGAACATTGCATGTTTTTTTTTAATGTTTTGACCTATTGTTTCCATGCCGACGCATGGAGCTAAAACATCTCGCACCATGAAGCTGCATGTTGTGTTATTCTTTCCATGTCCACCGACCACTGAAAGCCGTTATATAACCGTGTTCTTTAAGTCCGCAGAGACCATCTCTGTGTGACAGCCATTTGCTTGTTCTGTTGACGCGGTATCTGACCCTCCTTTACCCCAACACAGATTCTATATCTCCATCTGCAACCAATTTACTGTCCTGGTATTAACTTTCAGTAGTCAGACCACTCTATTCGGACTGTGTATAGTTTGTTTTGAGTGTGTGTGTTGTGTGTGTGTGTGTTGTGTGTGTGTGTGATAGAGGTGTTACATCTATCTCGCCTTAATGGGTCTGCTATCAGGCAGTCAAGGCCATAGACTTGTCAATGGAGGATTACAGTGATTCTAATTTAGCAGCTAATCCAGATTACGGTGCCGTTTGTTCCTCAGTGTTCCCTGCAGTTTGCACAGGACAGTGGTCAGCAGCATGTTGGCGTGGCAACATGCTGCTCACCCATCACATCCCCGGTCAGAACGTGACTCATAGATTCTCTACACACGTATCCAGGAATATCAATAATGAGTTTAGATGTTTTTAATCCCGAAAGCGAAACACAGGGGCGGATTCGAACCCACGATCTCTTGATCTGCAGTTATATGCTCTAACCACTAAGCTATAGCTGCCTCTCTGCCCCTTCCCCATCCAGTGAGTCTGAGATCAGCGAGGTCACATGACCCTCCAGCGTTCTGGAGACAACTGCAATGACCAACACACACACACACACACACACACACACACACACACACACACCACACACACACACACACACACACCACACACACACACACACACACACACACACACACAGGGATAAGATTTCAGAGTAGCAATGTCGGCAAGGGAGGTCTCCCTACTGTAGCAGATCAGCATTAATATTGCATAGGCCCACCTTCGAGGAGAGGGCCCATGAATGAACACACACACACACAGATTCTAATAGCACAATGGACATGTTGGACATTGTTTCAGAGGGATAAATCTATTAACAATAGTAGTGTCTATGGCCGAGTATCACAAATGCAGTCCCTTACAAATTGTGCTTGGCTGAAATGTGATGAACAGTGTACTTGAAGGAGCTGTTCACTATACCTTGATGATAAAAAAGAATTATATATATATCTATGTATATATATATATATATATATATATATATATATATATTCAGACAAGCACTCAGAGCTGTGTTGAAGGGGCTCTGCCAGCCTTGGTCTGGGGAGGTGAAGCAGCCCAGGGGGAAGCTAGAAGGGCAGCCCCACATGTGATGTTCAGCACAGAGCTGTGAGGGAGAAGGGCAGCCCCACATGTGATGTTCAGCACATAGAGCTGTGATTAAGTTGTTGGTAGTAAACTGTATTTTAGCTTGGCGGGGGGATCAAAGGATGTCTGATGTCTGTATCAAACTGGGAACGTCAGCAACATCTCATGCGTGCGTGTGCAGGAGGTGAGCGTGAGTTGTAGTGTGTGTGTTAAGTGTGTGTGCGTTTGTAAACAACTCGGCCTGATGAACAGGATTTTGATCAGCCAGACGACCATGGCTTGTTGTACCACGTCTAACAGGGTTTTTGCTCTCTCACTGGGTTTCCTGTCTCCACATCCATACTGACCCTGCCATTGTTACTCCCCTGCTCTGTAAGACAGCTAGGGGGATTCCTGATGACTAAGCACACTGAAATGCTGCTAACATCTGCACTGCCAATGCAAGGAACACAGGCCTAGTTTACTCCATCTTGGTTTGCTGTACACTCTTAAAATATTGACATTGCTTGAAAGTCCAGACTAGGAGCTGTGTCAAACATGTCACGCTGTGTTCGGTAGCCTGACAGTCTTTTGGATCGGGTTACTTTGTGACAAGGATCGAGACACCCCGTTTGGTGTGGGGAAATGTAATCTATAGCACTATACTGTACATATTTGGACATTACATTTTAGGCATGTTGTTACTCAATGCACCTACTGTTTGCACGTCGTCTAGGGCCCGGGGTGTTGCCAGCTGTGTGTGTGTATGAGTGTGTGTATGAGTGTGTGTATGAGTGTGTGTTTGTGTATGAGTGTGTGTGTGTTTGTGTATGAGTGTGTGTGTTTGTGTATGAGTGTGTGTGTGTTTGTATGAGTGTGTGTGTGTATGAGTGTGTGTATGAGTGTGTGTATGAGTGTGTGTTTGTGTATGAGTGTGTGTGTGTTTGTGTATGAGTGTGTTTGTGTGCTTGTGGGTGGAGAGAGAGAATGGATATCTCCCAGGGCCCCTCGGCTGGGTTATTGTACTGCGGATTGTTCTGTTCAATAATTCATACGAGGGACAGAGTGTGTGTCCCTGAGGCCTGCTAGTGAGGGCCTTAGATCTGCTGGACCTGTGTGTGTGTGTGTGTGTGTGTGTGATGTAGTGTACAAGTAGTGTCCTTAGGCCTGTGCTGTTCTCATGGATCTAGCTTCGCATGTCTGTGTCACGGGTCCTTTCTTCTCCCTCCTCTGAGAGGTTGTCCACCTCTCCCCTTCTCCTCTCCACTTCTCTGAGAGGTTGTCCACCTCTCCCCTTCTCCTCTCCCCTCCTCTGAGAGGTTGTCCACCTCTCCACTTCTCTGAGAGGTTGTCCACCTCTCCCCTACTCTTGAGAGGTTGTACACCTCTCCCCTACTCTGAGAGGTTGTCCACCTCTCCCCTACTCTGAGAGTTTATCCACCTCTCCCCTTCTCTGAGAGTTTATCCACCTCTCCCCTACTCTGAGAGGTTGTCCACCACTCCCCTTCTCCTCTCCACTACTCTGAGAGGTTGTCCACCTCTCCCCTACTCTGAGAGGTTGTCCACCACTCCCCTTCTCTGAGAGGTTGTCCACCACTCCCCTTCTCTGAGAGGTTGTCCACCTCTCCCCTTCTCTGAGAGGTTGTCCACCACTCCCCTTCTCTGAGAGGTTGTCCACCTCTCCCCTACTCTGAGAGGTTGTCCACCTCTCCCCTTCTCCTCTCCCCTCCTCTGAGAGGTTGTCCACCTCTCCCCTACTCTGAGAGGTTGTCCACCACTCCCCTTCTCCTCTCCACTTCTCTGAGAGGTTGTCCACCTCTCCCCTACTCTGAGAGGTTGTCCACCACTCCCCTTCTGACCTCCCCTCCGTAGAGGTGACGATGGAAGGGAGACTGACCCGAGGGCTGACTTTGGCCAGGGTCAAGGGTCAACGCCTCCTCCTCTAAGTAGCTCTTTATTGGCCACTTTGCACTTGTCATCATAAAACCCCAATCACAAACCTGGTGTCGATGAAGTATCCATGCTCTGTGTCAGAGCGTGGCTGTGTGTGTGTGTGTCTGTGTGTGTGTAGAGGTAGGAACACACAGTTTGTGGTCACACACCTGCTGTGTTAGATGTACTTTGCTCTGTATGTCCTACTGTCGGTCTCTTACACACCTGCTCCCCACACCGACACACACACGTCAAATAAGCTCACATTTCCGTGTCAACGAGTTTATTCACAAAGTTGTCTTGACTCGTTTTTTTGGATACTAAGAATTCCATGACTCACTGTACGTTTGGTACACCAATTGAATCTTGAAAAGGCTACTGTTTTAGACAGACACTGTGCCCTATTATGGGCAAATATGTATGATGTTACAGTGAATCTTAAGTGAATGTGGACAAAAGACTGGGTGTTTGTCCAGATGACTAGGGAGGGGAGGGGGCTGTGGGGGTGGGGGAGGGAGGGGTTTGGAGGGATGGGGGGCGTCAAGGGTGGGTACACCACACTGTGGGGTACACTGATTTGGGGTTGGAAGGGGGGGGGCACAAGAAAGGGAGGGGGGGTTGTGCATTATAATTCTGATGGCCGCTGTGTGTGTGCCTGTCTGCCTGTGTGTGTGTGTGTGTGCCTGTGTGTGTGTGTGCCTGTGTGTGTGTGTGTGTGCCTGTGTGTGTGTGTGTGTGCCTGTGTGTGTGTGTGCCTGTGTGTGTGTGTGTGTGCCTGTGTGTGTGTGTGCCTGTGTGTGTGTGCCTGTGTGTGTGTTCTTTTGTTGAAGTCCTGGTTGCTGAGCAGTAGGAAGGGAGGCAGGGGGAGCAGCTGTGAGGAGCGAAGCAGCCGTTCACTTCCTGTCTGCCGGAGCAGCCCTGAGGCCTCCGCAGAGATGGAGGGAGGAGCACTGAGAGAGAGGGGGGGGAGAGAGACAGAGGGACAGAGAGAGAGAGAGAGCAAGACAAGCAGAGAGAGAGAGAGAGAGAGAGAGAGAGAGAGAGCAAGACGAGCAGAGAGAGAGAGAGAGAGAGAGAGAGAGAGAGAGAGAGAGAGAGCAAGACAAGCAGAGAGAGAGAGAGAGAAATGCA
>CAEFZP010001598.1:32500-82500 GCA_903064625.1 Mallotus villosus
GGGAGAGGGAGAGAGGGGGGAGAGGGAGGGAGGGAGAGAGGGGGGAAAGGGAGGGAGGGAGAGGGGAGAGGGAGGGAGAAGGGGGGAGAGGGGAGAGGGGAGAGAGAGGGAGGGAGGGAAAGGGAGAGAGGAAAGGGGAGAGGGGAGAGGGAGGGAGGGAGAGAGGGGGGAGAAGGGAGGGAGGGAGGGGAGTGGGAGAGGGAGGGAGAAGGGGGAGAGGGGAGAGGGAGAGAGAGGGAGGGAGGGAAAGGGAGAGAGAGAGGGGAGAGGGAGGGAGGGAGAGAGGGGAGAGGGAGAGAGGGAGGGAGGAGAGGGAGGGAGGAAAGGGAGAGGAGAAAGGGGGAAAGGGAGGGAGGGAGTGGGAGAGGGAGGGAGGGAGAGGGGGGAGAGGGAGGGAGGCGAGCCCACAGTCGGCTCTGCCTCGACCCTGCCCTCGCTGTTCACTGAGCCATTTCCTGTTTTTACCCTGAAATCTTTATTTAGAGCCGTCCGTCTCCACTACAGACGGCCGGCCGCGTGTATCCAGAGAGCCGCTGCTGCCATGGCGACACACACACCCACTATTAATCGCACGGAACTGTTATTCCAGGATACCTCGTGATGCGAATGAGGCATGTTACAGGAACACCAGTAATTACTCGGTGTTAACAGGTCATTATTGTGTCATTTAGTAGCTGCCATGCAGTTGGTTATTGACTAACTTGCGCCCTGATGACAGTGATTTAATAATCATTTTTACTGTGAGACTAAAGACTCCTCAGAACACAATGCCTTTGCGCACTTCTACTGTGTGTGTGTGTGTGTGTGTGTGTGTGTGTGTGTGTGGTGTGTGTGTGGTGTGTGTGGTGTGTGTGTGTGTGTGTGTGTGTGTGGTGTGTGTGTGTGTGTGTGTGTGTGCGTGTGCGTGTGCGTGTGCGTGTGCGTGTGACTGTGACTGTGTGCGTGTGTGTGACTGTGTGTGTGTGCGTGTGTGAGACTGTGTGTGCGTGTGTGAGACTGTGTGTGCGTGTGTGAGACTGTGTGTGTGTGTGCGTGTGACTGTGTGTGTGTGTGCGTGTGTGAGACTGTGTGTGCGTGTGTGTGAGACTGTGTGTGTGTGACTGTAACCCCAAAGGGAGTGGTAAGAGGGCACAAACTGTCCCGAGATGTCCCATTTGTTCGGGCACTCCCTTCATTAGCACTGTTTTGTTTGAGTGTACTGGACTTGCTGGTACCATCTGCTGCCTGTGGCTCCGGTTAGCTAGCGGGGCGCGGGGCTAACGAGCATCACTGTGGACCAGCTGTGAGGAACACCACCGTCATGGTAACAGTCGGTAGCCGAGAGATCCTGAGAATAACACAGTTACCAGCGTTGTGGTGGAGCAGCGTAAACCTGTTGGGTTTGGGTGTGTGTGTGTGAGTCATGACCTTGTCTGAGGGCTTTCTCCTGTCGGTGGTGTTGTCAGGGAGGTCCTTCCCTGCTCGTATCCAGGGGAAACGGTGGTGTGAAAGGTTTCATCTGAGGGGTCAGGTGGCTGAGCGGTTAGGGAGTTGGGTTATTAATCAGAAGGTTGTTGGTTCGATTCCCGGCCGTGTCAAATGACGTTGTGTCCTTGGGCAACTTCACTTCAAGGGTACTTCACCCTACTTGCCTCGGGGGGATGTCCCTGTACTTACTGTAAGTCACTATGGATAAGAGCGTCTGCTAAATGACTAAATGTAAATGTTTCCACCTCACTTCTGTAGTCTTGGTTCACTCGGAACCTTGATTGAGGTGTTTCTAGAAAGGTATCAGGTACCAGGTTGGCCTGAAACCAAAAAAGACAAGTCGGTTGGTTACCATGCAGTGAAAAATAGCCATGAGAATGTATGGGAGAGTTAGGGAAATGCAGTTCGAACTATGCACTTCTATTCCTTGATTTATCTGCTGTGTTTTGAAAAAAAATCACATTTTATTTGCATGTGGCTTTGGCTAGAACTGTCTGCTCACCACTTACTAATGTAAACAAAATTGTTAAATAATGGTTAAATGTCTGGAATGCCTGGTTTGCAATAGGATCATAAGATTGTGAAACAGCCCCGGATACAACAACATATTGAAACGTAGATTTTGCTCCCGGGAAACAAGGATTCGCCTGGACCTAGAGTTTCGGACTGCAAAACGGTTTCATTTTCAATACTGTCGCTTCGTACCAACCTAAAGCACAAAAGAACCTGATAACTGAACAAAGACGGCTAAACATATCATCTCGAGTTATATATAGTGTAGTGTGGCAATGAGAAGTGTTTGCCTATAAACTAAAGTGCTCAGTGTCCCAGTGCGTGCGCGTGTGTGTTTGTGTGCGTGTATACATGTGTGTGTCCGACTGGGCGCTCGTTCGTGCGTGCGATATGGAAGGTGGGTGGACTCGTGATTTGACGGGACGCAAGCACCGAGTGTGCCTACGTGTGTGTAGGGGGCGGGACTCGAGGAGGCCACACTGTAATCGGTGTGTTGGGCTCGCGGCGTAAAATCAGCCTTTACTTTACGTCATTCCTTTTCAGGGGCAGCTGCGGGTCCATTGGTGGACGTTGCTCAGCTTTTTATATCACTGGTGGGCAATTTTCTCCCACCTCCTATCCTCGCCATTGTATCACTGCCAGTCTCTCCGCTCTCGCACAGACGATAAGAAAATGTGGTTTTCGTGAGAAGCAGGACAAACGGTGTAATCATAATTATCTGACACTTTGGCGCTGTTTGGGATATCGATATACCAATGCTTTATTTTCAAGTTCCGGAGTACCTAGACGTGGTAAGTGTGGCTTTTGACGATAAGAAACGAAAGGAATGCAAATCGAGAATATATTTATGCACACAAGTGTAGAGTTATCTAATGCTTACGCTCTTTCAGTCGAAGTAGCCATACGATCTAGAGTTAAAAGGTTTCATTTCGCTTAGGAGCAGGTTAGCCTACCTACCTACCTAGCTGCATAGGCTACAACGATCTCGAGTCTTCAAGTTGTCGCTGCATGTCGCAAACAGAATTTGTCGTAGATTCATCTGGTGACCTTCTTGTCACGGTTATCGCAAGTATCTGTACCTTTTAGCATACATAGTGGCAAATGGTAGGCTAGTGTATTAAAAGCTTATAAGATTAGCCTATTTAACATTAACATTATAGTAATGTTGTGGGATTTCTGAAAAGTATTAAACGAAGCATATCGAATACACGCAAACTCAATGTTTGATTGGATATATTTTACGCTATTTCATTTCTTTTTCGTGGTCTTTATGTTTGTGTTTTATTGTAGAAAATAGTTGTTGGAGATGCGAACGGTCTCTGTCAGTGGCACTTCAACGGGTTGTTGTGTAACGTGTTGCACCATGAAGCAGGGAGAGAGGTGTCCAAGCCACTTTAAAACTAGGACTTTGACAGCAGACTATTGTTCTATTATTTAACTTACCGATGCATGTCCTTGCTTTCCGTAGGCAACTTATTGTAATATGTTGTTTATCCCAATAGACTGTTGCAGGTGTGTAACACGTTGAAAAGGTTGGCGTGTGGCCATTCGGTCCTGTCATCGATGATTTTGAGACTAGTCTCCAAACCAAACCGTTAAGGGCAGGCCAGTTTCATGGAAGGATGTCGAGAGACACAGTCACGTACTTCGCTCTCTAGCGTTAAAAATACCTTAAGTCATATTTGTATTTATTTAGGCTATCTGAGTTCACTAACTCATTCTGTAGCTTTCAATGCACGTTTCAAGGTTCTTTCTCCAGATACTGTACATTGACAAAATCGTTCTTGTCATACTGCTGGGATTGAAAGCTCCGTGTTCCGTGTGTGAGGAGGGGACGGGGAGAGTGGCGTGCTCAACTGCGTGTAGACGTGTGTCTGGTGACCTAGATCTCATATATTTTCCCCCTTTTGTCTTCATCTTTTTTAATTTTGGAAAGTGTGTGTGTGTGTGTGTGTGTGCGTTAGTGTGTCTGGGGAGAATGAGTTGGTAAGGACAGTGCGTTCAACAAGCACGCTTTGCGGCTGTAATGTGACGATAATCATTGTCGAGACAGTCCAAAGAACACAGGATGCGCAAACCTGTAAGACTAGAAGAGGTCAAAGTCTATTTAAGTTTGTTTACTTACAGTTAGAGACATTTAAAGAATCTTCTCCAGGTTTTGACTTAGCTGGTTTTATTTACTTGTTGTGAGATGACTTCCTGTCAATGCAACTTAAAACACAGGTGATAAAACCTGTCAATTCATCATTTTTTTACCTGCGCACACATGTTGAGGCATTTAGGGATCAAAGGGAGAAAATTATTATTTTGATGTTTCTTAAAAAAAAAGAAGATTTTTTTTACTAATAGTTCAAGTTCAGTCCTGCAAAACCCTTGTTTGATAATCTGGCAAGCAAGCAATGGAGTTATGTAAGATAGATCTGTATTGCTGCTGAGTATTTTTTTTAAATTGTAGTCCCAGCCCCTTCTGACCTCATAAGTATCATGTGAGTTCTGTGTGCATTCTCCCAGTGAGTTCTACAACTGTTTTCTGAGGTGTGTGTGTGTGTGTGTGAGTTTAGTTTCTGTCTTCCATTTCAGAAAGCAGAGATGGAGAGGGTTTTTTCCAGACAGGAACGTGTGCTGGACAGAGAACAAGTGATTTGACCCTGTGATTGTAAGGTCATAGGTCAAGCGAGCACCTTGTGTAAAGTTAGCACCATTCAGGTGACCTGGGGATGGGGCTGAATGAACATCCAAAATCAGACTAAGGTTCGTGGTTTCGTAGATATCAAATCTGACAAGAAGTTCTTCCCTGGTGTAGATTGCAGACATCTTACCTCAGAACAGCTTTAGGTAAAGGTGACTGTGTGGTTGACAGATGGCATAGTTAAATGCCAAACATTTGAACAAGTCTAATTTCGCTTCTCGGGTAGCAGTTTATTTATGCCAGGTAAATACCCTTAACTAGGCAAATGAATCTGTTTAGTGACTCACTAGGTTGGACTGTTAGACATCATGGGCAAACAGATTGGAATCTCTTCCAAGATCTTCACAGATTGTCTGTTGGTCGATATCTCTGATGATCTCAGTTAAGGCATCAGTTTGGTGTGTGTCTGTGATCTACCTGAGCTGTGGTGTGAGGAGGGGTGTCCTCGTGTTCTCAGTAAACACAAACAGCATGGAGACATGGAGGTCTTCCTCACGGCTGTTTCTATACCTTTCTCTCCCTCTCCCTGGATGCTGTCTGCCTCCGTGTGCCTCGCCTACCTCAGTGTGCCTCGTCTGCCTCGCCTGCCTCTGTCTCACTCTGCCTCTGTCCCTGTTTCCTCTCTGTCACTCTCTTGGTTTAAGCTGGAATGTGTTTACTAGATGGCATGTGAGGGAATGTGTCAGAGAGTGCTGTCCTCATGTGCACAGCTGGGTGCACAACACATAGCCAGTGATCAGATCTGTGCTGGTAACTGAAGTCTCTGTGTGTGTGTGTGTGTGTGTGTGTGTGTCTGTGTGTGTGTGTGTGTGTCTGTGTGTGTGTGTGTGTCAGTACGTAGTCTCAGTACCCTGAGGACCTAAAATAGCTCACTGCAGAGGGTGGGGCGGAGAGCGGATGTAAGCTAAGGCATGGACAGCAACGTATCATGTTACACGATCATAATATCACTGCAGACCTCATCCCATAGTACACACTGCTCTACACTGTACCCTGCTGCTGGTGCCAAACCTACACACACACACACACACACACACACAGACACACACAGACACACACACACACACACACACACACACACACACACACACACACACACAGCAGTAAATCCACATGCAGGGGACTCATGCACGCAAGCACATTCCCTCGCACGCACACTCCCTCGCACGCACACACGTGACGAGGAACACGTTGCTTGCACGCAAACTCTCACACAGGTGGAGGACATCCATATCTCATTAATCATCCTAGCGACCGGGCGTCTGTGCCTAGCGACCGGGCGTCTGTGCCTAGCGACCGGCGTCTGTGCCTAGCGCCCGGCGTCTGTGCCTAGCGACCGGGCGTCTGTGCCTAGCGACCGGGCGTCTGTGCCTAGCGACCGGGCGTCTGTGCCTAGCGACCGGGCGTCTGTGCCTAGCGACCGGGCGTCTGTGCCTAGCGACCGGGCGTCTGTGCCTAGCGACCGGGCGTCTGTGCCTAGCGACCGGGCGTCTGTGCCTAGCGACCGGGTGTCTGTGCTGCGCTTCATAAGGAGGGAAACATGTATAAAAGAGATGTATGAAGAATGAGGAAGTATGACGCCAACAGTCTTTTTGACTTGTCGTGTGTAAATACTGTCACTTCATCAGCTCCCTAAATACTATGAGATATATGAACGAGAGAGGGGTACCAACAACAAGGAGAGGAGAAGGAGGAGAGAAGGAGGAGGCCATTGTGTGGGCGGTAGAGTGTGTAGGAGAGGGGGACAGGGAAGGAGGCTGGATAATACAAAGGAATTTGATGGGTGGGGCTGAAGTGGTATGTCAGTCTTGCGTGTTCTTGTGGTGTGTGTGTCCCATCCCAACTCAGTCACTCAGACATACACAGCTGCTGTAGCACAAGTTAAACACACCCCCCCCCCGCACACACACTTGTAAATGTACAGCCAATTCCACTCCAGAACATAACTATAAACTACTTTGCACCTTACCATTTCTGTTCCAGCGGATGTGATTGTGTATTTAGGGTATGAATGCCCATAACCCCTGAGAGAGGCTGGGGACTGAGGGGGGGGAGTGAGGCTGGGGAGTGAGGCTGGGGAGTGAGGCTGGGGAGTGAGGGGGGGGAGTGAGGGGGGGGGGAGTGAGGCTGGGGAGTGAGGCTGGGGAGAGAGGCTGGGGACTGAGGGGGGGGAGTGAGGCTGGGGAGTGAGGCTGGGGAGTGAGGCTGGGGGAGTGAGGGGGGGGAGTGAGGAGGGAGGGGGGGGAGTGAGGCGTGGGGAGTGAGGATGGGGAGAGAGGCTGGGGAGAGAGGCTGGGGAGTGAGGGGGGGGGAGTGAGGGGGGGGAGTGAGAGTGGGCTGGGGAGTGAGGGGGGGGGGAGTGAGGCTGGGGAGGGAGGGGGGGGGGAGTGAGGATGGGGAGTGAGAGTGAGGAGGGGGAGGGAGGGGGGGGGGAGTGAGGCTGGGGGAGGGAGGGGGGGGGGAGGGGAGGCTGGGGAGTGAGGGGGGGGGAGTGAGGCTGGGGAGTGAGGGGGGGGGGAGGAGGCTGGGGGAGTGGGGAGTGAGTGAGGTGGGGAGTGAGGGGAGGAGGGAGGCTGAGGGAGAGTGAGGCTAGGGAGTGAGAGGGCGGGGGAGGTGAGTGAGGCTGGGGAGTGAGGCTGGGGAGTGAGGCGGGGAGTGAGGGGGGGGAGTGAGGGGGGGGAGTGAGGGGGGGAGTGAGGGGGGGGAGTGAGGGGGGGGAGTGGAGGGGGGGGAGTGAGGGGGGGTGAGTGAGGGGGGGGGATCGAGGGGGGGGGAGAGGAACCTTTACATGAGACTGGATAGTCTTGTAAAAGTGCTGGAACAGGTGTGCAGATTTGTGGTTGCAGTTTACCTAATGATCCCAATGGGTGTTTCAAAAATACATGTTTTTCAGTTTAAATAGATAACTTTGACAAGTGCTTTACACTTATAACTATCCAAATAAAATATGCTGTAAAACTAATAGTCAAATGTTGGTCTTGTTAAACCCCCATGAATAGGCAGTTTTTGCCCAGCTGCATGGCCCTTTCTGTCTCGTCAAACAGTTTGGTATGCACTGCACACTGCACACTGCACACTGCACACTGCACACTGCACACTGCACACTGCACACTGCACACTGCACACTGCACACTGCACACTGCACCACTGCACACTGCACACTGCACACTGCACACTGCACACTGCACACTGCACACTGCACACTGCACACTGCACACTGCACACTGCACACTGCACACTGCACACTGCACACTGCACACTGCACACTGCACACTGCACACTGCACACTGCACACTGCACACTGCACACTGCACACTGCACACTGCACACTGCACACTGCACACTATACGCTGTTCGTCAGCTTGCCTTGCCAACCTTTAGTTATAGCCAAACATTCAAAAGAGTTCCTCCTCTCAAAATCTGAAATCCTCCTCCCCCTCTTTCCTCTCGCCCCCTCTACCCCCCCACCCCCGTCTCTGGGTGAAGTCCCAGCTGACTGTGTTTGTCATGGTAACGGGCATCGTGGTGACTAGCCCAGCCGCTTGCACTTCCTGTGCGTGTGTGTGTGTGCGTGTGCGTGTGTGTGTGGGCGCATGCGCCGCTGGTATGCAGCCGAGGACTGGGTGCATGAGCCTGTCAGCCTGGATTAGGTTCAAACACACTGCAGAGCTGCCTTTCTCCTTCCCTCTCTCCCTCTCTTCTCTTCTCTGCCTCTCTGCCTCTCCTTTAACTCAACTACTGTCTTACCAGCCCTCACCCTGCTTCTTAACCGCCTGTTTTCTCCCCCTCTCTCTCTCTCTCTCTGTCTCTCTCACCTCCCTCTCTCTCTCTCCCTCTCTCTCTCTCTCCACCTCTCTCTCTCTCCACCTCTCTCTCTCTCCCACTCTCTCTCCACCTCTCTCTCTCTCCCACTCTCTCTCCACCTCTCTCCCTTTCCGTCTCCACCTCTCTGCCTCTGTACCTATCTGTCTCTCTGCCTCTGTACCTGGCTGTCTCTCTGCCTCTGTACCTGGCTGTCTCTCTGCCTCTGTATCTGGCTGTCTCTCTGCCTCTGTACCTGGCTGTCTCTCTGCCTCTGTACCTGGCTGTCTCTCTGCCTCTGTATCTGGCTGTCTCTCTGCCTCTGTATCTGGCTGTCTCTCTGCCTCTGTACCTGGCTGTCTCTCTGCCTCTGTACCTGGCTGTCTCTCTGCCTCTGTATCTGGCTGTCTCTCTGCCTCTGTACCTGGCTGTCTCTCTGCCTCTGTACCTGGCTGTCTCTCTGCCTCTGTACCTGGCTGTCTCTCTGCCTCTGTACCTGGCTGTCTCTCTGCCTCTGTACCTGGCTGTCTCTCTGCCTCTGTACCTGGCTGTCTCTCTGCCTCTGTACCTGGCTGTCTCTCTGCCTCTGTACCTGGCTGTCTCTCTGCCTCTGTATCTGGCTTGCTGTATAGTGCTTCTGTTTTCTCTTCATCTTCCTGACAGGGAAATGTGATTCTTTCTCTTCTCACACATAATGTCTCTCTCCTAGTCAGGCTTCAGCACCTGGCTGTATGGCAGCTTGTAGTCTCGGTGACCATTTAACCAATCCTTCATTGACAGTGTCACGGTCTGAAAGCCATGTCGTTAAGGGGAGCACTACAGAGTGTGCATGCCTTCAGGCTTGTGGGTTTTCTCTTCCTCATTCACGTGCCGTAGCCTGCGGCTGGACTGGGAGAGATCAGTACAGAGCAGGCTGGAGCAGGGTTGCTGGAGCAGGGTTGCTACAGTCTCTATACTGGAGCTGTTCTGTGTAGGGGAAGGAGGGAAGGAAACTGAAATGCCACCTTGTGGCGTGAGTCTGTCTGTGCCTTGCTCCTCCTACCCACCCTCCTCATCATCATCCCTCTTCCTCCTCCGACCCACCCTCCTCCTCATCATCCCTCTTCCTCCTCCTACCCACCCTTCCTCCTCATCATCCCTCTTCCTCCTCCGACCCGCCCTCCTCCTCCTTCTTCTTCTTCTGATTGACAGTGTAATGTTCCAATATGGCTGCCGTGAGGGACTGAGGCTGTAACTGTACCCTCATGGTTCTGTGGTACAGCAGAGGAACACTGTTATATAACGTGTGTGTTTGCACGCCACACTGTCTCTCTGCCCTACTCTTCTGTTGGTATTACCTGTCAGGCTGTTAACCCCTTGATTGATTAGGGTACATTGTTGCAGTTTTAGCAGTCACATGCTAGTTGTTGAATGTTCTCAATACCACCAAACCAACTAGAAACGAGACTTGTTTACTGCATGCTGTTACCATGACGTAGTATCTGCTGCTAGATCATCTGATGGACGTTCCACTTTGCTCCACAACTAAAAAACTGTATAATATACTGTCAAACTATTTATTACAGAAAGTAAATATCTATTTGAAAGCATCTGGCCAAGATATCCAGGCTTGTTTCCAGACTCGAAGTTTGGCACAGTGTTGTTAGTTAGAACGTAACATTAGCATGTTTGCTGTTATTATAGTCCAGATGCTGTCTGTTTTTTTCCAGTACCAAATACATATAATTGACTAATTCAATTTGAGCCAAACGTCCTAATAACAGAAACCCTCCTATGTCGATCTGCAGATATATGTTTGGTAAAGGGGCAAAGCGGAAACTGGACCAGGATGAAGAGGGTCTGGAAGGCAAAGCGCTGGCGGCCGCGGCCCCTCCGGACGGCCTGTCCAAGGTGTCCTACACCCTGCAGAGACAGACCATCTTCAACATCTCCCTCATGAAGCTGTACACCCAGAGACCGCTCCGCGAGCCGGGCCTGGAGCGCCGCGTGCTCATCAACAACATGCTCCGACGCATCCAGGAAGAGCTCAAACAGGAAGGCTCTCTGAGGCCCCTCCTCCTGCCTCCCTCGCCGCCGCCGGACGACCCCATGGACGAGGGCTTCCGAGAGGCTCCGCCCTCTTTCGGGGGGCTGTCGTTGGCCGCGTCCACTCCCTTCTCCCAGCAGTCTTCGGTGTTGTCGCCGGCGACGCCGTTCTCGCCGCACCCCCTGACTCCACCCACCTGTCAGTCAGTCCAATCGGGACCCGCCACGATGGAGACCTGCCTCACGCCTGCCTCGCTATTGGAGGAGGACGGCGATGCCTCCTTTTGCACTTCCACCCCTCCAACTCCTCCCCTTTCCCCCTCCCCTCCTCCCGGCCCTCCCCCAAACCAGGTATCCTCCAGGGTCCCTGTGCCTGCCATACACAGAGACACTTTTTCCTTGTCCCTGAACGACAAAGAGGATTTATGCCCACCCTTGACTATACCTAGCGCCTTGGCGGCTAATACTCACACCACTACTACCTCCCTCACAGCGGCACCCACACAGCCCCCACAACTGCCCCCCTTGCAATCCACCATCTGTCCAACGACACAACCCAAAGACTGCACGAAAACGGGGAGTCCGAAAGGGGAGGGCCCTGTTCTCCTCGCCGAGGGCCGTGGTCCTGAGGCCAAACAGACAGCGAATGGTCTCCCTGCGTCGTCGCCCTCTAGTGGCCTGGTGGACGTAAACTCCTCCTCCGTAAGCTCTTCCTCCTCCGTAAGCTCCTCCCCATCCTCCTCCGTAAGCTCCTCCCCATCCTCCTCCGTAAGCTCCTCCCCTTCCTCCTCGTCGGGGTTCCTGTCCGACCTGGCGCTCGACGACATCCTGTTCGCCGACATCGACACCTCCATGTACGACTTTGACCCCTGTACGACCTCTGCCGCCGCCCCCGGGGGCGGGCTGTCCAAACTGTCGCCCATGGTGACCGCGGACGACCTCCTCAAGACTCTGTCGTCTCCTTACAGCAGCCCCGCCCCCCAGGTCACACCCAATCAGCCTTTTAAAATCGACCTGAGCGAACTGGACCACATCATGGAGGTTCTTGTGGGGTCGTGACCCCCAGATCTGACAAGCGGTGCTCAACACGTCTCTTTAGAGAACTTCACGGTTGCTGTTTTGTACAGATTTTTCAAAACGAACGATCCAACGTCAGAAAGGATCGACGGTGAGGTCACAGAGTACTACTGCTACTTGCACAACACTGTGCATGGCCTGGGCTTGGTTCTCAACCGGGAAACACTCTCTCACACACACACACACCACACACACACACACACAACGGCTTTCAGCAGATTTGAGTGCCTTCATCATATGCGACCATTTGCTAAACTTTAAATGTGTATTTTATAATTGTCGTCTCTTTTCACTGTAAAACATGGATGTTAGGACTGTTTTAAATGTATCTGATTTACTGATTTACAGATAATTACTGATTAGAAAATAATAGGTATTGATTGTTGTTTAACTTATATCCCTCTGCAAGTGTTACTTTATAAAAGAAAAGCAAGCACAGACCTTTTAGCGAGATCTCTGTTTTACCCGTGTGTAGCAATATTGAAATTATTATTATTATTCTTTTTTTATGCTTCAGGATCAATTGAATTTGTTTCTGTTTGTCCCTTGTTGGTTCTAGTTCCGTCTGAACTCCAGAGTTCCATGAACAGCTTTACTCGATGATGTCACAGTGTGACCTCACTGACCTGAGCATCTCGGACAGAAACAAACCAGATCTCAGATCCTCTCTTACTCCCAACACGCTCCTCCTGGGCATCCCTCTCAACAGTGATGTTCCATCAAAGATGTTAACAGGAAAACGTTGCATATTAAACTACAAAATCAACCAAACTACAGGGACTACAGGTTTCTAGGACGCAGGCATCAAAACATCTGATTGCCGCTATGCTGCACAGCAAGTGCACTAATAGTTACTATGCATGCTTGTGCGCAAAGCCTCCAAAATGGCAGCCAATCAAACTCACTGGCCAGCTTTATTCTGATGTCTTTATACACGTGTGTGTGTATATTGAAATCCATATCACAATGTACCATTCATAATGATGAGATTATGGGATGCCAATGTTGATTTGACCGGCCTGTTCCCACGGTGACACGCAAGCCTTTCCCTCCTGCATGATGAGTTTCATACAGTTTGTATTGTGGATAACTTACAATGTTTGACCAAAATAATTGTGATTTCAGTGAATGCAACAAGCCCTCCATGTTTCAGTCGTGTGTGTTTTGGCAGAATGTCGGGGGAGGTGTGTTCTAGAATCTTCCCTTCAGGGGAGATGTGTTCTAGAAGGAGGTGTGTTCTAGAAGCTTCCCCTCAGGCGCTGTACGCTATCACATCTCACCGGTTCCCTCGAGCGATTAGCTGTTATTTATTATTTAGATTTTGTTTCATATAAGAGTCGGGGGGTAGTAAGTAGATGTTTGAAATAACCGTCTTAAAGGCTAAGCCTATCTTAGCCTTTGGTGCTTCCTGAAAAGCTATGAAAGCCTAGGTTTGTTTTTGGGTACATTTGAAATAAGACCCCCTTTAAAAGGCATTGGTTACACCAGCTGGCTTAGGTTGTCAGGTTTAATGTGTTCATCGATGTCGTCGTGCTGGCGTGCGGTCGTGTTCAGGTAGAGGCAGAGGACAGTACCGTCTAACGTTATGAATTAGTATTACTAATAAGAGATTTATGATCTTATGCATGTCGTCTGGGAAGCTCTGGAGCAGTGCTGAGCTGCAGGTAGATGTCGACATCTCGTGTGTTCTCGGTCTGTTCGACGTATTCAATCATTTCCCCCCCCGGAGCTCGCTCCTACACAGCTTCCTGCTTACGTTGGTCACATGACCGAGGTCATCAGAACACTCAGAAGGCAGGTTGACAGCTTCCTGCTTACGTTGGTCACATGACCGAGGTCATCAGAACACTCAGAAGGCAGGTTGACAGCTTCCTGCTTACGTTGGTCACATGACCGAGGTCATCAGAACACTCAGAAGGCAGGTTGACAGCTTCCTGCTTACGTTGGTCACATGACCGAGGTCATCAGAACACTCAGAAGGCAGGTTGACAGCTTCCTGCTTACGTTGGTCACATGACCAAGGTCATCGGAACACTCAGAAGGCAGGTTCACTGGCTTCGGTTGTTTACATTTTTGACTGATCTATTGAAATATGAAATATTTAATTGAATATATGATATTGAATTTAATATTTAATATAATATGAAATTAAAAAAATGATCAAATTTGTTGTCCCACTACTATTGTACTGTACTACTATTGGACTATAGTATCCGGACGTTACGTTAGCAGATTGAAAGGACGCCCCTATTTGTTTATCAGAAGCCTGGTTGTCTTGGTGGAGTGGTGTTTCACTTTATACATATACTGGTTTACAGGAAATTAAATGACAGTATTTTATACGTGACTCAGTGTGGAAGCGTAACCAGCTTGACTGGTTTGGTGACGGAGAGTGGGTGACATGAGGGACCATTTGGCTACTGTCCATCCACACACACGGGCCATGTTTAACAGCTCTTATCTGATTCGCTTCACATCATTTGTTTATAAATGTATGCAACCAAAAGTCCTGGGTAGCACCTTTCACTTGCCACTACAACTCTGCTTAAGGTAGATTTAACAGTTTTAGTAAAAAAAAACAACAAAGCATTGTTGGAAAGGCAAGACTTTTTGCATCGTAATGTACGTAGGTGCTGTGATGATGTGCAAGCTTTGCACATTGGTTCAATGTGATCAATCACCTTTGTACAATTGAGTGTGTTTAGGGCGTTACTGATGAAAGGAAGAGATACAGTCCTGGTCCCATAGCCTTTGCAGTGCCACCGTGTAACGTGAAAGTTACAATCTACGATTATACATATTTCCTACTGGAAGAAATTGTATTTTGGCCCATCTCCCACGTGGTCGGTGTGACTGATTATGGGTACTTGGAGAGCGACGGGGTGGGTGTTTTGTTCATAACCTTTTAATTATTATCTTTGGAATTTTGGAGTGATAAGTTTCTTATCAGAGTTATTTATTCTCAGTTTTGTTTTCCTGTGTAAATATATTTATTTTGTTGTTGTTTTTTGGGGGTGGGGGGGTTTGGGGGGGGGAGGGGATTGTAAATGTGTGGTAGGATTGTCCTCTGCTGGCAGGACTGTAGTCTGGGTGGGAAGCAGCCATGTTTGTATCTCCTTATCATTTATTTTGTTTGTTTATTCTGGGTGGCGGCTTGACCCACAAGGTGCCCGGACCCTAATATAATCTTTATTTACATATTTTAATGTTCTGCTTGTGTGAAAGTGACGGTTTAAGCAGCAATACTAAAAACTCTCCAACTTCCGACGTCGAGACTCCAAAGCCAGTTGTCAGACTTTCAATGCCAGAAGTCCCGTACACAACCACCACTCATCTCACGCTCTCTGGATTGTGATCACAGTTTGACATGATTGCCAGTTTATCGATGTCTTCAACCTATTGTTAAGTTGGGCCCAGACATATGAAGGTGTCTGGGTTAAAGGGTGGTTGTCTGGGAAACGTAGAGCAGTCGAGGTAGACCCCTCCCCTGTCCAAATAAGAAGGCTGTATTTTTCACAGACCTTAGAGCTGTGCCTTTTTCTATGCAATACTACCAACACACCCGCCTGAGAAACAGATCAAAGAAGAGTAAATCAACTGTACCACTGTATTGGCATCAAGATATGGACTGTAGAATATACATTTAAAACAAGGATGGGCAAGAGTGTATGAATTTGAAACAGTCTTACTTTTGTAGTTTTATATTATACAATAAACTGTAAAAAGAACTATCATTGGTATGTCTTTTCCTTTTCATATGAGTGTGAATGTTAAGTATTTTATAACACAGAGTATACATACACAAACAGCAGGTATACGGTTAAGACAGAGATAAGAATATGCCACTGCCTGGATATCAATATAGTTATAGTATATTATAGTATGGAGCCTCCTGTACAACATATACACTTATAGTTCAGTGTCACTTGTACACCTGGACACTTAACTGCCCTTCAACAGAACTGACTTAACTGCCCTTCAACAGGACTGACTTAACTGCCCTTCAACAGGACTGACTTAACTGCCCTTCAACAGAACTGGCTTAACTGCCCTTCAACATGATTGACTTAACTGCCCTTCAACAGGACTGACTTAACTCCCCTTCAACAGGACTGGCTTAACTGCCCTTCAACAGGACTGACTTAACTGCCCTTCAACAGGACTGACTTAACTGCCCTTCAACAGGACTGACTTAACTCTGTTCTCAAATAATGTTCAGCTCTCATAGCTCTGCTAGCCAGTGGCTATTTCAGGCCTGTCGGCCACAGCTGTGGGTAAGTGGCTACATTTAACCTAATGCATATCTCTGAGACTAGGACTGTGTGTTTGTGAAACAGGCTAGCTTACTTCAGCCTAGCGTCATTTGTTCTGTATATGGTCAGTCTCAGTGGTCAGCAGCAGCTGCCATTTGACATTCTGCACAGTTAAGACTAAATGGTTGTATTTAATTTGCGTGAGAACAGTGACATTATAATTAAGAAGGCTGTGTTGACTGTTTTATAAATGCGGTCCTCGTTTGGCAAAAAGTAACAAATTATTATTAGAAGAAAATACATTTTATAGTAATATTGAAAACGTCACAGCGCCATCTGGTGTCTGGAATGGGAATGGCACGTGTACAGTTTCAGATCCTAACAGATGTAGAGAGTGGCATGTTATTGATCTCTGTGGGAGAAGTAAGAACAAATGTAACAGCAAACATGGCTGTAACGACGCATCTCTTTGCTCTTTTCCTAGGGAGAGTCAGCGGTGAGGGCATTTGAACGCTGATCAAGAGGTTGTACGTTCAACTGGATCTGGGTAAAAGCATCTCCCAAGTAAATACATTGAATGATATGGTCGTTATGGATCTTCTCTTCCACATATCACACTTACAGTCCATTTGTGCCGCCTCGCATTACACAAGCCCAATTGCAATATCATATTTCCTTGTATGCTGTGTAGTTATTTGTCCACTAGAAGGCTGCCTGACCACCATGTATGGGTCTGGATGCTTGTTAAGTCGTGTGCTAAAATTGGACATCAGATGGCAGTCTGGGATCATGCTGTGTAGAATTTATATGTGTGTGTGAGAGAATGTGGATGGGTGCCACCCCCTAGTGGAGAAGGAGTGCAAGTACACAGGGGCTTCTTGTTTGAGTCTCTGAAAATGAATGCGAGCACAGACCTAAAGGATGCGTCCACAAACCTCTCACCTCATCTCCTTTTTACTTTACAGTAAGCTTGTTTAGACAATCTGTCTCCTGTATTTTTCTCTTCCTAGTTTATGTAGAATGCTGCGTGTCTGTCTTCAGTCCAAACGCCTGATGCAGCTGACGTCATCAGAAGTGCTATTTTTTTCATTTACATTTAGTCATTTATTCGATGCTCTTATCCTGAGCGACTTACAGCAGGTACAGGGCCATTTCCCCTGAGGCAAGTGCCCAAGGACACAACGTCAACGGCATAACCGAGAATCGAACCGGCAACCTTCTGATTACTAGCCCGATTCCCTAACCGCTCAGCCACCTGACTCCCAACCGAGTTATCTCTCAGTGGACCTCTCTTTCGGTGGGCAGAGTCAAGGAACGGTCTGTATTTGCCAGCCACAAAGCTTCAGCTACCAGGCACGATCTTCTCCTGATCAGCACTCATCATCACGCTCGTCAAGAGTAACTCATTATCGTGTTCCCCAGACGCTTGACCCACGGGACGTCACCAGACAGACATCGTCAGGCAGCGCTGATATTAACTGTGAAGAATTCAGAAGCATGACTCCTACTCGCGTCTATGGAAGTGACTCACTGCACTGTTATCCAAAACCAAAAACCAACCAAACCAAAACCAACCACACAACTCTGAGCAGAACAGTATTAGTGTTTCCTGCTTGTGAGACAGGAAGAGAACAAGGGGGAGAGGGAGAGAGGCATAGAAAGAGAGAGAGAGGAGATGTAGAGGTAAGAGATAGGACAGAGGGTTAGCCACCCTCGCGTGGCACAAGTGAGACCTCAGTGTCGTCGGGTTCTGTTGTGATCGGGGGGGCGATCAGGGACAGTAGCCCTACACAGCTCGGTCATCACGCAGTGTTTTAAAACGACACATCTGGGATTGTCACACACGCAGTTCCTTGCATGTAATCTTGGTCCACATCCAATGGTAGGCCAGCTGGCCCAGCCCCATAACCACTGATTTAATGGTTGCCATGACGGGCCTGGGAACAAAAGAGAAGAGATGTGGTCCTGCCTGGAACGAGGCGAGGGAGAGGAGGAGGGGCGGAGATGAGAGGAATATCTGAGGTTTTAACTGAGTCACGACAAACAGTCTATTTAAAACGGTTCTGATCTTTCCAGATTACTGCCTCTCTGGTTTGAGGGGCTGATGTGAACGAAGAAGCAATTTAACAAAATCTGGGAATAATTGTGTAGGGGAGAGTGGACGACAGAATTTAGTTTTCTTTAAATTTCTGAAGATTTTTTTTTGTTGTTGAATTTTTTTCTAAATATTACTGTTCGAATATGTTCAATCTAAATTTCTGAACCTTGAATTTTTGGACCAGATTTTTTTAAACATTTAAATAAACTCATATTTCAATTTTTAAAAGGTGAATTCAAAACCAACACATTTGGTGGTGTTTATTATTATTACACTGGTTTGAGAATGTCTATTGTGATTTTATGTTGGCCACTACTGTAACATCGGGACTCCAGGTCTAAGTGTGGATGGAGGGTTACGCAAAAGCAGTTGGGCATGTGTGTAAAACGAAAGTGGCATTTGATAAATGGACAAAAAAGCCTCTACAAATCAAATTCGATTTGATAGACATAAAACTGCACATTTAGATGAATTCTACCCTTGGAATTCCAACAAAGTTAACCACATGTTGTTTTCTCTGAGGATATTCCACAGGGTGCTCTTGATGGGAACAGTACAAATGTTGGAGGAGGGAAATGTGAACAGGGAAGATAAACACTGAGGTTGTTCTGAGCAGATTTTAAAGAACCCACCCACCTCCAATCTATTAACATAATCGTGGGAGTGAGGCATGAAATAGAAATTGAAGTCAAAATCAATTTTAGAAATGAAAGCCAGATTGATCTCAAACTGGATCCTAAAGAACTACAGAGTGTACTTCTGTTTGTTGCCTCTCTCAGTTCTCGAAATTAGACCAAACAACATTTCTATAGTCAGAATAACCGTGTCAATGGGACTATCTCTTCTATAATCAAGTGTATTGATTACATCTTCACAGACACTGGTGAGTGGTTGACTGAGTGTGAATGTCATTTATAACAACAATGGCCTTTGTTTGGGCCAGAGCAAAGCAGATCTGTTGGAGAAACAGGACAGTGGACTCTACTCATACTCTGGTTTTCCTCATGTAATCATTTATTTGTTTTGCTTTATAAGCTGTTAACATGTGACAATACATGACAAAGATCAATACATCTAGTTGAAGGAACATGTACAAGGGACACATGGGAAAAAATACCTTTTACAAAGGTAGAAAAGCCTTTCTTTTCCTCAGAGCAAAACCAAATTGAATTGGGTTTGGAGGTTATCACTGGAGAAGAGTTTTCTTCTTGTAACTGCTGCAGGGTTTCTCCATTCTACACGAGCCAGTTCCTTCCAGTACCTTCCAGTACCTTCCAGATCCCACGGAGGGCGCGTGTGAGTTCACACCAGCCGCCTCAGGACTAGCTAACAACACCGCTGTGAGTCAGGGCCAGAGTGTGTGTGTGCCACCTTAGTGAGGAGACAGTGGGAAACATCTGCTTTTAGACACAAGTCCCTGTCAGCTGCCGACAGCTGCTCCCCCGTGTCCCAGCAGCCTCGACTGCCGAGACGAGGCAGGCTGCCTCACGCACCTCCCGTTCTCTCAGGTCCTTTCATCTTCCTCTCCTTCCTTCCCTCTCTCTCTCACCCCAGTTCCGTCTGTTAGCCCCATCTGGGCACTCAGCGTGTACCGGGGCGTGGGGAGGCCAGGACGGCTGGATGGAGCTCCGGAACCGGGTGCCCACGGTCGTTTAGACACAACCAACCGACGATTTGGGCCGAGGGTGGGCGAACTGTCACGCAGCGGTGAACTGGGTCACAGCTCGTGACGCGTTCCACCTACGGGGACGATTCTCGTCCACCTTCGAGAGGTTTCTGGGTGGCTGTCTGATTAGATTTGATCGCAGCATGGAACGTTTAAGTGTTTCTCAAATAGTTGACTCACTGTCACCCCCGGACTCCCTAGCTGTGTCTCTCACTTCCTGTGTGTGTCACTTCCTGTGTGTGTGCGAAGCGTGGCACCAGACCAGCGGCAGAAGGCTCGCTAGAGTTTGGCGTTTTCAGCGTGAACCCAGATGGAGAGAGGGCATGCCTGTTAGAGGTGAGGTCGGGAGGAAATCCATTCAGCCATTATCCGATTTTCCATTCAGTTTTCCATGCTTTGTATGACACACACATAGCATTGTCATCACTTAAACGTGAGTAACAGCATACTCAGTCTACACGTCATCAAACCGCCGAAAACTCCGGGGGAGAGAGGGGTCTGTTGATGTAACCTCACCCAGGAGGGGAGTCCTCGCCCTGGGCTTTCAACACAGACCAAGCCCCCCTGGTTCTTCCACTTGCACCAACTCCCAGCGTTGCCCTCCCTGCCCCAGGCTCACGGTCAGGGTATGAACTCATGTGGAGGGGGACTCACGCTGTGCCCCCCCCTCCCCCTGGTGGTGTTCCAGGCTGCCAGCCAAACCGCTCAGCCGCTTTATGGCCTTGTGGAGAGGCAGGGTTTTATGGAGAGAGAAGAAGAGGAGGGGTGGAGGAGGAGGAGGAAGGGAGGAGGGAAAAGGAGGAGGGGAGGAGGGATGTGTACAGGGCAGAGGAAAAGAGAGAGGCCAGGTCGGAGGGTTGTGTGTGGGAACCCTGATTCTTAACTCTGTTTGCAGTCCAGTTGCAGGATTTAGCTTGTATGTGTGATTGTGTGCATGCTATAGTGGTCAAGTGAATGAAAATCAAGTCATTTCTAAATGTCATTGCAAGGAAGGCTACAATGAACTGTTATTAGGAGATGTTGTGTATTATGTTTATCCATGCAGGTATACCGTAGTGGGGTTATCCAGCGGCACTGTGGGATATTTAAGCTTTCATTGTTAGTTGTCACGCAGTTCGGAATAAAAGCCAGTTGAATGCAAGAGCTCGTTTCCTCCCTCCTTGCATGAGACCAACAGAGCCACCCCAAGATACAACATCGATCTGTAGCCAGTCAGGGGGGATATTCTTTCCACACATGAAAGGATCTACAGTGCGACAGCATAATCATCTGAGTACAGATCCGTGCTTTGTTGTCAGAGCATTACTATCGATGAGCTAAATTATGACCCTGGTGCAGGATTACCTGAGATGCCTTACATAACTCGGACAGACCCAGACTAACACACAAACACATCGTTGTGATATCAGACACGTGGCCACCAAGTGAAGAGAACGCACAGTAGCCTACCTCTAGAATACGAAGGAAGATTAGTTAGTTGAGACATAAAATCGAAATGACTTGTGTGTGTGTCCCAGACCGTGACAGAGATGTTGTTGGCTGCAACGCGACAGACTTGCATTAGCAACGGCACGAACGTTGTTCAATTCTAGAGCAGAGTTCACGTGACGCAGTGTCAGATACAGACAGCGCGATTGTAATTGTTTTCTCCGCTTCCAGTTTGCGTGTCTGTGTACAGCCCCAAGCTCATGTATAAGTCAAAGTGTGTTTAACATTCAGATCATGTTACGGATAAACTAGTTTGCTCAATATGGGGGTCTTTATTCCTCCCAGTCTGTTTTCATTTAGTGTTGCGTTAATATATTCCGTTTATCCGTGTCACATCAAGCTTGTCGGTGGTGCTGGCCAGAATCGACGTGTCGACAGTGAGTGGAGCTAGATAATACCGAATGCTACATGAGCTTGCGTGTCTTTGAAGCTTGTTTATGAAGATAGCCCTGCTTTGAACAGTGTTAGATGCCTAGAACACATCCAAGATTGTAGCCTACTCATTAAATCCATAATGGATCCATGTTGTGAGATTCCACACAAGCGCACACATTCTGCAGTATACTCATATGATCGAATTAACACGTGTTTATTAAAGACATGTGTGGGTAGTGTCAAACAGGTAACAAGCTCTAGGGATACTGTTGGCAAGACAGGGGCCTTAGAAACACAGTGAGTATTTGCTGTTTCCTTTTCCCAGCGGTGGGTTAAACTCGATGGTTAAGAGCTTTTTGACTGGAGCTCCCAGTTTTGATTTCACTGTTAACAGTGTAATGCAGCCTCGACAATGGCTCTCTTGGTTGAGCATTGTACTCGAAGCTCCGGTAATGATTAAACCCGGCATCACAATTTATTTTCCGAAAGAGAATGTCCTTGTGAGAGATTTCTCTGGTGCTCCGGTGACAAAAGCATCTGCTAAATGGCACGTCGCTTTTGTAGTTGTTGCTTCTCGTTCCATTCCTGCCCCCTTAACCCCTCTCTCTTCCAATGGGGCAAATCCCAGATTACACAATATCCCCCCATAGAGGGGATAAAGGACGCTCGCTCGGGGGATGGGGGTGGGGTCTGGCTCAGTACTGTACACTGGTATACAGCACACAGGAATGTCCTACTCCTTCCTCCTCGTTTCTGTACTTTCGGTATAGGGCTTTTCTGCTATACTTAAGGAATCAGCCATCTGTCTTGTTTGTTAGTCGTCCCTCATAGAGATGACATAGACACCACCTCCTGCCAGAGGGGAGTTTTCTGCTGTGTTTCATAGAGAGATCCTCCCCACGGTGTCACTTTCTTTGACTCTAACATTTTGTCTCGTGACAGTTTCCGAGCGTGCCTGGTGTTAGCGAGCGTGACACGGGCGTAGTAACAGTCGCCGACGGTTTCGTGCGTCGTGATTCCGTCCGAGTTTGCTGTCGCGCTGATGGCATCTCTGGCCCGGCCCGAGGATTAGTATCCAATCAGAGTGGACTTAATGTTTCCTGACTGCACATGAGATTTACCGGGTTTGATCTGTATTCATTTCATGACCCTGCCTGCCTGCCTGCTCGCCCTGCCAGTGTTCCCAACCTCCCCCCTCTGCTCCGCGGCGCTCAGGGAGAGAGGAGGCCGAACCGGCCCTGACAGGCAGACGGACACCGCCAGCCCCCAGCCCCAGGTAAGCGCCCCCCCTCTCAGGAGGAGTCGGAGGGTGGGTCCTCCAGGTTCTCGGGTCGCATCATCAGAGATACATATTCTCTGGTCGTCGTGACGTCACGGTGCGGAGTGGAATTAAGCAGGCTTTATTTAGACGGTAATCCCTCATAGCAATCGACAGAGCGAGTAAAAAGTCCCCGGAGTAGGGGAAGGATAAACCTTGTTGGATTAGAGTACCCTGCCTACCCCATCCCAACACAACTCTACTCCACCCCCTCTACCACTCCTCTCCTCTGCCTCCGCTTTCCCCCCCCTCTTCTCGACAGCGTCGGTGGCCTTGGCGGTCGGTGTCCGATACAGGCGCTGTCTTTACACCGGGTCTTTTATAGAGTAGTTGGTCGTTTACTCTCTGCTTTGACAAGCCGTGGGTGTGTGTGTGGTGTGTGTGTGGTGTGTGTGTGTGTGGGGTGTCTTGTTACCCAGCTCACCACCAGCCAATACAGGCACGGTTTAATAATTGAGCGATCGCCTACCAGAGAGAAGCCACCTGATAGCAAGGACCTCAGGAAGCCCACAAACATTACAACAGGATATCAGGTGAAACTCCTCCCCTCCCTTCTTCTTCTTTAGTTTTTTTTACTCTTCTGCTCCTACCTACCTCCCTTCATTCTACTCTTTTGATGTTAAGTGTAACTGAAGACTTGAAAGAAAACACCACCAACTCTACTCTTTTTTTTTGTCTTCTCTCCTTCTCCTTGTCGGTTTTCTTCTCTCTCTCTCTCTCTTTTTTTTTAAAGCTATCTTCTTGTTTTCCCTCTCTCCAATGCTCGTCGCCAAGCAGTTGAGTCTCGGTCGCTCCCATAGCTGGGACACCCTGGGGGGGAATGAGGGGCAGTGGGATAGGGGAGAGAGCGTCTACGAGCAGCAAGCCAGGATAGCGGGGCGGAGGAACTCGCTAACGTACGGGGGAGACGGAGGAGGCTGGTACGAGCCTCCCCCGGGCTCCCGGCCTCCCGACCTCGATCTGAAACGGGAGACGTTCTCCTATCAGGACTCCCCGTACAACCAGGGCTACGCCGAGCGAGCGACGAGGAAGGGCTCCGTCCCCGAGCTCAACCACTACGACCGCTCGTCCATGGCTCACCGAGGATCCATCGTTCCCCAGGAATACTACCCCCACGACCCCGCCATGTCCTCCCGCCCGCCTGACGACCCTCGGGGCTTCTACCGGCCCGAGCCAGCGGCCCAGCCTCCTCACCAGCTGAGCCGGTCGGGCTCCCACTACGGGATAAGCCCGGTGGGGCGTGCGCCCTGGGACCAAGGCCAAGGGGGCCGACCGGGACCCCAGGGGATGCCGCCTGCCGGCCCCCTCCCTCCCCCGCCCCCGCCGCCCTCCGTCCAAGAGATGAACCGGATCTACCGGGAGACCGGAGGCGCTGCCGTCGCAAACAAGATGATGCCGGACGGCCAGCGCATGGCCAGCCGGGAGCCGTCCCCGTACGGCCAGGAGCCCTCCTCCCCCCGCTACGCCTCCGAGCCGCCCAGGCCCGTCTACACCGACATGAACGGGAGGCCCCTGAGCCCTCGCCACTCTGCCGCCACCTGCCTGGTGGTGGACCCGTCCTCCCAGGCAGGCATGATGATGAGGCAGGAGAGCCCCTCGCCCTACGGGGTCCCACAGCCCTGCCAGCAGCCGCTGTCCAACCTGCAGATCTACGACCCCAACGCCCCTTTACCCCCCGCCTCCTCCCCCCACCGCCGTCCCGGCTCCCGCCCCGCCCCAGCCCTCGCCCATCCCCACCCCGCTGCCCCCTCCGCCCTCCATGGTGCCCCAGACCCCCGCCCTGCCTCTGGACCCCAAGAAGAATGTGGACCCAGAGTTCCTGGCGCTGCTGCGTAACGAGGGCCTATCAGAGAGCACCATCTCCTCCCTCATCCAGCAGGGCTTCGACTCCACCGCCATGCTGGCCGTCATGGAGGAGAACGACGTGCGCTCCGTGGCCGCCAACCTGGGCCAGGCGCGGGTGCTCTCCAGGGTGGCCCTCAGCTGCAAGAGGCCCTCGGAGGCGCCCCCCCCAGCCCCAGACGCCTCTCCGCGGCCGCTCCAACAGCTTCAGCCACCAGGGCAGAGAGATCTACCACCACCAACAGCAGCAGCAGCAACAGCAGCACAGCATGGGCCTGGACCCCCACATGATGCCTCCACAGACCCCAGGAGGCATGCAGACCATCTCCCCCAGGATGGGAGAGGTCATGGGCAGGAGGCCCAACAGCGCCCCTTCCCAGCACCTCCTGGAGACCACGGGATACCCCCGCTCCCCGAGCCCCTATAGTGGGGCCATGGTTCCCGTCCAGCCACGCCCCATGTCCGCCTACTCCCAGCACCCTGGCGTCCACATGCCGGGCATGCAGATGATGCCGCAGCACATGACAGGCTCCATGCCGCAGCACATGACAGGCTCCATGCCGCAGCACATGACAGGCTCCATGCCGCAGCACATGACAGGATCAATGCCCGCCCTGCCAGGCTCCATGCAAGGGATGCACGGAATGCCTCAGCAGATGCCACTGTCCATGCCCGCCCTGCCTCCACCCCAACACGCCCCCAAGGCCTACTCCACCAACTACACCGTCCCCATGGAGCTGATGAAGCGGGACCGAAGCCTTCCGCCCATGTCCCCCATGCACAGCCCTCACCCCAGCCCCCAAATGATGCGCAAGCCTGGGGGACCCTCTCCGGACCAGTCCATGCAGCCCGCTGGGTCGTCCATGCAGGGCCAGAACACGGCCAACCAGAAGCTCAGCCGACGAACTGGCCCACCAGTTATCGTCTCGACCATGGCCTCGCCAGACACAAGTAACTCCCTCTTTCATCATCTTCTTTATTCATCCCTCTGGTTTATCTCAAGGTTCCCTTCTCTGTGGGGCTTTCTCTTTTAGTCGGAGATCTTTTGATTTTTTCGTGTAGCTGTCGGACGGTTCAGTTTGAAAGGAGGACAGTTATGTAAGAGCCTTTCGTAGAGAACCGAAAGCTGCTACACAGCAGTCTCGAATCGTAGATAAAAAAAGTACTTTTTCTCTGTGTATTTTGGGTCTGTCTCATGTGAGGGTGCCTCTCAAACAATGTGTTGGTTCCTGTGTTATGGCTAAATATACATCTCAAGATGGGTTTGCTCTTGGTAAGGACCCATGTGACAGGAACAGGAAATAGTAACCTAGCATGACTTGGTAGCTCGGTACACTACATGGCAGTTACACTTTTATTGTTGCAGTGAAGTGTGCTGCCTGTTGTTAGAATATACCTATTAATGACTTATTACTTTCAGTACTTTATCTTCCACATGGTCCTCTCTCTCGTACTGTTTGTGAACATGCTTAAAATAGGATCGGAAATGTGAAGAAATATGAAATATGATCTGAAAAATGGATATCAGTGCAGGTTAAACCTTTCTTACCTGTTTTTTGGTTGAGCCAAAAACGTATTTGTGTTGGTTTGGATTATGACCAGTTTAGTGTCCTAAATGGATAACTTTTGGACTGGAAGACTCCTAATCCGCCCTCTGACCTACTTTCTGTGTTTCGTCAGCAATTGCCGTCCTTAAATCGTAGTGTTTCTGCCAAAGAGTGAGCTTGCGCCCTTATTTGGAGACAGGAAGTGAACACCAGATACAGTGATATGCGGTTCACCCGTATATTACATAGTTACACTGTGTGTGTGTGTGTGTTGTGGAATAGATTTGCTGGAGGATGGAGGTTAGGTCGTTTTTACACACACAGATAAACTAGGAGACACGAGCCCTAATAACACATGCACATGGAGTTATGGTTAGTTAATTTGTTCAAACTGGCTTTTGCAGGTAATGTGTGAGGTGTGTATAAACTGGTAAACAGATCATAACGGTGTGCGGGTGTGCGTGTGTGTGTGTGTGTGTGATGTGTGATGCGAGTGTTCCAGTTGTAAGCCATTAGTTTAATGTGTCAAAATGACCTAGCATCTGTCCTCTAGAACTTGTTAGGAACTTGTCCTCCCCAACACATCATGTCAAATGCTGATTGCTAACGGCAGAAGATTACATCATGGCAATTGAGATGAGATCAGATTCCACATTATTGTCAGTTTGCTCTGTAGGAGCACAGAGGAACATGCAGTCAGGGTCTGACCAGAATTCCGAATAGTAAAAGCTTGAAAACTGATGATTGATTGATGCGGAGACAACATGTCACTTAGATTGCATCACATAAACTGCAGCTCGCTGCACCTTGCACAGTGCTCCATCTATATATCAAAACTCAAGCTTGTCTTGTGAGGGAAATGTCAGAAAAACCGCTCAAACAGAGAACAAATGTATGTATTCCAACAGAAAAAAAACATAGGCTAGGGCCTATAAAAACAGCTCAAACAGATGTTACAACAACATAACAAATACCGGTATGCCTACATATAGTCGATACACTTTCTACATGTTTGCGGGTGAATACACATGTGCGCGTTGTGGCAAATCTGTATACAAAGTATTTTACCACACTCTTTACATCGATAAACTAAGCGCACGTTAATTTTCTGTGCTAAGGATGGCCAGACCTGACAGCCTCTCTTGTGACATGGAGCTTTTGAGATTTTTTGATCAGTTTTAGCTTGGAAAAGGACCTTTCAGCGCTTGCGACAGTCACGAGTATTGTCAGAAATAATTTGATGGCCGTGGCTACCATAGATATATATAGAACACTAGATACGTCACGTCAATGTTGAGCTCCAGTCGGCTGACGGCACACGCGGCGGCCATCTTGGAGAGGTCAACCTGCTGCCTAGTGCATTACACCATATGGAAAATTCATACAAACATGTAGCAAATTTGAGCCGTGATGGCTCAGTGAATGACACTAAAAACATCATAGTTGATGATCCATATTTGATTCTGAGTGGTAGGAAGATTTTTTAAATCTTTAAATAAAATAAATAAATTTTTGTAAAATGTATCTCACCTGTGGAAAGTGATTCCCTCTCGTCGGGTGTGTACTGAACGACGTTGTACACACCCAAAAGCAGCACAATGAACCGGCATTATTATCGCTGTCTGACAGTCGAGTACATACAGACCTCAGACTGATGCCCCACTCAATATGGCGACTCCGTGTGCCGCGGCTGAGAGGGGCGTGGCGTATCTAGTGTTCTATATATATCTATGGTGGCTACTGTCGCATAGCTACGTTAGCATGTTTGCTAATAATGTCAGTTCTGCAATATATTTTATAATTAAGCACTTTTTATACTTTTTTTGTAGTTCCACTCCATTTCAATGTTGTCAGCTTGATAGGAAGTCAATAAAGGAGCAATAATTTTCCTGGCTCTTGGAAAGGAGGCTCGCTGTTAATGCTAGCTTAGCACAACACAGACATAGCAGTACAGCTGTCAAAGTATAACGTTAGCTACGTGGTACAGTACAGTAACGTTAGCTATAGCAAACAGTACAATAGCGGCCTACCTGTCTCTTCTAGCAGATGAGTGCATCCTTCACCGGCTGGTCGAAAAAGACTTGTAATTTTGGGAAGTTTGGCATTTAATTCCGAAATTTTCAGTTTTGAATGCCGCTTTTGGGCACCGCTTTTAAATGTTTGTTTCATTTTTCCTATGCTACGCTAGTTAGCTACCTAATTGCAGCGGGCTCGCCAGTCTGTGTGACCATCTGACCTTCTTCGTCACGTCACTTACCTAGCTGACAAAGAAAGCACAATTAAATATACTTTTCTTTTATATCAACTCTGGAAACACAGACAAGACGATAAGACCATAGTGTGCATTATTCCATGTAATTCAAATTGGATAAAAAAAACAAAAAAACGGGGGGCCTGCCACGCGAGGACCCCGTCCCTGCGAGGCTGGGGGCTGCGGGGGTAACCTCTACGGGCCTGCCCCAGCCCCAGCCTCATCCCTGCTAGACTGGGACACAGGACTGTGATGTTGCATCATGGTAATGAGATGCGTGCTACTGCTCTCTCCTAGACACTCAACATGAAAAACAACCTTGTCTGCAGTTGAAGTCTGTTAGTGTTGAAACTGATTCACTCACCTCCCTGTTCACAAATTCACACAGTTTCACCGTGTGAGGAGAGCTGTTGTGAGGTGATGCATGTGTGCATCTGCATCGATACCAGAGCTGCTGGACTAACAGGATTGTGATGATTACAGGAGGAGAATTGACTCTTCATAATAAGCAGTAGGAGAGATATAATCCTTCCCATCCTCTCTGTGGACTGTGCTCATCCAGACTCTCTGGTTCACTGTGGGCCTGTGCTCATCCAGACTCTCTGGTTCACTGTGGACTGTGCTCATCCAGACTCTCTGGTTCACTGTGGCCTGTGCTGATCCAGACTCTCTGGTTCACTGTGGACTGTGCTCATCCAGACTCTCTGGTTCACTGTGGGCCTGTGCTCATCCAGACTCTCTGGTTCACTGTGGACTGGCATACCAACCCAGTATCACATCATTTCGTGAAACGGTCTCGAAAAATAATCTAATATTTCGTGACACGTTCACGAAATTGGCACTTTTTTCGTGACCATGCCACGTTTTTTTCAACCAGTGCATTTCAATGGAGAGAATATTTTGTGACCTCGCAACCCAGTATCACGAAATGATGTGATACTGGGTTGGGCAGACAGGAGACAGGAGAGGTGATACCTGTGTGCGGTATAAGATGTGACAGCACAGGGAGAGGTGGCTGTGATACCTGTGTGTGGTATAAGATGTGACAGCACACATCGAGAGCTTGTGTGTACTTGTGTGTTGTGAGACAGCTCACAGCGGTCGAGCTGTGTGAAGTTAAACACAATCAGCACATCCATCTGCATGCCACTGACATTTGTTGCCCCGGTAATTTTCATCTGGTAATGGACGACCCGCAAAGCCGCCTTGAAAGCATATTCCTTAATTGTGTGTTGCTAGGCAACGCCGGTTTTGGTCGTAATCACTGTGAGATTATCTCTTGGTTTTACCGAGTGACAGAAGGGGAGAGGTTGCCGTGGAAATGAAAACGCGTTTATTGACGCGAATGTTCATATCTTCTATCTGTCTGACACACACAGAGAGAGAGAGAGACATTGAACCAAGGCTTTTCTGAGAGGAGGAAATGAAACAGAACTCTAGTGTCTCTCATCATAACACCAAGGACGGCCTATCAATGGAGAAACGCTATTGTTGCGCACTTTAGAATCCAATTAGGCTGGTGCTTGCATTACACTCAAAACAAAAGCCCCTAATGACCTTGCATCAACAGCTCTCACCTCACACACTAGACCCTACCCACACTCTCCTAATATAGACACACCATGGAAACTCCTTTGGAGTAAACCATGCCCTTATATGGTCTCCCAGCTCCCCCTTCCCCCCCTCACACGGAACGCCCATACATGGTCGAGGCTCCGCCCACGCTGCGGTTCCTCCTGTGAAGGGTGTCTGCTCTCACTGCTCTGTGTGCCAGCAGGCCTGATCTCCACAATGCCAGGCCAGGTCAGTACGAGCGGGACACACTAGCAGGCTTCCTCTGGCGTGTTTTGTAATATTCGTGATGCTCGCTATGGAAACGGCAGATTACGCACGAAATGGGTGCAGGTCCACACGCAGGAGTCGGGATTAACAGAGAGAGGACCGGGCGGTAAGTAGGGGCACGTCAGGGAGGCTGGGGGGCAGAGAGGAAGGGGGAGGGGGGAGGGGTGGGAGGGGGAGGGTGTCTTTTGTGAGTTGTGCTGTGTTTCGCGTTTCTATGTAGAGTCTGTCACTTCTCTTTCGCTATCTTTCTCTCTCTCGTCTCTGTTTCTGATAGTCTCTTTCTCTTTCTCCTTTCGCTTTCTCTTTCTCTCTTTCTCTTGCTCTTTCTCGTTTCTCTTTCTATTCGCATGTGTTCATCTCCGTGTCCATTCAATTAATGTGTCATCATGCTGTGTCGCTTCTGGATTTGCAATCCCGGACGGAGGTTAGATGTCATGGTGCCATGGTGACGCGTCCCTGTCATGGCCTACATGTCACTGCAGCTGGGACCTTGCTGCAACATGGCTCTCCTGTGTAGCTCTGCACTGCAGAAACACACCGATACCAATTCCTCCTTTAAATATCAAGTACTCTGCATGTCACAGGAGCATGAACATGCTGTTTACACAGTGGTGTTATTACAAGGCTCTTGCTGAATGCTCGATGCTAATTGGTCAATTACGACATTCCACGTTGTGTTATTTTCTGAACGGCAGACCGTTGGCTATGGACACATCATCTTACGACGTCCCCTCACTTAGGCGGATACCTTTTATGCATACAGTATAGGGGGATTTGAGCCTGCAACCTTTTGATCTCAAATGAAAATGCTCTAAACCACAGAGCTGGACTATCCCGTAGATGGACTTTTATTGCAAGCAGTGCTGTGAAACTGATAAAACGTAGTGTGGTGTTGTGTGTGGTGGTGGGGTTGGGAGGTGTGGGGGGACCAGATGTCCTCTTAATGTCATCAAGTGTATTGTCTCCTCTCACTAATGGCCACAGTACAGGTCAATCTCTCCCATGAGGATTAGACAGAAAAGCCTGGAACACTGTCTCTCTATCTCTCTCTCTCTCCCTCTCTCACACACCACCACACGCACACACTCTATCTCTCTCTCTCTCACACACCTCTCTCCTCTCCTATCTTCGCTCTCACACTCTCTCTCTCTCGTCTATCTCCCTCTCTCTCTCTCTCTCTCACACACACACACACTCACACGCACACACTCTATCTCTCTTCTCTCTCACACACTCTTTCCTCCTCTCTATCTCTCTCACACTCTCTCTCCTCGCTCTCTCCTCTCTCTCTACCTCTCTCTCTCTCTCTCCTCATCTCGCTAACTACTCCCTGGGTCATATTGGAGAAGGGGAATAGAGAAAGACAGTAAGAGAGTTTAGTATCAGAAATAATATAATCTTGACTGCAACTCTGCACATTCATTCATGGCTGTGGTTGTGGGTCAGAGTTGTGTAGTAGGAAGACGAAAGAGAGTGATACAGGGAGTTAGAAAGAGAGCAGAGAGAGAGAGATAGAAGAGAAAGAGACATACTCGAGTCGTATATATCTAGCTCTCTCTCCCGCTCCCTCTCTCTCTCCTCTCCTCTCACTCCGCACAGACATAACGACACATAGAAACAAGTGTCTGATGTCCATCTGTGACTGAGGTGTAAAGTGTTGTTTAGCGTGTTTTGTGACTGGCGGCTTTTAAACTTAGTTGTGCGGTGCGGTCGACGGCTCAGCTTTCTCGCTTTCGTGTTCTCCGTGCCTCGCGCCAGATTCGTCGCTGTCCGCACTCCATGTAGTAGCGTGTGTGGTGAAGACTGGCATGTGAAGAGGGTAAGAAGTGATGAGATAGGGAGGTGGAGGATCCTCATGGCTGAGTATCCCTGATGAATAATGTCGAGATTACAATCCCTCATATCCACATGAACTTGTGGCGTGCAGATTACAATCCCTCATATCCACATGAACCTGGCCGTGCAATGGAAAAGATCAACATTTCATTTGCTGTGGAAATGTAGTCTGTGTGCTGTGTCTGTATCTTTATGAGTTACAGTAACTGGAAAAATATCTGTGTGTGTGTGTCCGCGCATGGTTGTGTGCACAGTATGTTTGTGATTGTATGCCTGTGTGTGCATACACACGTGTGTGCTATCTCAGTATAGAAAGGCATACAGATTGTATCAGCTTTACATTCAGTGGTTTAAAGTACATGTTTACAGACCAACATTATATATGTAGTGAATCTGAAGAAAGGCTGAGAAAACCAACTTGTCCAAGGCCTCAGGCTTGTGTGAAGCGAAGCAGAGCTTACACGCAGAACGGGAGTGAATGAGATAGTTGAACTAGTCTGTGTCAGCCCTAACGCTTCAGAGCTGGAGTTGGGAGGAGTTGCATTCAGAAAAACCCCCTCTTAGAATGAAAACAAAATGAGAGCGAGGGAATGAGAAATGTAAAGCCCTGCCCTCTTTCAACCTCTTCCCCTCTTCTCCCGCTTTCTGTCTGTCTGTCTGTCTGTCTGTCTGTCTGTCTGTCTGTCTGTCTGTCTGTCTGTCTGTCTGTCTGTCTGTCTGTCTGTCGTCTGTCTGTCTGTCTGTCTGTCTGTCTGTCTGTCTGTCTGTCTGTCTGTCTGTCAGTCTGTCTTTCTGTCTGTCTCACTCTCTCTCTCTCTGTCTCTTCTCTCTCTCCCTTTATCTCTCTGCCAAGCAGGAGGTCACCCTGAATTATTCATCCTGAGAAAATGAAAACTTCATGGGTATTAATTACAGAGCAGAAGTGTTTTCTGGATATGAGACTATGAGAGAGAGAGACTGAATCTTTCATTCTGCTGCCTGCTCGTTTCACCACAGAGAGAGTGGCCATCTTAGACTGTCAGGGTTTGGTGGTCAGTATGTGAACCTGAACATGGTCAAGGTCATTTTTAACAGGTTTAGACCTTCAACCAGTGTCCATGCGCCTTCTCTGAACACACAGAAGACTCTTCTTCTTCCTGTTTGTGTCGCCAGGCCAGATGGTTGATGTCAGAGAGCAGAGGTGACTAGACGGATGAACATGTGTTGTTCACCTGCATCTGGGTCATCTCTCTCTCCGTGTCTGTCTCTCTCTTTCTCATGTCTTTCTTTCTGTCTTTCTTTCTCTCTCGCAGTCTTTTGTCTTTCTTTCTGCCTTCTGCTCTCTCTCAATCTACCCCTCTCTCTCTCCCCTCTCTCTCCCCTCTCCCTCTCTCTCTCTCTCTCTCTCTCTCTCTCTCTCTCTCTCTCTCTCTCTGTCTTTCATTTATCTTTTTCTCTCTGTTCCTCCCAGCTCAACCCACTCCTTTTCCCCAGAAACGAGTCTATATCAATTATCTCCAGCATGTCGAGGGAGCTCTGTGAAGAAGATTACATGAAGAATGTTGTTGATATTTCCCCTGATGAATGAATGAAGAGTTTGTCTTCTAGCAGCTGCTCCCTGGTTTAGTATTGTAACTGAACCATGGCAATGAAAACGGTTAAGCCTCACTCTTATTACACTTCAAACGCACCCATTACCCATCAACATCCAAAGAACAGTCAATTCATTAGAGACATTCTTTTTTTCTGACAGAGGCGCCGGGTCCGTATTACCGGCTGAATCGACTAGGATGAGCCTGAGACAAGATAGCTCCGTCGTGTGCTTTGTAGTGACGAGTGGGTCAAGGATCTGTAACTAGCAGAGTTGTCGTCGAGCGACGTGTTGGGAGTGTTTATAGTGTGACTCCTGTGGGGGAGGAAGAGCGCTCTCTAAATCATGTCAGGGTGTCCAGGGTGTGTGTTAGGGACCAGGGTGTGTGTTAGGGACCAGGGTGTGTTAGGGACCAGGGTGTGTTAGGGACCAGGGTGTGTTAGGGACCAGGGTGTGTTAGGGACCAGGGTTGTGTTAGGGACCAGGGTGTGTTAGGGACCAGGGTGTGTTAGGGACCAGGGTGTGTGTTAGGGACCAGGGTGTCCAGGGTGTGTGTTAGGGATCAGGGTGTGTTAGGACCAGGGTGTCCAGGGTGTGTTAGGGATCAGGTGTGTTAGGGACCAGGGTGTGTTAGGGACCAGGGTGTGTTAGGGACCAGGGTGTGTTAGGGACCAGGGTGTCCAGGGTGTGTGTTAGGGACCAGGGTGTCCAGGGTGTGTTAGGGACCAGGGTGTCCAGGGTGTGTTAGGACCAGGGTGTCCAGGGTGTGTGTTAGGGATCAGGGTGTGTTAGGGACCAGGGTGTGTTAGGGACCAGGGTGTCCAGGGTGTGTGTTAGGGATCAGGGTGTGTGTTAGGGACCAGGGTGTGTTAGGGACCAGGGTGTGTTAGGGATCAGGGTGTCCAGGGTGTGTGTTAGGGACCAGGGTGTCCAGGGTGTGTGTTAGGGACCCCCTGCAGGCCTAGGGGATTAGCATGGCTCTCCAGACTGTCCTCAGGGTAACAAGCCATCCTTCAAGCCCAGTGTCAGCGCTTACTGTAATGTTGAAATTACAACTGAGCCTGATTTAGTCTCCTAAACCTTCCCATTTGTTACTGACTTCAGATGGTTTAACCAGTGAAGCAGTGTGTGTGTGTGTTGTGTGTGTGTGTGTGTGCGTGTGCATGCACGTGTGTGTGTGTCTGTGCGTGTGTGTTTTTGCAGAGTAAATTGGCCTAAATATTTGTTGAGATGTTGATTTGTGTGTCCTACATTCTTTTTCTGTGTGTAGCTCTGTGTGTGCTTTGTGCATGTGTGTGTGCATTTGCGTGTGTGCATGTGTGTGTGTGTGTGTGTATGAGTGTGTGTGTGTGTGTGTGTGTGTGTGTATGAGTGTGTCAGACATGTCTCACCACTGACTCTGCATGTCATGTCACATGTCGACCAGGTGAGGGCAGAGTCCATTATGGAAATGTAACCCCAAATTCATAGATTACCACGTGCTGTCCATGTAATCTAACCCTCAGGATCTTCTCTGTTACAACTGGCCAGTGTGTGTGTGAAGAGTGTGTGTGCGTGTGTGTATGCAGAGAGTGTGTGTGTGACAAAGACTGAACAGTACAGCAGCATGCACGGTGTGATTATTGTGTTGTTGTTTTTTTTCCGATGTCCCACACTGAAGAATGTTCTAGCGAGGCTCTGCTTTTGAAGTACGCAGTACTGTGTCAGACGTCAGGGGAAACTATGACACTGTCTTTATCACACACTAACGAATCAGCATGACAAATGGAGTACATGTTTGCAAGAAGAAAGAGGACGTGAGCAGAGGGAATTAAAACCGCGAGAGGAGAGAGAGACGCGAGATAGCGAGAGGAGAGAGCGCGAGAGGAGAGAGAGCGAGCAAGATCTCGCTCACTCCTAGATACGACTGAGCTCGATCTATAGCTCGATCGCTCTGCGTAGCAAAGCTCGTCGCACCTAGATTTTTAGCGCTCTCGCGCGATAGCGCGCTATCTCTCTCGCGAGCGTGACATCGCTCTCTCATGCGCGCTAGCTCGTCATCTCCCTCCCTCCCATCCTCTGTTTCATCCTCTCTCTCTCTCTCTCTCTCTCTCCCTCCCGATCCCTCCTTTCTTCTTCCTTATTTGCTCCTGGCTCGTGCTATTTATTTCTTTCTTTTCACTCGTGGCGCTGTTTAAACCATAAACACACTAGCTGTTACGGCGCTCACAATAATAAAAGATAGAGAAGATAGCAGAGGAACAGGTCGAGTCGTAGGAGTCACGCGTGTTTACGAGAGAGAGAGAGATCGATAGCGAGAGCGATAGAGAGAGAGCGAGATGAGGCACGAGCGAGAGAGATTAATGCCGTCCACGCCAGAAGCACCGCACCACTCGTTTTGACTGGCACTCATTTAGGGATTTTTTTTCCCTCTCTCTCTCTCTCTCTCTTCGTTTTTCGCTCCCTCTCTTTTCTCCTGCGTAGCTGAGGCTGGTTTGTTTTCTCTGTCTTTTCTTCCTTTCTCTCTCCTCGTCGCTCTCGCACAAAGACCAGCACAGAGACCCTGACACCAGCCTAAATAGCCCAGAACAGAGCGTGAAGACAGGGGAGAGGAAGAGCGAGAGACAGGGGGAGAGAGAGAGGCTCGCTGTCGTGAGCGTGAGAGGAGGAGAAGAGAGGAAAAAAGAAGGGAAGACGCTGGTGGATGCTAATTAGAAAAGAGCTGCTTTTTCCCCCTGGAGGTAAAAGGACTGGAGCTCTGTCGGGGTCGAAACAAGCGCACCCTCCTCCTGCCCCCCGACCCCTCCCCCCCCCCACGGCCCCCCTGAACAGCCCCCCCCCGCCAGCGAACGCTCCGACATAGAGACATGGACCTGTGGGGGGTAAGGTGAAGGGCAAATTCGGACGACCGTCTTCAGAACGAGAGAAGAGGAGAGGGGGGTTGTAGCGGAGGAGGAGGAGGAGGAGGAGGAGGAGGAGGGGGGAGACCCCAGGGGGACTCTGAGAATCCCCCCGTCCACTTTCTCTCTTTTTGAATTCTGCCACTGCCATGTGCTGCTCCTAATCTGAAGAATGTGGAGGCAGCATTTCCCAGGCAAGGAGCATGTTTCCTGTTCTGCGTGTGTGCGTGTGAGTGTGTGTGTGTGTGTGTGTGTGTGTGTAAGTGTGTGTGTGAGTGTGTATGTGTCACACAAACATGGGTAATAAAGGTGTGTGTGTCTGTGTGTGTGCGCGCGTGTGTGTGAGTTTAGTGTGTGTACACATGCTGTCTTTTTATTTGGCTTGAGGCCAATGAACCTTTGTGTGTCTGTAAAGAAGTGTGTCTGAAAAGAACTGTGTGTGTGTGTGTGTGGAGAGAGACTGTGTGTGTGTGTGTGTGTGAGAGAGACTGTGTGTGTTTCCTTGGCTTGAAACCAATGAACTCTAACTCAAATATAGGGGGAGGAAAGATGGAGGCATATAGGGAGGGGGGGTGGTCACGGTAGAACGGACAAACGAGTGTTTCGCTGCAGGGGGGTAATGTGTGTGTGTGTCTGTATGTAGATGCGTGTGTGTGTAGATGTGTGTGTGTGTGTGTGGCTGAGGAGGAGGGGGGGGGAGGTTGGGCCTTTTGGAGTCATCTGTGTTGATACATGTAGAAATCAGATTTTACATATTGTTTAGTCTGTTCCTGTGTGTATGTGTGTGTGTGTGTTAATGTGTGAGTGTGTGTGTATGGGTGTGTGGTGTGTGTGTGAGTTAATGTGTGGGTGAGTGGGTGTGTGTGTGTGTGGTGTGTGTGAGTTAATGGGGTGTGTGTATAAGTGAAAAAGCATGTGCAGTGCCTCTACATCCCCCCCCACACCCCCCCCACACCCCCCACCCCCCCCCCCCCCCCCCCCCCCCCCCCCCCCCCCCCCCCCCCCCCCCCCCCCCCCCCCCCCCCCCCCCCCCCCCCCCCCACCCCCCCCCCCCCCCCAACCCCACCCCCCAACCCCAACAACCCCACCAACCAACCCTCCTTCTCAAGGCTCTGCTAACACAAACACCCAAAAAACCCCCCCCCCCCAACCCCACCCCCCAACCCCCCACCCAAAAAATGTTCGGGCTCATCAGTCGTTGACTCTGTGAAGGGAGAGGGAGAACACACCAACCCCAACACCCACAACCAACCCCCACAACCAAACCACCACCACCAACCCACCCAACAAACCAAAAACCACACAACCCCCCCAGACAGGCACAGAGATGGAGGTATGACGAGGGAGGGAGGGAGCTGAAGTGGGCCGTCTATGGTCCTTCCTGGTGCAGCCTGCGTTTGTCCTGAGGGATGCGAGACTCAGCCCGACTGAGAAGCACACAAGGAGCACAATTGTAGGAAGAGAGGACAGAGGCATAAGGCTAGAGCTCGAGGGCTGCGGGTGCGAGGGAGGATACGCGAGCGAGAGCGAGCAGCGAGGGCCCCGTGTTGCGAGCGGTAGTATGCACTAGCTCTCCGTCACTCTCTCTCCCTCCTTTCTCTATCTCGTATCGCTCGCTCTCTGTATTGGTCCCTGACGCTCTCGCGCTCTCTGCTCGATCGCGCGTCTCCGTCCCTCTGCGCGCGAGCGCTCTGTCTCCCGCTCTCTCCCTATCTATCTCTCTCTCTCATCTCTCTATCTCTCTCTCTCCATTACTCCCTTTGCTGTGTCAAGATTATTGCTGTCTCGCTCGTTTGTACTCTGTCAGTATCTCTGTCTGCAGTCCACGGCCCTTTTTCCTGCTGCTCTTTCCAGAAGCAGGATGGTGGTTGGTGGCCTGCTAGAGGGGGGTGATAAGAGAGTGTGTTAGAAGGGTGAGGGGTGGAGAGAGAGTGCTGGTGTCTGGGTGGGGCATCAGTAGGACTCAGTGAAACCCTGGAGTGGGAAGGTCTCCATAAAAATAAGATGTTACACACCCTTTCTGTTCTGGCTCAGTCACACACAGATGAAACACACCGGTTCTGACCGTGCGCTGATTCCTGTAGTAACATGTGTGTGTGTGTGTGTGTATGTGTGTGTGTGTGTGTGTGATACAGTCCATAATATCCCAGCTCTCTGAATGAGGTCTCATAGCTTCAGGAGGACATGCATAGAGTCCAGACTCCCTGTGTGAATGTGAAGCTGTGTGACAGCTCCCAGTCTCATGCTCCTAACTAGGCCCGCTCCACAGGACCACTCGCTCATTTATATTCAAGTCGAATATCAGAACATTCCGGAGACACGAACCACAGATACGAAACCCTTCTAAGTGGTCGAGCGGTAATTCCTGTCATAAAGGGTCATTCGAGTGAGCTCATCCCCCCATAGATTGCCAGATTTAATAGCTAACTGTATGGTTCCTGCGTTTGACCAATCATGAGACTCTTCCCGCGGGTTCCGAGGCGTCCTGCGACTGTCTCGGCTTGGGAGTTGCTAGGTAACCAGAACCAGCTGTTGGTATGGAGCCATGAAGCCCTTTCTGGCTGGCTTTCTCTGGTAGGAAAGAGAAGCGTTTCTCTGGAAGGACCGCAGTGGGCTGTGACATCATCAGGCAGTGGAAAATCCTCCTCACTTCCTTTTGTTTTCTCAATCTCAATTGTTCCACTGGCTGGAGGAACCGTGGAGGGAGAGTGGGGCCAGTCCAGACCAGAGCCATCCGGCTTGGAGTTGGACTGCGTTCTGTCACCTCACAAACACCGCAGGGAGGGAGAGAGAGAGAGTCAAGGAAAGACTGCTGGATTGTTGTCGGAAGAGATCGTTTATTTTAATGTAGTCATTCAACTGATGTTGTTAGAGCCAGGTTACTGGCTGTATCACGGGGAAGTGGGAGGAGGGGAGGATCTGAACCGGCAAACTCTTCATCTGCAGTCAAGTGCTTCAACCACTCAGCCGTCCCCCGGGACCTGAGAAGGGGAGAGTCCAGCTCCCTCGTAAACTGTTCGAGTCTGTTTATCTGCTTGTTTAGCTTGGATGCTGTTTGTTTCAAGACGTGTTAATGAATATTCCGAAACTCCTCCTCTGATTGGACAGAGCTCGTCCCCCTGCTTCTGGAACACACGGTTTAGCGCCAGAGTTCCTCCACAATATGTGTGAGAGAAAATATCAAAGTGGTCTATTTCCACTTTAAAAAGCCAGCCTTCTGTCAGTACACCTGTACAAACAGCCCACAGCCTGGAGAATATAATTAACTGCCAAATAAAACGGTCTCTGAAACAACAAACGAAGCCTTTCTGAACAAACCTGCCACAGTATACAGGCCCTCTGATTCGACCAGGAAGGCAGGAGCAGAGAATCCCCGCAGTTCACAGAGTTCCAATGTCCCAACTCTGACTAGTCTTCTATGGTGGAATCAGATACACACATAAAGCACATTTCTGTGACCAGGTTTTTAAAAATCCTTTTTTTTTATATTTCTCCTGTCAGAATCCAAAAATGCTTTTAGTCGCAGGACACGTGTAATTAATCTGGGGTTACGATCCCACAAATGTAGTTCTCTCAATACCCAACCCAGACTAGGATCAGGTGGCTGGAGGTCACTCCCAGGGGAGGACCCTATGACCCTCCCTGCCCCCCCCCCTGCACACCCAGCCGGGGGGGGGGATACGAGCCTCTCTAGAGGGGGTCAGACATAATGTTCTGTCACGTCTTTGTGAACGGACTATTGTGTGGTGATGATGGTGAACACCACAGGCTGACTCACAGGAGAAACCGCTTGTTAAGATTGTGTCAAATACAAATCCTGCCCTGAGTATATTTTACGTTACATTCAGTAGTCTTTTTTTGGTGTTGCTATTAATTAGAATGATTTATGTGGGAAAAGTTCACTTTACAGGTACTTAACTATCACGTTTGTTTTTCATAAAAGTGGAAAACATTGTGTTATTATTTTTGTGAATTCTGTGTTTTCACAGGACTGTGCATCTGTCTTCATTCCTGTGACACACCTCCTGGGTGTGTCAAAGGATAGCCTGCCAAGCTCCATACTACTAACACAGACACACATACACACACATATACACACACACTCATGCATATAGACACAGAAGCAGAGACACACTAGGCTGAGATCTTAAACCTTTCAGAGACCAGCTGTTGTCACTGCTGTAGTCTCTGATGAGGGTATAGACTGCTGTAGTCTCTGATGAGGGTATAGACTGCTCTGATGGGGGTATAGACTGCTGTAGTCTCTGATGGAGGTATAGACTGCTGTCTGTGATGGGGGTATAGACTGCTGTAGTCTCTGATGGAGGTATAGACGATGCCGTCGTCTCTGATGGGGGTATAGACTGCCGTCGTCTCTGATGGGGGTATAGACTGCTGTCTCTGATGGGGGTATAGACTGCTGTAGTCTCTGATGGAGGGTATATACTGCTGTCTGTGATGGAGGTATAGACTGCTGTCGTCTCTGATGGGGGTATAGACTGCTGTGTCTCTGATGGAGGTATAGACTGCTGTCTCTGATGGGGGTATATACTGCTGTCTGTGATGGAGGTATAGACTGCTGTCTGTGATGGAGGTATAGACTGCTGTAGTCTCTGATGGAGGTATATACTGCTGTCTGTGATGGAGGTATAGACTGCTGTCTGTGATGGAGGTATAGACTGCTGTAGTCTCTGATGGAGGTATAGACTGCTGTAGTCTCTGATGGGGGTATAGACTGCTGTAGTCTCTGATGGGGGTATATGACTGCTTCTGATGGGGGTATAGACTGCTGTAGTCTCTGATGGGGGTATAGACTGCTCTGATGGGGGTATAGACTGCTGTCGTCTCTGATGGGGGTATAGACGGCTGTCGTCTCTGATGGGGGTATAGACTGCTGTAGTCTCTGATGGGGGTATAGACTGCTGTAGTCTCTGATGGGGGTATAGACTGCTGTGTCTGATGGGGGTATAGACTGCTGTAGTCTCTGATGGGGGTATAGACTGCTGTCGTCTCTGATGGGGGTATAGACTGCTGTAGTCTCTGATGGGGGTATAGACTGCTGTAGTCTCTGATGGGGGTATAGACTGCTGTAGTCTCTGATGGAGGTATAGACTGATGTAGTCTCTGATGGGGGTATAGACTGCTGTCGTCTCTGATGGGGGTATAGATGGCTGTCGTCTCTGATGGGGGTATATACTATGTAGTCTCTGATGGGGGTATAGACTGGCTGTCGTCTCCAGCTGTGGTCAGGAGGATAGTGGGGGTCTGGGACCAGCTGTGAAGGGAGGAACCGTCAGACAAGCCATTGGCCCTGTCATGGAGACTCCTGGGAAGGGAGTTAGAACAGCTGGCCTAGAGGCTGTGTGGTGTGTGTGTGTGTGTGTGTGTGTGTGTGGTGTGTGTGTGTGTGTGTGTGTGTGTGTGTGTGTGTGTGTGTGTGTGTGTGTATATATAGTGTGAATGTGTGTGTGTGTGTGTGTGTCTGTCTGTCTGTGTGTGCGATGAAAGTGTGTGTGTTCTATACATGTGGGACAGAAAATGAGAGAGAGAGAGAGAGGGAGAGAGAGAAAGGTTAAAAACAGAACAACTATTGGGAGGAGAGGGGTATAGCTCAGTTATGGAGCATGTGACCAGACCTCCCGGGTTCAACCCTCATCTGCACGTGGCTTCGGACAAAAGCGTCTGCGGAAGGACCGCATTCTTATTAGATGTGGCATGTGTGCGTGGCGTGTGCGTTTGTGTGTGGTGGAGTGTGTGTTGCTGGGCGCGGGAGGGTTTGTGCGAGTGCGTTTCCCTTCCAACCCTCTGATTGGACCTCATGACTGACATGTATGCACACAGGCACAGCGGGATTACAAGGCACAGCCTGAGCTAATGGTGTGACTGACAAACCGACGGCTCTAACCGAGGGTCAGAGAATTCTATAAGCGCGACTTTTGTGAGGAATCATCCTGCTCCGTCCTCCGGGGGTCTGTTAAGGAGCCTCTCACAGAATGAATGTCCAGGTATTAGGTACTCGTTAAGCTCTAATTAGCTGCTAATTAAGCAGTGATTTATCATGTAGCCTTTTTAGCATAGCATCCCTTGTCAGGCTCTTGAAAAGCTATTAGCCGACAGGAGATAATTAGTCATCACAGTTTTGACCTACTTCCTACTAGTATCAGCTTTCTGCCAGTCTTATCGTCCGATGTTTGCATGAGCCGGCGTGTGCGCGTGTTCGTGTGTGTTTCGGTCTGTTTGTTTGTTTGTTTACTGCATGTAAGAGCCAGGGGGTGAGAATGTAAGTTTGCATGATGCGACATTTTTGGTTCATTGTTTCTAGTCATTGTAAACGTCAGACGTAAATGTACAAAACAAGATAACTGACGTTAATTATCGGGGTTCGTTTAAGAACGCGAGTGACGTCATTAGCAGTTAAGTCTTTCTGAGAGCCGTGTTGGGCACGTGAGTACAGAGTACATCGTTTTAAAACCGTCCAACACAATGTTATTTAACCCCTTTTCTTTGTCAGTAAACCTTTTCAACCGGATCAAATCTCACATCGTTCACATCCTGATGTGCCTGGGGCTCGTTTGTGGCTCTTGTTGACATTGAGAGAACACCATCACCGTCTGTGTTTATGTCTTATCTGAAGCTGAAAGACACGGTTGTTATGGAGACCGTGTGCAGTGTCATAATGAACTCTATGGGAGCGTTAGGAAACCCAGGTGAGGTTTGTCACCTCCCCCTCCCCTCACACCTCCCTACTGCCCGTCTGAGACCAGGGGAGACCTGCAGCAGATCCATGTACCCCTCAGCACACACACACACACACACACACACACACACACACACACACACACACACACCACACACTGGACAGAGGAGGTGAAGATTGTGCACTTATGTCCCTGCTGTGAAGTTAATGAATCCCCTCTCATGGAGTAGTGAGTCAGAGGTGATCTGCTGTCAGATCCTCATCTCCTGCTCTTTCCTGTGGTTCCTCTGAGCAGGACGAACGCCCCCGTGCGCATGGCAGGAGACACTTCTCTAAACCACTCCTGTGCTCATGGCGGAGACTTCTCTAAACCAGCTCCTGTGTCTCATGGCTTCCCTGGGGCATCTCAGAAGGAATGTGTGTAGATTGGACTGAGACGGTAGATTGGACTGAGACGGTAGATCGGTCTCAGTCGCTCTCTCACTGGTCCTCTCTTCCCCTGTCTTCTTCAGCACCCCTGTGTGGGGAGAACGCCTCGCTAGAGCTACACTGTCCATCTAGCCATTCACCCATCATCCGTTCATCATTAATCCATCCATTCATCCATCATTCAATCATCCATCTATGTATTTGTCGTCCGCTCCATCATCATCCTCCATCACCATCTATCCATCATTCAATCCTCTCCATCATCCATCATTGAATCATCCATCCATCAGCCTGTTCATCCATCGTTTCATCGCTCCATCTGTCAGTGAATGATGGCACCTGTGTCCTGGCAGCGTGCTGGAACCTTGTATGAGAGGATCTGTGAAGGCAACACACAGCTACATGCTTTATTCAAGGCTCTTAGTGAAGACAGACACCGTCTTGATATCTGGACACAAATAGCAGCGCTTCTTCCTCTTGGTTTGGTTAACATGAGTCACCAAACAGTTGCCCTAGATGAACCCTTCGCTTGACTGAGCCCATGTTGTGTTGCTGGACACATGCTTGAACATGGTGTCATTGTCAGTTTTCCCGGCTGCCATTTTGTCTGTGTTGTACATGCTTGTGGTTGTTGTAACACTGTCAGGTCGAGGCCAGGGTGTGTGTGTGTGTGTCTGGTCCCTGGAAGGGAGACAGAGGGTGAACAGGCAGGCTTGGATATCTTCCCCTGCAGCACAGATGCCACTAAATAAAATATTTCATAATCCTTCCCAAATCCTGTAATCACCATGACAACAGGCAGCAGGGAGCAAGGGAATGGTGTGCAGAGTGCTCGCTCTCTCTCTCTCCTCTCCCTCTTTCTCTCTCCCTCTCTCTCTCCCCTCCCAATTTTCGCTCTCTCCCCTCCTCTCTCTTCTCCCTTTTTCATGTCCTAGTGATGATAGACAGAGTTAGAGCGAATTTGACGAAAGGAATGGTTTGAGCAGTGCGTCTACTCGCGTCGTAAATCTCTGAGGAGTCCGAACACGAGGGTGTGGCGAGTGTGTCCTTTGCCTCTTGAGCCGATTGGCGCTTTGTTCTGGATCTCCACGCAGTACGCTTTTGACTCAATCTCGAGCTTTTTGCTCAGAGAGCGAGAGCAGAGAGAGAGCGAGAGAGAGCGAGAGAGCGCGAGAGAGAGAGAGCGAGAGGAGAGAGAGAGATAGCGAGAGAGAGAGAGAGAGCGGGAGAGAGAGAGAGCGAGAGAGAGCGAGAAAGACAGAGCGCGAGACGAGGAGAGATAGATGAGAGAGAGAGAGAGAGAGAGAGAGAGAGAGAGAGAGTAGAGATCGGCGATATATCATGAGTGATATCATTTGCGTCTGAGATGAGATGAGAGGTGTGATCGAGCGAGAACGAGAGAGTGCGCGCGGAGAAGCGAGAGAGAGGTAGCGAGAGAGAGAGAGATCGAGAGAGAGAGAGTAGCGGAGAGCGAGAGAGAGAGAGAGCGAGAGAGAGCATAGAGAGAGAACGAAGAGAGAGAGAGAGAGAGCGAGAGAGAGAGCGAGAGCGAGCAGAGAGAGAGCAGGAGCGAGTAGATGGAGAAAGAGAGGATAGAGAGAGAGAGCGAGAGAGAGAGAGAGAGAGCAGAGAGAGTACGAGAGAGAGGAGAGAGAGAGAGGCAGACGAGAAGAGAGAGAGCGAGAGAGAGAGCGAGAGAGAGAGAGCGAGAGAGAGAGCGAGAGAGAGAGAGCGGAGAGAGCTGATGCGAGCGTAAGGGCGGCGCAGAGAAGAGGAAGGAGTGAGCGAGCGCGAGAGAGGGAGGGAGCAGAGAGTGAAAGCAGAGAGCGGGAGAGAGAGAGGGCGGGGAGTAGACTAAGAGACGCGAGCTCGTCCCTGGATCATCTCTGGAGGGCGTATCTCTCTTTCATTTATCGCTGCTGCTCCCTCGTGCATCTCTCTGTCTCTCTCTCTCTATGCTACTCTCATCGAGGGTTGTTGTTTGTCGTCTGGTGTCTATGACTCTAGAGCACGCTCCTCTTATAGCTGGTTACTGGACATTGAGACTACAGTGGAAAACCCAGACATCCAGAAAACCACATCGAGATTCCGCATCAGGGTGGTGTTGGTTGATAGGGTTGTGTGTAGGAAAGATTGTTTGTTAGCGAGATTTTGAGCGAGGAAGGCCTCCACACAGCCCTCCGTCGTTGAAACACAAACAGGACCCGCCTGCTCCAGCTCTCTCACAGGAAAATGGAGTTGACGATCTCATGAGGTAAAATGACTTGTTGCCTGGTAAATGCCCTCCAAAAAACGGTGATGTGGACTGGAGGTGTTCAGCCACTTCAAGGAGAGTGTGTGTGTGTGTGTGTGTACATGTGTGTGGATTATTGATCAGTGTAGTAGTGACAGCTGAGAGATGATGGGTCCTCAGGGAGGAGGCCGTTCAGGGAAGACGTTCAGCGTTGAAGAGAAGCACAGTCAATCCATCCACACACCATCTCACCTGCACTTTCTCTCTCTGTGGGAGTTTAAGTGTACCACTTTGCGCTGTGTGTGCTGTAAAATAACCTGTGTTTGTTTTCTATCTCCTCTGTCTCCATCTCTCGATATCTTCATCTCTCCATCTTTCCGTCTCTCCATGCCTTCAATCTCTCTACCTCTCCATCTCTACATCCCTCCAATCTCTACCTCTCCATCTCTGCATCTCTCTACCTCTCCATCTCTCCATCCTTCAATCTCTCTACCTCTCACATCTCTGCATCTCTGCATCTCTCCATCCTCTCTGCAGGTATCCGTCCCCAGATCAGAATGGGGCCCATGCACCCCCGCCCCCTGGTGGCTCTGCTGGATGGGCGTGACTGCACCGTGGAGATGCCCATCTCAAAGACCTGGCCACCGTGGCCTTCTGCGACGCCCAGTCCACCCAGGGAGATCCACGAAAAGGTGGAGCACAGGCACATGCACACACCACACGCACACACACACACACGTACAACACAAGCACTTCCTACATCTATGCATGTGGCTGTTCATGCGCTGTGCACGCACACACACACACACACACACACACACACACACAAGCTCAGTATAATACACTTCCACAAAGGAAGACAGCTCAATAATGAGGATGAGCTCAGCTCAGTCTATAGCTGTCTCTTCTCATCTCCTCCCCCTCTATGTCTCTGCTCCTCCAGAGGTCTGTCAGTGCAGCATCCCGACTCCCTCACCCTGCCAGGCTGGGAGGGAGGGGGAGGGAAGTGGTTTCATCATGATTTATTGCACGGCTCCTATAGTGCTGCAGTGTTAAAGTCTCGGTAATGGATCTGGAATGTGACGACACAGAGGCAGACCGGACTTATGTGGGTGCGAAGCGTTCACAATCCGTCAACGCGGAGGGTGAAAAAGAGCAGAGAGAGGGAAAAAGAGAGGAGAGGGAAAAAAGAAGAGAGCAAGCGAGAGAGGGGAAAAGAGAGAGAGAGGGAACAAGATGAGAGAGGGAACAACGTCAGGGAAAAAGAGAGATCGACGGGGGAAAAATCAACGAAAGTAAAGAGACAAGCTATAGCTCTGTAACCCACACTTCTCTCTCTATGTCCCCCTCTCTCTCTCTGTCCCCCCCTCTCTCTCTCTGTCCCCCTCTCTTTCTCTGTCCCCTCTGTCTCTCTCTGTCCCCCCTCTGGCCTGAACTCAGCTCCCCAGACCTCTGTGTCCGGTCCCTGGTTCTCTCGGCCACACAGCGACACCTCAGGGCCACACAGGGCCACGTCAGGGAGCAGAGCGGTTGGCAGGGGTCCCACGTTTCAGGACCCCGTGGCTGGAACACTGCAGCTCACAAGTGGCCCTCCTCACACACCGGCTGCATCTTGGAATAGGGACTTGTGCACAAACTGACAAATACACACACACACACACACACACACACACACACACATGCCCAAACACACACACAGCTGTGAGGGCACATCCAAGCAGACACGGGCAGCACTTAACAAGCCCCTTATGTCCAGTTGTTGTGCTTGTGTAGAGAAGGTCCAGTGTGTGTCTGAGTCCCAGGGACAGTGCAGCTGACCTGGCTGTGTACGGTACGATACTCCGCTCTCCTCTCTGTCTGACAGCCCAGGAAGGGAGAAGGGAGGGGAGGGCATGTTCTCTGTTCATCCCTTTGTGTCAGAGAGAAGCAGCAAGGCTATTCCTGATCAGGACTGTTTGTCCTGAATACATATATAAATAATACCTACCCCACTGTCACTGTGGTACAATCAAATCCGTTTTTTTGTATCACCAGCCAGTATTCCTGCTGTCTCCCTGCTTCACCCATGGGCAGCCTTGTATCCAGCCAGACTTGCTTTTGGCAGCCTTCGCACAGCTCAAATAATGAGATGAATGTATGAGGAGAGCTTTAACCCTCAATCAGCATCCAGTTCTGACTCCAGCCTGCACCAATAAAATTGTTATATGGAAATTCTCAGCTATGCTAATTTGGCAGCTGATGCAGTTAGCTGGAGGTGGTTTTAAAGGTGTTGTTCACCCGGACTCACGGAGGGCTCCTGATACACTATCAGGGTGTCTGCATTAGACACTTTTACCATCCTGACTGTCTTCACCATAACCTTGTTTCAGCATCTAGTCAAAACAGTACAATTCAACGCCCACATTCTTGCTCTGCTTTTCTCTCATTTTTTCCCTCTCGCTCTCTCTCTCTCTCTTCTCTCTCTCTCTCTCTCTCTCTCTCTCTCTTTCTCTCTCTCGCTCTAACACATGCTCTCTCTCTGCTTGTGTGTATTTTTATATACAGTATATGGCAAAATACACACCCACAAACACTCACAATCTTTTTTGATTTGCATTTAGATTAGAAACTGCAAGTGCAAACAGGCTGAGCAGGAATGGGACAGAACAGGAAGAGCAGATGGTTATGCAGGAAAAAGAAAATATTTATGATTAAACGCAACTGCACTTATCTGATGACAATGAATGATGAATGATGATGATGGGTGGTGGTGATGATGATGGTGATATTGGTTATGATGATGGTGGTGATGATGATGAGGATGATGATGAAGGAGGTGAGTGATGATGATGGTGGTGGTGTGGTGGTGTGGTGATGAGGATGATGAGGATGATGATGAAGGAGGTGCTGACGGGTGGTGTAACGTCTCCTCTGTCCCCAGGTGCTGAACGAGGCGGTGGGGGCGATGATGTACCACACCATCACCCTGACCAGAGAGGACCTGGAGAAGTTCAAGGCCCTGCGCATCATCATCCGAATCGGCAGCGGCTACGACAACATCGACATCAAAGCTGCAGGAGAGCTGGGTGAGACAGGCAGACAGGCAGACAGGCAGACAGGCAGGCAGGCAGTGAGACAGACAGACAGACAGACAGACAGACAGACAGACAGACAGGCAGGCAGGCAGGCAGGCAGGCAGGCAGGCTGTGAGACAGGCAGACAGGCAGTGAGACAGGCAGACAGACAGACAGGCAGTGAGACAGACAGACAGTGACACAGACAGACTGTGAGACAGACAGACTGTGAGACAGGCAGACTGTCAGACAGCCAGGCAGTGAGACAGGCAGACAGACTGTGAGACAGTGAGACAGGCAGACAGACACAGTCAGAGATAACCGTTCTTGCTCTCCAGGCATCGCCGTGTGTAACATCCCGTCGGCAGCGGTGGAAGAGACGGCCGACTCGACGCTGTGCCACATCCTGAACCTGTACCGCAGGAACACGTGGCTGTACCAGGCCCTGCGCGAGGGCACGAGGGTGCAGAGCGTGGAGCAGATCAGGGAGGTGGCCTCCGGAGCCGCCCGGATCCGAGGGGAGACTCTTGGACTCATCGGCTTCGGTGAGGCGGCTGACGGGAGCGGGGGGGACTGCTGGGCATGGAGGGGGGGGTGTGGCTGTTAACAAGAAATCTTATACTAACTGTGATCTGTATTTAGCTAAGACCTGTGCATGTAGTGTCTCCCGGTGTCAGTGTGTGTGTGTGTTCACACACGTGTGAAAACGTGTGTGTAAGTGAGCATGTGGTGTGTAAGCACGTGTGAATGTGTGTGTGTGAGAGAGGGTACGTGTGTGTGTGTATATACGCGTGTGTGTGTACTAACTGTGCGGTGCGGTGGTCAGGTCGGTCAGGGCAGGCGGTGGCTGTGAGGGCCAAGGTGTTCGGCTTCAACGTGATCTTCTACGACCCGTACCTCCAGGACGGGCTGGAGCGCTCGCTGGGGGTGCAGCGTGTCTACACCCTCCAGGACCTGCTCTACCAGAGCGACTGTGTGTCCCTGCACTGCAACCTGAACGAGCACAACCACCACCTCATCAACGACTTCACCATCAAACAGGTACGGACGC
>CAEFZP010001598.1:87500-132500 GCA_903064625.1 Mallotus villosus
GTTTTCGTTTGTTTATCATATTTTATGTTTTTATTCAAGTTTTTCCTGTTTTATTTTTTTATTTGTCAAACTATTTCCTTGGAGACTCATGTATGGGACATGTTGCTAGAGAATGCTGGAGGACCTGCTTGCTCACCCCGACCAATCGGATCTGAGGGAGCTCATCAGGACTGGTGTGGTGTGTGCAGCCTGCCTACTTTAACCCCTGCTTCATTCCATGGTTTCAGTTAAATGTGTGTATGTGTATTTCAATTCTGTTTTATTCTCTTTTGACAACCCCTTTCAAGTGAATGTTTTTTGTTTTGATTTCCCAGTGTGGGATCAAACTTTTTATTTTTTTATTTTGAGGTTCCATCTTAAACAGACAGTTAGAATAAAATAATTGGTGTTGCCAACGGCATCCTCAGTGTCCATAGCAACTCCTTCGCCCTGTCCTGTCAGGTCTGTGTCTCAGCCTGGGAGAGGAGTTCGGACTGAATGTAGACACACAGCTTTGGAAAACTCAATACACCAGGGCTGCCAGATTCCTGCAGAACTTAATAAGTAGTCAAACCAACAATCCAGTTTGATAGATCAAAACAGGACATGTATTAAATACTTTTGCTTTTACCTGACCCTTGCCAGTATATAGAGATTTGATATTACAATGGCTTGTATGTGAAGAGCCTTTCTGAAGTACGTTGACTCTTCATAGGGACCCCTATACAGCAGCTACACAGCCAAGCAGGCAGGTTTCAAAAGTGGAGTTCTCTTACTGACTCAGGAAATCTTAACTTCTTACAGAGATCTTGTCCCCAAATGACGTGGAAAAGGGAGAAAGACAGCAAGTCTGGATTGTTCCTCCTCATGTTTCAATCTTTTCTTCATTGTGGTATTTTTATATTTGACATCTGTTTTTTTTTCCTTCCTATTTGGGTGTTTTGCAGTCTTGTTAGATTTGTATTGCCTAGTAAATGTTCTTATAATCATGGTCATGTGAACCACCCAGTTTTCTTCCATTACTTAGTTTTCAGTTCTGATAAAAGCCAGGTGGGACTCCTGGTGGCTTTGAGGACTTGTGAGTAATAGCAACACTCTAGTACCCTGAAGTTAGTGTGAGGAGGCTGCTAGGTGGTCATTCGTGTGTGTGTGTGTGTGAGTGACTATTTGTAATTGTTTCTTGTACAAGGTTAACATAATAGCATACCGTGCAGTTCAAATAAAAATACTGTTGTAATCATTGGCCCTGTAAACTTTTGTGGATTTATGTGAAATTGCTGTTTTCTTTTGTGGTGACCTTTGCTTCTTCACAACAAGTGGTTATATTCTACGAGCTTCAAGTTAATTTGATATGACGTTGTGTTATCAGGGTTCCTGCAGGTTTCAGTAAGTCAAATTTAAGACCATAAAGATCGAAATTTAAGACCTACACGACGCATTACCAAAATAATATTCAAATCAAAGAAATTCTGAAAATGAATTCCAGTCATTGAAAAAGCATAAATGTAATTTACAGATAAAGCAATCACATAAGTAACCTAATTTCATGTCATTCAGCACTTACTGCTTGTGGATCGTGAGGTATAGTGGGTTGAGAACAAGGGCCTACACTACAACGACCTGGGTTCATAACCAGCACAGAGCGCAGTGCCAAACACATCCGTGGGCCCAGATCCCTGTAGCTGCAGCGCACTCCCAGACTGTCAGGATCCCTGTAACCACAGCACACTCCCAGACTGTCCAGATCCCTGTAACCCAGCTCACTCCCAGACTGTCAGATCCCTGTACCACGCTCACTCCCAGACTGTCAGATCCCTGTAACCACAGCTCACTCCCAGACTGTCCAGATCCCTGTAACCACAGCGCACTCCCAGACTGTCAGATCCCTGTAACCACAGCGCACTCCCAGACTGTCAGATCCCTGTAACCACAGCGCACTCCCAGACTGTCCAGATCCCTGTAACCACAGCACACTCCCAGACTGTCAGGATCCCTGTAACCACAGCGCACTCCCAGACTGTCCAGATCCCTGTAACCACAGCTCACTCCCAGACTGTCCAGATCCCTGTAACCGCAGCGCACTCCCAGACTGTCAGGATCCCTGTAACCACAGCTCACTCCCAGACTGTCCAGATCCCCTCTCCTGTCATGGTCAGAAACAGAGTGCAAATTATACAATGATAGTCGAGGGGGGGGTCAGCTTCTTCTCCAGGGCGTAAACCTGTGTTTTTTTACCTCTTTCGGGGTGGGGCGTCCAAGTCTTACATTTACAGTTCAGAATTTGAAGACCCCCCGGAAACCCTGAATATTGCTTCTGCCACAAGAGGGTGCCTTGGATTTTCAACAGTCAATTAACTCAGAAAGATCAATGAGAATTGAAACAATGCCAATTCAGTTGGACATTCAAAAAGGTTTTTATTTTGTCCTTAATTTGCCAGTCCTTGCCATACAGGTTATACTGTAGAGAGAAGGCCAGGCTGTTACCTAAATCCACAAACCATCATAATCATATCTGCAACTATTGCATAAATATAAAGCAACATACAGGTAATGTGCCAACGTGTGCATGACTAGAATGCAACACACCAACAGAAACAGGTTACAGTACTTAACTGGATGGCAAGTAAAACCAAGTCAGACGTCCCCTCACAGCCAAGCACGACCACTCGCTCTGTCTCACGTCTCCTCACAGCCAAGCACGACCACTCGCACCGTCTCACGTCTCCTCACAGCCAAGCACGACCACTCGCTCTGTCTCACGTCTCCTCACAGCCAAGCACGACCACTCGCTCTGTCTCACGTCTCCTCACAGCCAAGCATGACCACTCGCTCTGTCTCACGTCTCCTCACAGCCAAGCATGACCACTCGCTCTGTCTCACGTCTCCTCACAGCCAAGCACGACCAGTCGCTCTGTCTCACGTCTCCTCACAGCCAAGCATGACCACTCGCACCGTCTCACGTCTCCTCACAGCCAAGCATGACCACTCGCTCTGTCTCACGTCCCCTCACAGCAGAGCATGACCACTCGCTTTCTCAGAAGACAGAATCAAAAGGTGGTTCATGACGGGTTCCCACAGACGAGGACGCACGACAGAGGACAGAGAGGACAGAGATGTACCATGGAGGACAGAGAGGACAGAGATGTACCATGGAGGACAGACGAGGACTCAGATGTACCATGGAGGACAGACGAGGACTCAGATGTACCATGGAGGACAGAGAGGACTCAAATGTACCATGGAGGACAGACGAGGACTCAGATGTACCATGGAGGACAGACGAGGACTCAGATGTACCATGGAGGACAGAGAGGACTCAGATGTACCATGGAGGACAGAGAGGACAGAGATGTACCATGGAGGACAGAGAGGACAGAGATGTACCATGGAGGACAGACGAGGCCTCAGATGTACCATGGAGGACAGAGAGGACTCAGATGTACCATGGAGGACAGAGAGGACTCAGATGTACCATGGAGGACAGACGAGGACTCAGATGTACCATGGAGGACAGAGAGGACTCAGATGTACCATGGAGGACAGAGGACAGAGATGTACCATGGAGGACAGAGGACTCAGATGTACCATGGAGGACAGAGAGGACAGAGATGTACCATGGAGGACAGACGAGGACTCAGATGTACCATGGAGGACACAGAGGACAGAGATGTACCATGGAGGACAGACGAGGACTCAGATGTACCATGGAGGACAGACGAGGACTCAGATGTACCATGGAGGACAGAGAGGACAGAGATGTACCATGGAGGACAGACGAGGACTCAGATGTACCATGGAGGACAGACGAGGACTCAGATGTACCATGGAGGACAGAGAGGACTCAGATGTACCATGGAGGACAGAGAGGACAGAGATGTACCATGGAGGACAGACGAGGACTCAGATGTACCATGGAGGACAGACGAGGACTCAGATGTACCATGGAGGACAGACGAGGACTCAGATGTACCATGGAGGACAGACGAGGACTCAGATGTACCATGGAGGACAGACGAGGACTCAGATGTACCATGGAGGACAGACGAGGACAGAGATGTACCATGGAGGACAGACGAGGACTCAGATGTACCATGGAGGACAGACGAGGACTCAGATGTACCATGGAGGACAGAGGACTCAGATGTACCATGGAGGACAGACGAGGACTCAGATGTACCATGGAGGACAGACGAGGACTCAGATGTACCATGGAGGACAGACGAGGACTCAGATGTACCATGGAGGACAGACGAGGACTCAGATGTACCATGGAGGACTCAGATGTACCATGGAGGACTCAGATGTACCATGGAGGACAGACGAGGACAGAAGAAATGCGAGACGGAACAGAGATGAGTGTGATTCTGGTTTAATGTCGACACTTGGGCGTGTCTCTCTCCCTCTTCTCCAAACAACCGAAAGCACCACATTAGAACATCCACATGAGGTACTTAAATCACACAGAAGAAAAAAAACAGAAGTAAACTTCACAAATAGTTGTGGTTGCTTATATCCTCACAGCAAAGAATGTTTCTGTGCAACGTAAATGTCTTCATCGAGATCGAGAGGATAGTTGACACAAAAAAATAACTAACGGAAAATGAGAATCCAAGCTCTCGTCAGCGCACAAAAACTCCCAAACAAATAAATATTGTAGAAGTTTGGAGAAGATCCAACAAACAAAAAAGGACTTTTCACTTCAGCCGGTGTGGAAGGAGGCCTAACTAAAGATGTCTGATCTGAGTCCTGAACGTCAGTTTGGATCAGACCTGAAAAGGAGCTTCCCTTTCAAAGCTTCATAAATGACCTTTATTTGAGCGTTATATTTATATATAAATTTGTATTCTCCATAAATGTGCAGTGCTTAGTATTAACAATTACATTTGTAGTACACAATCTCTCTGGTAATCTATTGGGTCCACTGACCCAAAGTGTGATATTGGCTTTATCCCTGCCCATCAAAAAAACAAGCCAATTCTATGTTAGCTGTAAAAACATCAAAAGGACAGTCATTTTTGAAGTGTGCTTAAGTCAGTGCCCATTATTATAAACTGTTATAAAGATATTTTGCGTTAAACCGATGCTGGTATATTTCCTTATACTTCTTTTTTTTGTTGTTGAACAACCACATGCATTACATTTATGGATAAAGATTTTACATTTGAGAATAAAACAAAAACACAAAATCAATAAAGATCATTAGCATTTCGTAAACTAGGATCCTTTCATTTCCATCGTCCTCAGTTGGTTTTTGCAGCAGTGGATCAGCCTCAGGGTCTCAGCCTCAGGTTTGTACGGGTGTTGTGTGAGTGTGTGTGTTTATGGGCCTACAGTTTATCTGCCTGGGGGTGGAGGCCTGGGGGTGGAGGTCTGGGGGTGGAGGCCTGGGGGCGGAGGCCTGGGGGTGGAGGCCTGAGGGTGGAGGCCTGGGGGCGGAGGCCTGGGGGTGGAGGTCTGGGGGTGGAGGCCTGGGGGTGGAGGCCTGGGGGTGGAGGCCTGGGGGTGGAGGCGGAGGCCTGGGGGTGGAGGCCTGGGGGTGGAGGCCTGGGGGTGGAGGCGGAGGCCTGGGGGTGGAGGCCTGGGGGTGGAGGCCTGGGGGTGGAGGCCTGGGGGTGGAGGCCTGGGGGTGGAGGTCTGGGGGTGGAGGCCTGGGGGTGGAGGTCTGGGGGTGGAGGCCTGTGATTCCCTGCCCTCCTGAAGGCGTTCACAGTTTATCCATGTCAGGAAAAGGAAAGTTAAACCTCAAACTAAACCCCCTCTGCGGAGAGCATCCCCGCTCCGTCGTCTCTCCCTCCTCGTCCCCCGGCCCCTTCACTCGTCCTCGTCCTCCTCGTCCTCCTCGCCGTCGGACAGCGAGGCGCAGGGTCGGATGGTCCTGTATCCGTCCAGCCACTTCTCCACCATCTGGGTGACCAGGGGGTGGTTCCTCCGCCGGGAGCTCTTCTGCATGGCCACCAGCACGCCCCCCTCCGTCACGCAGCAGTCCAGCCACTCCTTCAGCAGCCTCTCCTGCTGCTCCTCGTTCCCCATCTGCAGGAACACGGGCGGGGGTCACACAAAGCTAGCGGACGTAGCAGAGCTCTTAACATTGTGTACGTTTTACTGACTGTGCGTGGAGTTTTTATGCGTTTGACTAGGATATACGTGAATATAAAAACAAAAATGACAAAAGCAATACTATTGGCTTCCGTAAAGGATGGGTCAGACCAATTAGAACACAGATAAGAGCTCATGAATATTCACGAGGCCGTGGCACACCAAGCCCCGCCCCTTACCTCCTGCGCTGAGAGGAAGTGCACGTGGAGCAGCTTCCTGTCGCTGTCCACCAGGGGCAGGAAAGTGACCGTGACGTCGTCGTCGGTGTTGAGGTTGGCGCCCGCGCCGCGATTGTCGAAGCCGTCGTTCTCCATGGCGACCAGGGCTGAGAAGTGACCCCGTGTGTAACCCAGGGCGATGGGGCTCTTCCAGCAGAAGCTCTGCTCCCACAGGAGGGGCAGGTACACACCTGGACGGAGGAGAGAGAGAGAGAGAGAGAGAGAGAGAGAGAGGGAGGACATGTCTGAGACGAGGCCTTCAGCTGGGGGATGACAGAGCTAGGGGCTCTCTCTGTCTGTCTGTCTGTCTGTGTCTCTCTGTCTGTCTGTCTGTGTCTCTCTGTCTGTCTGTCTGTGTCTCTCTCTCTGTGTCTCTCTCTCTGTGTCTCTCTCTCTGTGTCTCTCTCTCTGTGTCTCTCTCTCTGTGTCTCTCTCTCTGTGTCTCTCTCTCTGTGTCTCTCTCTCTGTGTCTCTCTCTCTGATACTGGTCCTCTGTCTCTCTACCAGGCTGCTGCTCTCTCTACTAGCGAAACTCTCTCCTCTCTCTCTCTCTCTCTACCAGAGTACTCTCTCTCTCTCTCTCTCTCTCTCTCTCTCTCTCTCTCCTCTCTCTCTCTCTCTCTCTACACCAGAGTACTCTCTCTCTACCAGCACTCTGCATCCAAACCTGCCAGCACTCACACTGTAAATCACCCTCCATCAGGCTGACATGGGTGTGGGCAGCCCTGGCTCCGCACGCAAACATCTCCCTCACACACACACACACACACACACAGGCAAATTAAAGCCAGACTGCTTCTATTACAGACCACAGTGGCCTGCCCTCCACTCTCATTGGACACATGCAGACTTTATTTTCTCTCTACCCCACCCCCTACTACACCCTCCTCCCCCACCCCCCCTCCCCCATAGCTGGCGTGTGTTCCTGGAGAACAGGCCGTCCCGTTCTCCTGCACACAGGCGCGCCTCAGCCTCGGGTGGGGGTGGGTGGGTTAGGTTTACAGGATTACCGGGTCAGCACGCTGGTTCCTCTTCAACCGCTACCGCGCTGGGACTACCCTCCCCCCCTGCCCCCCAGACACCGATCCCCAGATGGGAGCTGACTGTGGGGTGTTTACGCGGGGACGCTGGCCTGATGGGCTCGGGGGGGCGGGGGGTGTGAGAGCTATGCGCGGCATGCAGGCATGCACCCGCTTCCCTCCTCACGGCAGCAGGCTGTTGCTACACCCAGACAGCAGTCACTTCACCTAGCAGCAGGCTGTTGCTACACCCAGACAGCATTCACTTCACCTAGCAGCAGGCTGTTGCTACACCCAGACAGCAGTCACTTCACCTAGCAGCAGGCTGTTGCTACACCCAGACAGCATTCACTTCACCTAGCAGCAGGCTGTTGTTACACCCAGACAGCAGTTACTTCACTAGCAGCAGGCTGTTGCTACACCCAGACAGCAGTCACTTCACCTAGCAACAGGCTGTTGCTACACCCAGACAGCAGTCACTTCACCTAGCAACAGGCTGTTGCTACACCCAGACAGCAGTCACTTCACCTAGCAACAGGCTGTTGCTACACCCAGACAGCAGTCACTTCACCTAGCAACAGGCTGTTGCTACACCCAGACAGCAGTTACTTCACCTAGCAGCAGGCTGTTGCTACACCCAGACAGCAGTCACTTCACCTAGCAGCCCGGTGCTAAAACTCTCACGCACACGAGCAAAACAAACATGTCGTAAAAGACGATGACCGCGCAGGGTGGCGGCGGCTGTGAGGCGGAGCGGTGAGGCGGAGCGGTGAGGCAGGGCGGTGAGGCGGAGCGGTGAGGCGGAGCGGTGAGGCGGAGCGGTGAGGCGGAGCGGTGAGGCGGAGCGGTGAGGCGGAGCGGTGAGGCGGAGCGGGGAGGCGGAGCGGTGAGGCGGAGCGGGGAGGCGGAGCGGGGAGGCGGAGCGGTGAGGCGGAGCGGTGAGGCGGAGCGGTGAGGCGGAGCGGTGAGGCGGAGCGGTGAGGCGGAGCGGTGAGGCGGAGCGGTGAGGCGGAGCGGGGAGGCGGAGCGGTGAGGCGGAGCGGGGAGGCGGAGCGGTGAGGCGGAGCGGGGAGGCGGAGCGGGGAGGCGGAGCGGTGAGGCGGAGCGGTGAGGCGGAGCGGTGAGGCGGAGCGGTGAGGCGGAGCGGTGAGGCAGGGCGGGGAGGCAGGGCGGTGAGGCGGCTCACCTTGGAATCGGGTGTAGCCCAGGGTCTCTCCCCGGAAGCTCTTGTAGTACTTGACTCCGTAAACGATGATGGGCCTGCGGAGGATGTGAGCGAGCACGAAGATGTGTGTCTGCTCCAGGCTGGCTCCAGGCTGGGGACAGAGGAGCACAGGGAGAGGAGGTGACCATCACGGAGAGATGACAGAGGTGTCATCTCTCACAGGGTGGAGCTGTGTGTGGAACTGTGAGGAGAGGAGGTGCACAGGGAGAGGAGGTGCACAGGGAGAGGAGGTGCACAGGGAGAGGAGGTGCACAGGGAGAGGAGGTGCACAGGGAGAGGAGGTGCACAGGGAGAGGAGGTGCACAGGGAGAGGAGGTGCACAGGGAGAGGAGGTACACAGGGAGAGGAGGTGCACAGGGAGAGGAGGTGCACAGGGCTGGTATGGCGCACTGGCAGCTGAAGGTATGCGTTAGGAAAACGAGATGAACGTTAACATCAACAGGATCCGTATTTTGTTGTGGTGTAGAAGAACATGAATGTGTCTTGCAGTAGAGGAATGAGGCAGTTGCACACATGTGCCTGACAGGTGTCCCTGAGGAAGCTCTGCTGTACTCGCTGTCTGGGCCGGATACACGCCGGATCAGACCAGAGAGGCGCTGCATTATTCATGTAGCGTTACTGCATGACTGCTGATATAGGAGAATACTACTTCCTGCTGGAGGAGACAGTGTCTTAATGAATCACAATGGACGTGTGTGGTGTGTGTACTTGGAAGGCCAGGGACAGGGTGTGTGTGTGTGTGTGTGTGTGTGTGTGTGTACCTGGCTGGACAGGGTGTGTGTGTGTGTGTGTGTGTGTGTGTGTGTACCTGGCTGGACAGGGTGTGTGTGTGTGTGTGTGTGTACCTGGCTGGACAGGGTGTGTGTGTGTGTGTGTGTGTACCTGGCTGGACAGGGTGTGTGTGTGTGTGTGTGTGTGTGTGTGTGTGTGTGTGTACCTGGCTGGACAGGGTGTGTGTGTGTGTGTGTGTGTACCTGGCTGGACAGGGTGTGTGTGTGTGTGTGTGTGTGTGTGTGTGTGTGTGTGTGTACCGGGCTGGACAGGGTGTGTGTGTGTGTGTGTGTGTGTGTGTGTGTGTGTGTAACTGGCTGGACAGGGTGTGTGTGTGTGTGTGTGTGTGTGTGTGTGTACCTGGCTGGACAGGGTGTGTGTGTGTGTGTGTACCTGGCTGGCCAGTGAGAGGATGAAGGCCCAGTCCTCCTGCCACTGTTCCTCCCTCAGGGAGAAGTGGAGCCCGAAGCTCTGAGAGTACCACGACTCCCACTCCTTCCAGCGGGTGTAGAACCTGGAGCGCACACACACACACAGTTACTTCAGATATTGCCTCCAAGATGAAATGGGCTGTAAATTGCCTTCAGCCACAAGACCCCTAAGAGCTGCTAGCTGACAAGTCATTAAATATGGCTGAACTTCATTCCCAGCCCCCAGCCCCCAGCCCCCAGCCTCCAGCCTCCAGCCTCCAGCCTCACCAGTGGGAGCAGTCGTGCAGGCTGTCGTGGAGGGTCTTGCGGAGCACCGAGTCCTTGTCATAGATCCCCCAGGTGGCCTGGAGGACCGAGTCCAGCAGACAGTCCCCGGCCGTGCGGTTCCACAGCGCGTACAGACGGCTGTCCAGGCGAGTCCCCAGCTCCAGGGACCAGTTGATGATTGGAGACTCCTCCTCCAGCTCTGGGGACAGAGGAACCAGGGACACCAGGGTCACACACACACACCACGAGACACTTCACCAGCGAGACACAGCCCTGTACCTGACCTGCACACACACACAACCATGACCAGGCTCCCACGCACAGCACACACCCTCGCTGAGATGCAGACGATGGAGTGTGGATCAAATCATGTTGTGTGTGTGGTGGGGGGAGGTCAGGGAGGAAGTAGTCATTCAGTGAGGGATCAGAGAAATCCTAAAACTCAATTAGCCTGATTAGCACACTCTCACACACACACACACACACACTCCCTATCTCACACACACACTAGAACACACACACTCCCTTTCTCACACACACACTAGAACACGCACTCCCTTTCTCAAACCCAAGTCTGCAGTTGGCCAAGAAAGCTGGTGGTAATATAACTACAGGAGTCAGGCATCTTGTATAGTATATGAGGGGAAAACAAATGTCTGCAGTGGGGTGAGCTCCACCTCCTCCACCCTGCGTTGTGTCTGCAGTGGGGTGAGCTCCACCTCCTCCACCCTGCGTTGTGTCTGCAGTGGGGTGAGCTCCACCTCCTCCACCCTGCGTTGTGTCTGCAGTGGGGTGAGCTCCACCTCCTCCACCCTGCGTTGTGTCTGCAGGGTTCTGCCCCCTGTTCCAGCCCCACAACCCACTGTGACATGGCCATGTTTACCTTTCTGGACGTCTCTGTCGAGCACTTCGTCAAACAGTTTCTCCTGAACTGGCGGGGGAAGGTCCTCGATATCTGCAGACAGAAACACAACAACCGGGGTTCAGAAACACAACAACCGAGGTTCAGAAACACAACAACCGAGGTTCAGAAACACAATAACCGTGGTTCAGAAACACAACCACCGGGGTTCAGAAACAAGTTCAAGGGACCCTTCAAGGGGATTGCTGGTCATGCTGCTGTGAAAAACGTCATGTTTTTTTAATAACTACCGAGAGGAAGTTGAGAGCTAAAGGCAGGGGAGGGGTTCACAGTGTCTCACCCTTGATGTGAACACAGTGGAAAGAACAGTTAGTTGGTGAGATTAGGTTTAATTACAGCAGGTCTCAATCCTGTCTACTCAAACTGCATACCGACACGACTAGCTAGACCAGACTGTTCAGATATGTTCTTTGTCGAGGTTTGTTTCGATTTATTCTTTTGTATTTTGTATTCCTCCACGGTGTGCTCGGAGCGCCTGACAACAGAAGCCACCATTCTACTGGCTCCACAAGCGACTGCATTGACTTTGTCTTCCGGAACAGAATGGCTTCTATGCTGGCCAGGAGCCAAGGTCCGCTCGGCTCCAAAATACTCCACATTCTGGACCTTAAGGTTTACCAGGCCAGTAGCCCAATACTCCACATTCTGGACCTTAAGGTTTACCAGGCCAGCAGCCCAAGACCGCGTCACAGCGGCTAACTCTCACGGTGGAATGCAGCTTAAACAGCACTCCCTACCAACACCTTGGCAGACACAACTACTATTCTTGCTTTGGACAAGAAGCACAGTTGGCAAGGTGGTTTAGATGGAGTGAAATCACCCCCAAACATGGAGCCAGAGAGTGTTGAGCTGGAGCGGGAAACAACCATACCATTATGCTTTTTCCCCAACATGTCCGCCTCATGCAATTTCATTGTAAAACAAACAAGGGTTCTATTCGTTCCACTATCCACGTTAACTACTCAAAACGGTTCCCTTCTACAACTCAGGAGGAGATAAGATACAGTTATGGTTTTAGGCTTAGCAAACTAGAACATCTGTACTAGACTAAAATACCTGAAGGGGGTCTAGAAAACTGCTAACAGTAGATGTCAGATTGTAAAGATCGAAAACAGGCAACCAGCAACATCCTACTCCTCCTCCACCCATTCCTCCTCCTCCTTATGCTCCCCCCCCTCCTCCTCCTCCTCCTCTTCCTCACCTGCGGGCAGGGTGAAGGTGACCAGGTCAGTGAGGAAGAAGCAGGTGAAGTCTCCCTTGCGCTGGTGCAGCGATGCGGCCACCTCCCTGCGGATCTGCTCTGTCAGCTCTGGACACACCATGGCAGGGATGCACTTAGCGGCCTGCTGCGACACCTGCAAACACACACCAGCCTTCTCACTTCCTGCAAACACACACCAGCCTTCTCACTTCCTGCAAACACACACCAGCCTTCTCACTTCCTGCAAACACACACCAGCCTTCTCACTTCCTGCAAACACACACCAGCCTTCTCACTTCCTGCAAACACACACCAGCCTTCTCACTTCCTGCAAACACACACCAGCCTTCTCACTTCCTGCAAACACACACCAGCCTTCTCACTTCCTGCAAACACACACCAGCCTTCTCACTTCCTGCAAACACACACCAGCCTTCTCACTTCCTGCAAACACACACCAGCCTTCTCACTTCCTGCAAACACACACCAGCCTTCTCACTTCCTGCAAACACACACCAGCCTTCTCACTTCCTGCAAACACACACCAGCCTTCTCACTTCCTGCGAACACACACCAGCCTTCTCACTTCCTGCAAACACACACCAGCCTTCTCACTTCCTGCAAACACACACCAGCCTTCTCACTTCCTGCAAACACACACCAGCCTTCTCACTTCCTGCAAACACACACCAGCCTTCTCACTTCCTGCAAACACACACCAGCCTTCTCACATTCCTGCAAACACACACCAGCCTTCTCACATTCCTGCAAACACACACCAGCCTTCTCACTTCCTGCAAACACACACCAGCCTTCTCACTTCCTGCAAACACACACCAGCCTTCTCACTTCCTGCAAACACACACCAGCCTTCTCACTTCCTGCAAACACACACCAGCCTTCTCACTTCCTGCAAACACACACCAGCCTTCTCACTTCCTGCAAACACACACCAGCCTTCTCACTTCCTGCAAACACACACCAGCCTTCTCACTTCCTGCAAACACACACCAGCCTTCTCACTTCCTGCAAACACACACCAGCCTTCTCACTTCCTGCAAACACACACCAGCCTTCTCACTTCCTGCACAGCCTTGTCACAGCGGCTGCATCATCGGTTACGTTTGACATCGAATCAGGGCTTTCGTGATGCTGGGAGGGGGATTGGAGATGTAGCCCTGAGGGGGAAATGGCCTGTTTATTCAGAGGACAGACAGGTTACTCTCTCTCTTTATCTCTCTCTCTCTTTATCTCTCTCTCTCTTTATCTCTCTCTCTCTCTTTATCTCTCTCTCTCTCGTTATCTCTCTCTCTCTCTGACCAGGGGATAAGAGAGCAGGAAGCATCCAGATAATCTGGGATCACACGGGCACAGCCGACACAAGCTCCAGACCTCCTGCACGCTCCGACAGACGCATGCACCCAGCCCGGCCCGCCTCCAGCCCGGCCCGCCTCCAGCACTCCCCTTCCCAGAGGGCCATGCTGGTGGACTACAGTCTGGTTCAGGGAGTTTGCTAATCTGTCATGGAGCGTATAGGAGCACTCTGCAGTCACAGTGAGGCCCTGACATATGGGGCTAGCATGCTAACTTGCTGCTGACGTACGGAGCTAGCATGCTAACCTGCTGCTGACGTACGGAGCTAGCATGCTAACCTGCTGCTGACGTACGGGGCTAGCATGCTAACCTGCTGCTAACCTATCACCACAACTCTGATGTGAAACATGGTTTGTGGTTGACACACGTCTAGGGCCACCCTGAGGGAAGATGAGAGTTTGGGCCCGATTCCAAAACGCCTTCCCTCTCTTCTATTCCCATGACCGTTAATAACCACCAAGGGGTCCTGGCAACGGCCTTCCGACCTGGAAGAGGTTATGAAAGGGGAGAGGGGGTCCCTGGATGTCCCGGCGGGGCTGGGAGTGGGCCCTGACCTCTGTGAGCAGAACAGCCAGCATGTCTTGTCTCTGGAAGCGGATGGCCAGGTGCACCAGGGTGAAGCCGTCGTCGAACGCAGACGGCCGGTTCAGCAGACGCACCTCGTCTGACTTGAGCTGCCGGTGCGATGTTCGCCCCGGACGACTTGTACGCCTCCACCGCTGCAGGTCGCCCTCCACACACCTGGGAGAGAGAGAGAGAGAGAGAGAGGAGAGAGAGAGAGGAGAGAGAGAGAGGAGAGAGAGGAGATGTAGAGGGAGAGGGAGAGGGAAGTGAGAGTGAGAGGGATGAGGGAAGGGAGAGGGCAGGGAGAGGGAGAGGGAGAGGAGAGGGAGAGTGAGAGGGCGGAATGGGGAGGGAAGCTGTCTACTTGCTGAGCATCCGCTCTCGCTCTCTCTCTCTTTCTTTCTCGTTCTCTCTCTCTCGCTCTTCGCTGCTCCTCTCTCTCTCTCGCTCGCGTCGCTCTCTCTCCTCGCTCTCCGCTCTTTTCGCTCGCTCGCGCGTCTCGCTGCTCTCTCGCTCTCTCTTCTCTCCGCTCTCTCGCTCTCCTCTCTCGTCCTCTCCTCTCTCGGCGCTCGTCGCTCTCAGCATCCTCGCTGCGCGCCTTCTCGCTCTCTCGCCGCTGCGGCTCTCCTCTCTCTCGCTCGCTCTCTCTCTCTCTCTCGCTCCTCTCGCTCTCTCTCTTCGTTTCTCCTCGCTTCTCGCTCCCTCTCCCTCGCTCCCCTCGCCCCGCTCTCTCTCTCGCTCTCTGCTCTCTCTCCCCTCTCGCGCGCTCGCTCGTCCCTCGCGCGCTCTCGTGACATAAAAAGAGACAAAGAGATGGATTAAGAAGAGAAAATGAAAAGCATAAGAAAACCCTACACCAGAGTTGATCCTTTACAGAATTACCCATAGACTCACATGTTTTCACTACATCTAAGACTGGCTAAGGTCAATGACAAGGGCACATCTCATTTACTATACTGTTGGCCGTTTGCTCGAATCAAACATCCGTCTGACTTTTGCCAAAGCTGGTCGTGTTTGGGATAGGAAACGAGTGGAACAGTGCAGGGTTATGATGAACGGGGTGAGGAGAGTGAAGGTGGAAAGCACAGCAAGAAAAACTACTACGGGCTTCACAACATTCTGTTGATATTTCTGGAATTTCCCACGCAGGCATTACACAACATTGCACCCTGCTGAGATACCATTCTACAAAGGACCGCACACAACGCCTAGTAACAGCCTCTGATCCAGGCACGGGGGGGTTCAGACCCAGGGAGACGGAGAGAGGAAGTGGGACGACTGGACTGGACCGGGCCATGCAGAGCTGTCCACTGATTGGTCAAGAGAGGAAGGAGGGAGGAGCTACATGGCGGGATCTCCACCATTTTACACAACAGCCAATCAGAGTGGGCATGCCTGTTATTGTCACTCTGTCCTCACGGTATCCTCCAGAAACTAACACTCTCTAAACATTGCAGCGGAAATATATTTGTGGACGATAGGCAGGGTGACATGGGAGTGGAGGGGTTGTGTGTGTGTGTGTGTGTGTGTGTATGTGCAAATTACCGGAAGATTTTAATATGAGTCACGGTGCTTCCCCCCCCCAACAGAAATCATTCCCTACATACATCTACAGGCAATGATTAACCGTTAGTTATTTCGAGGGACACCAAGGGTCAGGTTAATCCCCAGCCCGTGCTCTCTCCCTCCTCGATGGACAACATTCGCCCAATGGAGAGAGTGAAAAAAGCCCTATTTTGTGAGGGCCACTGCTCTTTGCGAGGAGGAAACAATTTGCTAGGCTGAGGAGCTGGGTGGGGGCGGCGGGCCTGTTCACAGCAGCCAATGACTGATCGTCATCAGGGGAAGCAGGAAGCCACACCCTCCTATCGTCTGTCAGGGATGAACCTGCTGCCGGGCCACATATGGAGGCAGCAACACCAGCGCCTCGGCGAGGGAGCAGGACGCTGTGGAGCAGGACGCTGTGGAGCAGGACTGCTCTGGAGCTGCGTCACAGGAGATCCCTGGGTTTTGACACATTTCCAGCTGGCGGTGCCGACTGTTCACAGGCTGCAGCCACACCAGCCCCAATCTGGGACAACAACACAAGCATAAGGAGGACACTACTCCAGAAACGAGAGGGCAAAACGCCAGTCATCAAGTGAACTTGATAACCAACCTGAGAAGGCCTCTAAAATATAAATTGGATTTGGAATGAGGCATGCGATGGAGAACAGAATAACGCAGGGGGAGATCAATCGTAGAGGGATGAGGCTGTTAGATAACACAAACCCGTTGTTCAATGACAGTCATTCCAAGGCTTGAGAGATCCCCATAGTGGTGCAAAGCTCACTCTCTCAGGTTTAACACGTGACTGAAAGGGTAGCCGGGTTATAAAAGAAGTGTTTTTGTTAGTAAACATGCACATGAAGCGCATGTAACCCGACAACAGCTGAGTGTACATAACAGGACCTGCAGAACGCACCGTGAAGGTCAGATACTCCAGATTCAATACAAGCACTTGTTTATTTTTGACTTGTGCGAAGCCAGTAGGTTATTTTTAGTGCTTGTGGTCCTCCATGCAGCCGGGCCAGACTGAAACCTGCAGGCTGACTTCACTAGCTCAGGGTCTGTCCTGGCTGTGCTAGGGTCTGTCCTGGCTGTGCTAGGGTCTGTCCTGGCTGTGCTAGCGTGTGAGGGAAAACCCTTCTGAAAACAAGACAGCCAAACCAGCCACGACTTCACAGAGGAAGAGAAGGTCTTAACCGGTCTAAAACTAGATAAGATAATCCAAGTGTGTGTCCTTTACATTGGAGCTGCAGGAAATAGGTCGGATCAAGTGGAGAGAGGAGGGAGGCAGAGCTGAAGGGAACCCTACAGGGACGGAATCCTACAGGGAATCCTGAATGTCACCCAGACTAGCGCCGTCTCCACAGAGACGCTCGCTCTAACCACAGAGGAAGCACGTTCTCTGCTGCTGACGAATCACTTGCACACACACACTTGCGCACACACACACACACACACTTGAGCGGGGGAGAGCCAGCTCTATTGCTCAGCCTGCTAGACCGTCCGTGACAGGGCTGGTGGGGATGCTGCTGCTGATCTGTCAGGGGAGGGAGGGGGGAGGGAGGGGGGAGGGAGGGGGGGGGGAGACCAGAGGAGGGAGTCCGTAGGAGGGAGAGTGGCGTAGGAGGAAAAGTGTGGAGAGAGAGGAGGTGGACAGCAGGAGAGGGAGGCAGGGAGGCAGGGGAAGGAAACAGACGGATGTAAAAAGAGACCAGAGGCATGAAACTAGGCAGAAGCTCCCCACTGTTCAACCCACTCCTCCTCCTCTTCCTCCTCCTCTTCCAACTCTGCTGAACTACATAACGCAGTAGGCGGCTGTACCACCAAACTGCTTTGATGTATTAGGAGGATGTTTAATGTTTGGGTTTGTCTTGGCCACATGCAGGTGGACTACGACAACCATCTCCACAACAAGCAACCAATCAGGGAAGCATCCTCACCTGCACAGGCGTTGAGAAACAGCCAGTCAGTCCTCCTCATCCTGTTCTTGATCTGCTTCAGCTTTTTAAAGTCCACCCCCTGCTCCTCCTGGCTCCCGCCCGCCCCCTGCGCCAGCTCGATCCTCTGGAAGTCCATCTTGACCTCCGCTTCCCTCCTCGACGTGGGAGGAGACCTTCTTTGGCTGCCGCTGCAGCCCACCACCCCCCCCTCCGAGCCCCCCGCCTCCCCCCACCGACCACCACCCCCCTGCGGTTGTCCCTGTCCTGTTCGTTGAGTATGGAGGGGGGCTGGCTCTCGGGTTCCGTGGCCAGTTCTATTGGCTCCGCCAAGCCGTTGGGCGGCCTGGGGTGGTCACACACCACACACTTGCGTGTTTTGGGCCAGTTCTCGTACGTACAGGCAGCACATGTCCAGTGCTGGGCGTGAGTGTTGAGCCGGTTGCGGTCGTTGTACTCCTCGCAGGGGTCCGTGGGCGAGGAGGGGGGGGCGGGTCGGCACCCTGTGCCTGAGGTCTGGGGTGACTCTGTGGGGCTGCGAGGCTGCAGGGGGTGGCCCTGGTGGAGGTGGTGGAGCTGCCCCAGGCTGGCGTTGACATGAACACTGGGTGCAGCGGATGGCTCGGGGCCAGTTCAGGTAGGTGCACATGTGGCAAGACCACTTGCTGCTGGGCGTCTCCGGAGCATCTGAGATGCGGACCCGAGGACGGGCGCTTGAGTCTGGGCAGATGAGGAGGCTGGAGCCCCCCTGGGGAGGGCTGTTGCTCTGGCTCAAACTCGGAGGGTCCCACTGCTGGAGCCCAGCGTCCAGGCTAGGGATGTTCTTAAAGGGTTCCTCCGTGATGATGGTACCCCCGCTGGGACTCTGAGCACGGCACATGGTACACTTGATAGCTGAGGGCCAGTTCTCGAACGTGCAGTAGTCACAGGCCCACTTGGCGCCCAGCTCAGTCATGGTCGCTCTGCTCCACCGCCGGGGGAGGCTGCTGCTCGGAGGCACTCAGGTCGACAGGCAGGCTCTGGGAGATCACACAGGCAAGCAGGATGCTCGGAGGCACTCAGGTCGACAGGCAGGCTCTGGGAGATCACACAGGCAAGCAGGATGCTGGAGGGACACACAGGTCGACACGGTCAGGTGGTGTCTCTCAAACTGCCCACACACACATATATATATATATAGGCCTAGCAACATGCAACCTACATGCAAACATTATCTATAGAACACTGACATGTACAGGAGTGAATCATATTTTGTCCTGAAAAAGGGGTGACCAAGGCAGGGGAGAGTTTTTCTTTTCCTTCCAACAGTTCACATTTATAATTCTAAAAGCAAAAAGATACCAGGCTGAAGTGTAAGGGGCAAACACAGTGCTTTCACATCAACTTCAGAGGATCCACATAGAGCTTTAGCATTACACCGCTGGGAAAGGTAGGGCGAGCAGGCCAGAACAAGGCAAATTTGCAAATGCGGGTTGAACTTGATATGGTACATTTGAGGATCTCCTCTGCTTCAGAGTGAAACCACAAAGATCAAGGTGCTAAGCGCTGCCAGCACATCCGACTTTTATTTGTTTTTTAGTCTACGTACGTGCATGAAGTGTAAACTGTTCCGGCGATGTCCTGCAAAAGTGCCCTCACTACAAATCTGACCTGAAGTTCAAGTAGCCAGACACAAAGCTGGACAAAAACAACCATTCCTCGCACAAACTTGACTAAAGAACAAACAGTTCCTGTAAAGTTGCACGCCATAGCAGACTGCAATTAGATACGCCAACCAAAACAGTGTATGGGCGTAATTATTAACAACAACAAAATGCCTGAGAAATGATTTCTAAAACCAAACCTGTACGTCAGCGGCTTAGATGCAACTTCATATGTGATCACAAGAAAAAGTCATGACTGCTACATTTTACATCAGCAAAACGCATAGCAGTTCTATTTTACCTGCCACCTTGATCCAGATAAAATGTCTAAACGTCTGTTTTTCAAAATGTGTTAAACAAAAGTTAAACAGTCAGTCGGTTAAGGTCTTGGACAGTCGGGCGAAAAATCCAACTAGAAAGCTAGTTTGCTATCTGACTTTCTTTGACGACCCAGGACAATGCGTATACTGTAAACAAGCTTCCTTGCAACGCCGTTTTAATGTAGGTGGAGGTTTTTGTTGTGTTGCTTACTTTCAATCAGAAAGCTGGATAAGGGGCTACGGAATACATACTTATTTCAGCACTTTCAGATAGTGTGCCAACTCTAGTCAACTATAACCGACTACCACATGCAGACTGAGAGCTAGTTAGTGCCGTGGTTGTCTAACTACCAACTGGGCAAAGGCGTCGCTAGCCTTGTAGGTAGCTAGGGTGCAACTAGCCTAACCTCCAAGTGTGGAAACCATAGATATGCTGGAAAATAGTGGTGCAGGATAGTCTATTAATTCCCCAACCGACTACGCTAACAAATAATAAAGTTTGTCGACAGAGTAACCTTGCAAAATTCAAACAATTCCCGTAATACCTGATTTGCGTGACGGCTATTAAGAGCTAGCTAGCTAAACAGTTTTATCAAGCCAGGCAACAATGTCAATGAATGCTAGCTAACTACAGTACCCTCCGCCAGTTTTGTACGTTCGCTACTGTTGTTACGTTAGCTAGCTAATGCACATACATTCAATCTAAATAACACACAAGTCTCGCTACAAGAAAACTTCCCCCCCCGTTTCAATATGTAACGTTTGTAGTCTATGTTTTCAAATGGAAACCATTTGCAGGGTGGCGTTAGTACAAAAGTGCTGTACCTTTTCCTGTGTTTACACTCCTCTTCAAGGCGATACCACAACAAACCGAGCTTCGGTCCTAACAAGACTCCGGCTTCCCCAGTCTAATCCCACACCGTGTGTCCCGCGGCCAACAAGTTTATTTACCTAGAAGCCGCATATTTAGGTTTTTGCGCCCCGTTTGTTCGGAGCGTCGATATCCACATACTAAAAAAAACGACTCCCGTCCCTCTGCTGTCTGTTTGGGGCTTTAAATCATTTTAATCCCCATTTCCAACCGCCGATGAGACGGTCTTTAATGGCGACGTAGAGAAAAAAATACAGGGGCAGGAGGATTTACCACCTGGATATGCCGAACAGGCTGATTGGTCTAGCTCCTCTGTATTCCTCAAACTGACCTATAAGATTGTACTTCTTTATTTTGCGAATCTTTATAAAGTACTTTGTCAAATGTTTGTCTCAAATGTCTAAATTCTACAATATCCTAATTCATTGAATCGTCTTTATTAAATTACAGCCAAGCTATAATTATTTGTAATATATGATCGTATTTCGCTCATCTTTCTCGCTCGGTAGTAATGGGAGCTAAAATGGTGATGTCATCGTCTGAGAAATACTGCAGCATACTGTACTGATAGAAATGAATTGTTTTCATGGACACCTTCATACAATTATGGCAGTTCAGATAAGATGCCCCCTAAACTACTGAAGTTATTAACCTGAACCGTGGTATAATAATTTTACCCTCATATTTAAAAGTAAATAGATTGTGTGGATGCTACTGCTGCATATTATGAAAGTCTGGACTGTTTATTTGTTTACATCGCAGCCCCTCCTACCGCCAAATGACGTATTACTGCACAACCATACTAGGTTACCTCGTTTTATTGCCTTTGAAACAAACCCTTTGAGGTTGTGGGTAGTGATTTCATGCACAGATTGCACATATCGGTATAATATCGTGTCATTTTTTTGTACTATTATATATTTTTTAAATAATGCGTGATTCTACAAATGTTGCTATATGCATCAGTGTCAATGTTTTGGATAACGGTATATTTCTTTCTTTTTCTGTAGGTTAAACAATCGCACAAAGCGTACAGACTCAGTTATTGTGCACGTGGAAAGGTGTCCTAACATTTACAAATTTAATTTTCTCACAGTTAGATTCTATTCCTGGGGCATGCGCACAGCAAGGTGTGTGAGACACTCAAATGCATCATGTTCAGTCATAAGTATTTTGACTTCTTTATTTGTTCATTACTTAAATAACGGTTGCCCACTAAAATCAGCTATTTAAACATAAGGTTCTTGGTTTACATTGAGTACAAATTACACAGCACCACCACCAAAGAGCATGTCTCTTTTTTATCATCCCCCAGTTTATAGGATCATAAATCGTAAATTGTCGCCCAACAAGATTGGTTATCTATCATGTCCAACCCATTAGACATATCTAGTAAACTGAGGTGGGCAGTGTGATTAGACTGTGCTTCAGGGAGGCGGGACAGGAAGTCAGGGAGGCAGGACAGGAAGTCAGGATGCAGGTGTCGCCTGCAAACTTTCTACTTCCTACTGTCGAGAGGCAGATGAATATTACCAGATGAAAGTTCTCTCAAGTTACTTCATCCAATATTCACTGTATCCTCTCTTCTAAAACACCCCGACACGGGAAGCAGTCCACCCCACAGAGGGACCCAGTCGACCCCACAGACGGACCCCGTCCACCCCACAGAGGGACCCAGTCGACCCCACAGAGGGACCCAGTCGACCCCACAGAGGGACCCAGTCGACCCCACAGAGGGACCCAGTCCACCCCTCCTTACCAGCCACACCCTCCCTAACTGAGATGCTCATAAATAAGTGCTATGTTTGCAACCCCCCCCCCACCCTCTACTGTACATTCAATATTGATTAAGTAACCCTAACACTTTATTTCAGTGCTCCAAAAGAAGAGCCTATTGATTTCACACACGACTTTGTCATTAACATTTTGTGATGAATAATTTGAATAACATTTTAAGTACCAGTCCTCAAATGATTATGCGACATGATGCGACCATATAAGACAATGAAAGCTGAACGATCGCAGGGCAGGACGTGTGATTGGCTGTGGGGGGGAGAAAAGGGAAGTACTTAAGAGCTTCCTTCCACGCCAGATAGTCAAATCCAAACAGTAAAATGATCTTGACTTCCAAACGAAACTGATGAGCATGAAATGCTGTTAGTCTTCTAGTTTTAGTATGCACATCTATCTCCTCCTGTCTGCACCCAGTCACTCTCACAAAACCTGCGTCACAGAATCACTTCTTAAATTTCACTGGCCCGTATCCACACGAACGGTCGCACGTCTCCTTGTAAGATAGCGTAGCGGGCAAGCCTACCAAGAGGCTCCTTCAATAACACCTGAAAATGACGACAGCGTTTAAAGTCTGTAGACGAGAGCGAGCCGAGCCGCTTGACCTCGAGCGACGTGCGGAGGTGTAGAGGGAGGGCGAGCGATCGAGGAACAACCAGAGAAGTAGACGCAAGGAGCGGGTTCACATTGTAGGATGAACATAGATGGCGGCTAATCCCAGTCAGCGGCCTAATCTCAACCCGAGCAGTCTGTTGTGTTGTGTTTGCAGTCGTGGTGGGGCACACCACTGTGACTATCTGAATGGAAGGCACTGGACGATGAACAGACGACCTGTTATCACAACACCTCACGCAGATTAATCACTTAGTTCCTCACGCAGATTAATCACTTAGTTCCTCACGCAGATTAATCAGCTCTGAGTACAGTTAGTTTGTAATAGGGTTTGACCACAAAGGAAGGCAGATGTCTCTTTGCAATGTTCCCAGCAACTCACACACTCACACACACACACACACACACACACATACACTCACACACTCACACACCCCCCATAGACATCACAGGGCCGTGAAAGGAGAAAAACCATCACACACTGATAGCACGTCTGCCTTACGACTCTCACCCTCAAGTGTGCCATTTGCGGTTTCCACTTAAAGCATTTTTTGCAAAGACAAAAGAAACGTGATGTTTATATTCGTGGAGGAACACACACAAGCACCCACTTCAGGAGGAGAGTAGCACGCGATGCAGAACCCCAGTCACCTTAAGACACCATGACCCTGTTATCCTCTGGTAGTTATCAGTCAGTAGTCATGGAGACAACGTTTACATGCTAAGAAGAGAGCTGGAAGAAGCAGACGACTGTGCAGATGGATGTACAGTTTCTTATTTAGTGTTAGCTCTCTCAGTGAGGCGCAGCAGCAGTTAAAGGATCTGAAGCATCTCGTTAGTAAAACTCCAGTAAGGTTTGTTTGCCCTGTGAACCGTTACAACGCAAAACAGGCTGATTAAACTCTGTAAGGGTGGGGTCAAGGTAGCACAACATGACAGCATTGGTTAAGCACAACAAAGAAATCTGCTAAAGTTGTTAAGGTGCAGCAAAGCGCATACAATTTCAGTGTTATTCAAGAACAATGAGGCATTGACATCTATGTCAATGAAGTGACATTAATAATTGTTACTTTAACAAAAGAGGATTATAGTAAGCACCCATTATAGTGGCAACGTAACATTTTCGTTTGGAATCTATATTTTTTTGTGATCTAAATAGGCAACCGCTCAAGTCATAAAAGACAAACTATTGATTGTTTAAGGAAAGGAAAAGCTAACATTTGAAAGGCCAAACAGCGAGTCAAAACCTTGCAGACTAAATAAACCATTTTACACATAAATCTCTTTTCTTTGTAATAATCAAATTGCAAAACAAAACAAAATGATTACCATTCCCCCGTCTCACTAAAATGAATAGTTTGAAGGCCGCAGAGCATTTTTCCCTTTGCTTTTCTTAAATAAATTGTTTAAAAGAAGGCAAAAATAGTGCAAGAGGTAATGGTATAAGTGGATGCTCGGAGTGGGCGATGCTGTGAGTGTGCAGCATGATCCAGAGAGAGGTCTGTCTGCAGGGACAAGGGTGGCCCGCTAGTCAGTAGAAATTCGGTGACGTCCTCCCTTGCTTGCTGAAACATTCACATCCACTAGGGCAACCCGCCCCCTCCCGTTCCAGGAAAAAAAGGTCCCAACTTTACCCAAATCAGACAGTTAGGACTGCACAGGCTGGAGACATCCCCCTCAAGGTGGCGATCAAACTGGGACAAACAGAGAGGAACCAAGCGGAACCCCACCTGTGCATGCCTTTTGTTTTCAGGGCTGGCACTTCCTCTCATATATATATATATAAACGGGGATATATATATATAAAGATGTCTATCGTTGATACCCAGCTCTTCTGTTGAGTCCTGTGTGTCACCCACGGCAACATCCTGTGTGTCACCCACGGCAACATCCTGTGGCTTGGCATCTACGAGGTCTGTGACCCGGGGGCGGGGTCTCCGTCCGGGCAGAGGGTAGCGGGGCGACCCAGCGCCAACACGCCGGCAGGTACCGGCGCCTCGCTCACCAGGTTCTCGTACTCGCTACTGTCCTCGTCCTCTTCGTCCTCGTCCTCCTGCCCTGCAGCTTGTCTGTCCAGAGAGTCGGAGCTGGAACCGTCTCCGTTGCCCAGGTAGGGTGTGCTGGGGCTGGGACCAGGGCTGGGGACTACACTCATGCCCATGCCCAGACACAGGGGTCCGGGGGTGGGGTGTCCAGGGGAGCCTACAGCCTGGGGCCTGGGCAGCAGCGCAGCACTGGTGGGAGAGGAGGAAGGCAGCAGCAGCGAGTTGACCTGGGAGAGGTCTGTGTAGGCAGGGGGGTTGGTGGAGGTACCAGGTCTCTCTGGGGTAGAGGGGGTGTGGAAGGCGACCCGGGAGAGGAGGGGCGTGTTAGGGGGTTCCGTGTTCTCCTCCGGGCCGGGACGGGCCTCCGCGTTCTGGGCCTCCTGGATTCCTAAAGGGCAAATGGGGAACGTTATAATAGTGGACTGCATTTATAAAGCACATTTTAACAGCACCTAATGGCACACCCAAAGCGTTATGCATTTGCCTCTCATTCATCCATTCACACACACACAGTCACACCCAGGCAGGGCTAGCACTGGCCTGCCCACCAGGAGCACCTGGTGAACATGGCGTTTGTTACGCTCCCTTACGGTGAGACTGAACATGGTGTTTGTTACGCTCCCTTACTTCTCTCTTCCTCTGCCGTTTTTCTTTTCCTGAGAGCGATTTGTTGTTTGAGTTTGTTCACTTCCTCCTGGCATTTCTCCTTCACGCGTTCACTCTGTTCAACCTCTGCACACACAGCCTAGAAACAGTAGAATATTCAAATATAAATAAATCAAGATTTATTTTTATTTTATTTGAGCAGCCATCTTTTCCACAAACACTCTACAGTATGTAGAGCTATATGTATATTTCCATTATTTTACCTTGTGTAAAAAAAAACACAATGTGAAAGAAATAGGATCTCACCTGTACTTTATCTTGTAGTGCACTATAGACCTGGAATATTGTTCTGATATCCTTCATCACACCGTCCTTGTCAAAGAACTCGGCTCTGATAATACAGATAAAGGTGTGAAGTAAAGTGTCAGGGCACATGAACCAAGACAACCACAAGCTGTGACTCACTCTTATCCTGCACCATGGCAACAGAGTGGCAGAGAAAGCTGAACTGTTGTCAAGGCAGCATATTGGGTTTCCCCAGCGGGCCTCTGACCACACAGAGCTATCCGTCAGTGTTTACTGTATTGGCAGGCTGCAGTTTAAACGGAGAGCAGTGATCTCATCAGGACTTCCTGGAGAGGATGAATCCCTCAGTCTGAGGACTATCCCACAGCCCACAGCGCTAAGCCCCAGTGAGTGACACTGAATACCTTCAGATAGACAGACTTAGAAAGAGACGTACATGCACAGTCCTCTGACCTATCACAGGGAGGGGAGTGACTGTGCGGGATAGATCTCTGAGCATTTGAGGGAGCCCTAAAATATACATTCATTAGAAATCCCCCCACACACAACATTTCACCAGAAAACCTTTGACCAGAAATTATGCAAAAATTGGGGGGACATTTCCTAAAGAAAGGCTCTACTCCTCCACCCCCCCTCTCCTGAAAGAGCCCCTTACCCATGCTTATGATGAGCCTGTAGGAGACCCTTACCCATGCTTATGATGGGCCTGTAGGAGACCCTTACCCATCCTACGATGAGCCTGTAGGAGACCCTTACCCATCCTACGATGAGCCTGTAGGAGACCCTTACCCATCCTACGATGAACCTGTAGGAGACCCTTACCCATGCTCTTTGATGACCTTGGCATAGTTGAGTGAGGTGTTGGGCACAGAGGACACTTTGTACTCCTGCTGGCTGGTGTTGCCCAGGTTGGGGATGCTGAGAGTCACCTTTTGGTTGTACCTGCTGGATGGGAACTCACGGTTAGCCTAGTTTAGCTTAGCATCTCATAGACTTATCACTGGAAAGTGCACATTTAGCAGTTAGCATTTACTTAGTGTTGCCTGTATCCTCTCCTGGGGGGAATCGGCGTAAGTTATTTGTGTTACTGCATGAGGTGCCCTATGTGTGTGAGGCAGGGGTGTGTCTCACCCACTTTTGGAAAACAGCAGACCCCCCCCATATGTACCGTACACGTGAGATCCTACGCATGTTTATTTATGAAGACATTTTTTTTTACCTGCTGTTGGGTCTGAACAGGACGTACTCCAGGGCGTGCGTGGAGCAGTTGGCTGTGGAGATGAAGCTGAAGAGGAGGAAGACGAGGTCAGGCACGCCGAGGAGCCTCGTCAGCTGCTTGTGGAGGATCTGTTCCCTGAACGACATCTGCTGCTGTGTGTTCTTCCTGAACCGGTACCAGCCGATGACATTCTGTCCCAGGACAAGAAGTCATGGTTAACCCTTGTGTTATCTTCGGGTCATTGTGACACGTGTTGTGACAACTTTACCTCATACAAAAATAATGTGAAGCATTTTCTTTCAACCGTCGGGCTGTCTCACACCCCCCACAGCGCAAATGTTAAAAGAAAATGCTTTTTATTTGTTTTTGTATTGGGTAAAATTGTCGCAGCAGAATGATGGGTTGTTGTGAGCCTTCGGGTCATTGTGACTTCATAAGGCAGCACAAGGGTTAAGGAATGAATACCCCCCCCCTACCCCCCAACCACCACCACCACCACCACCACCACCCACCACCACCACCACGTTCTACTTGGGAAGAGAATACTTACTTTTCGTCTACCTTTGAGTATTCTATTAAGACTTTCCTCGTTGACTTTGCCCGCGAAGTCATAAAAGCTGGAGAGAAATGCAATCAAGTATGTGTGAGAACAAAGTAACATGGCACTCGTGTTTATGATCTTAACTAGCCTGAGCGAGAGAGATTTAGACCTCATACTTAGTGGTAGGAGAGAGCCACCTACTGTTCAATTACAATACAAACACTCATTTGTTTTAGATGCAAGGTATCTGGTAAAAACCACATATCAATCTCCTTTTATGGATGGGTATGTCAATGGACAAATAATTAATGAGTATTATTTATAATATTAAGCCTGTTAGCACTGACTAAGGTCTGGGCTGTGTCAAAAAGGTGAAAAGAACCATAACCAACCTAAATAGTTGTGCACAAGGTTCATGATTATGGATTTCTGTGAAGGAAAGAGAACAAGCATTGGTATTAATGTCACAGCTTTTCCTGTGGACCAACTATAGCTGCTGTGAGATAACGACACTTGTCCGTCTAGTTTGACAGAATTATAAAGACATTTAGTAAGCGAAAATCGACCATGACAGTCTGGTTGTTGGAGGCCTTACCTACGACTTGGAGCAGCTCTGCACTGCTGATCTGTGCGTCACTAATACTAACAGTCTCTTCTTGTCTGACTTCACCTAAAAGGAAGCCCTCCTGCAAAAATAAATGAAACAGAAACTTATTCTAATTAATTTAATTAAACAGACTTAAGTAATACTGACATGAAACCAACACGTTAAGTCAATAGCACATAATGTTTGTCGTCAGATCAAGTAACACGTTTCAGGATATAATAAAGTCTTGAACTTCTCGACACTGTACGAGAAAAACATCGGGTCATATGACCAATGTACAAGGAAACAGGTGCCTGCTTTGGTATGCAAAGAATGCGGAAAAGCGCTGCAAGCCAGCCAACGTTATCAAACACCTTCAAATAAATCCGGACACAACTACTGTACTGTTTACCTAACAGCTAGCTCTAGCAAGCTAATAATACACTGGAAGCAGCATTTCACTCACTTCTCTGTAAATAATTCGCTAATTGACAAAACTATCGGCTTGTCTACCTAAGTAGTAGGTAGAAAATGCTAACTAGTTCACTAACAGAGCCCCAGTTTGACAGGTTTTTAAATCCCTGTTGAGGATAGCTTGCTAGCAGTACTGTACAGCAGTAGCTCTCGCAGGCTATTCGAATGCCGAGCCACCAGCCAAGTTGGTAGTTAGACTAGAACCAACTGACCTCGATGACACAGCGCCAACAGTACCTACTAAACACAATCTCAGTATTCATGCAAACTATGGGTAGCTAGCTATCAAGCAAATCGTTTTGTTAAAAGATCATACAACAGCGAGCTAGCTTTACCAAAATGTTAGCTATATTATCACGGAAGTCAGTTGACAGCTATTTGAGCTAACTTAGCGCTAGGCTAGCTAACAGCAACAGGAAGACAGTGAGATCACCCAACTGAATATCTGCCAAAGACACCACTGTATTCACAAGTGTGCTCACTATGTCGTTACTAAGTACACGCATTTTTGGTACTTACGTGATCTGAGTTGCTGTTAGCGCTGTGATAACACACAGAGCTAAAAGTATAACCCGAAATGGATGCCGCCATGATGGAAACATCCCCATCTACGGTCTACCCAGTACCCCCTGCGGTCGTCAACGTCAAACTACTGAGCGTCATGTACACGCTGAAGTTCCGGTAGGAAGAAGACGAACATAAACGCATTTTGAAGTGTACAACATTGACTGCATGCGGTTACTCTATATTTACGAGAAGTATGGAGTCCGAAGATTTTAAACCCTCAAAGCTTGGAACGAAGGAATAGTGAGTGTGCTTGCCAAATTCTACTTTTATAACAAGTTCGATCTTGACTACTAAAGCACGATTGCTAGCTGGTTGTGTAGCCTACTGAAAATAATGCTGTGCTAAACAGATGGGGAAAAAAACATTTATCCAATGTGGTCATTGTCGCGTCCCGTTTTATTCCAGCTGGGATGATGCATATCAAAGAGAGTTGCAGACGTTCAAAGACATTGGAGACGTGGGTGAGATATGGTAAAGATAGATAAGGGAAGCCAATCAGTCACATAACATTTTGAATTTCAAGACGTTTAATACTTCATATTTAATTCAAATTTTACCTTTAAAGAGATGAATTCGAAGCCAACAAATTCGGTGCTGTTTGAATGTCAATATTAAGTATTCAATGCCTTTTTTTTAAAATTCTAAACATTATATCACTGATTTGCTTCCATTATGTTACTGCACCACTCTTTGCTTGCCATGATTGACACATTTTCTCCTCTGTCAGGTTCGGTGAAGAAAGCATGACCCGTGTTCTTCGGTGGATAAACAGGGAAAATATACCAGAAAATGCGGCCATACTTGATATTGGCACAGGGAATGGTATCCTTTTAGTTGAATTGGTAGGAATAATAAATTATTACTATTAAAATGTACTTTACTTATAGGATATAAGCTATTACACTTGGTAACACTGAAACTGTAGCGATGGGACTTTTACTGAGTAGTGATAAAGATGTTACTTCTACTAATCGCCACCAACATGATAATACATTTGTTTTGCTTTTTTTCTAGGCAAAACAGGGATTCACAAATCTCACAGGAATCGATTATTCAACAGCTTCAGTAGAACTTGCCAAGAGAGTACTGCAGACTGAAGATATCAATAATGTGACAATTAAGGTTAGTCTTTATCACTTGTTATCTGTTTTTGGTTAGGATGTAGTTTACTAGTATTATAGTAAAACAAATACTATAGAGTACAACACGGTCTACATAAGTGAACTGATCAATTATAGTAAAACTGTAAAACCTGTAACGTGGTGATTTGAGAGCTAGGCCTGCCAATGTCGGTTTTTGAATCTGGGCAAACTGACACTGTGGAGGAAGGTAACAGGTGGTGGCACTATTGGGCTGTGCAATGTTGAATGGCCTTCCACAGAATTACGTTTATAAAAGACCATGTTTTACGCATGCTTCATAAAACCTTTAATCACCAATAGCCACCAAATATTTATCCTGAAGTTATGATTGGAATCATGTGCGGTATGACACGATACAAACTACTTTTTTTCATTATAACGTTACGTAAATTAACATTGCGTAAAAATAGTGTGCCGTAATGCTGAACGAATAAATGTAGGGCTGCACAGCTTTAATCAAAACATTTCCACCGTAGTTATACGCATCCACATCAACGCTAGCATCAACGCTCCATCCCAGTGTATATGCTAGTGCTTTCAATCGCTTGGAACCCCAAGACCACAGACAAACACTGCCATTCATGGTGAGAGGTCTACGTGAAGTCCCTCAGACAAACTAGCTTTCAGCTACAAGCAGGTATCGTAACTCGAGGCTCTCGCCAGGAGAGGAAACTCCATGTATAGCCGGAAAGGCAGAGGGGAAAGCACAGGGGTGTTCAAGGGAATCGCCGTCTGCCTGCCATGTGGATACGACCACCTTATGCCCAAGTGAGCTGACAGGATTTAACACATCTGCAGAAAAGTAGAATATAATACTATTTCTGTGGACGAATTCAAGGCTTTTGTCCCCCGTGAGCACGAATATTCACACGTCCATCCGCACATGTACACACATGCTACCTGTAAAACGTTTTCATAGAGGTGCGTGCTGTTCTCTGGCAGAGCGCTTGCTGTTGAAGTAAATATTGACCCGAGTGTAGATTCAGGGATGTGTGTGTGTGTGCGTATCAGATGTTAAACTGGCATCATGGTTCATACCACCAGAGTGGCAGGACACAAGAAAACTGTGTTTAAAGAAGGGAGAGAGAGACTCAGAGACAGAGAGAGAGAGAGAGACACATAGAGAGAGAGAGAAAGACACACAGAGAGAGAGAGAGAGAGAGAGAGAGAGAGAGAGAGAGAGAGAGAGAGACATAAAGAGAGAGAGAAAGACACAGAGAGAGAGAGAGAGAGAGAGAGAGAGACAGGCTTTTGGTGCGAGAGAGGAGCCTTGGCCACATCTGAATGGTTTCCTAATAACATTCAGTCTGAGTATTCATCTCTGTTCAGAGGGAGCCAATCCCACACTGTCATCATTTCGGCAAACTGTTTTCCACTTTCTGACAGCTCACCCACCAACTGGAGAAAGTGACACTGAGTTCAGTGTTGTTGCACGGGAAAACTCTATCAGGAATCCTGGATCATTACACCATATGCATATACTGTACATTTTCCGCAGTTTTCTTAGCTGATCCCTCATGTCACTCCCCATGACGATCTTAGGCTTCGTTGGAAGCTGTTTGTTTAGCTCTTCTAGTCAGAAGGCGTGGATAAAGGAGAGTTTTGAATCCCTGCTCCACCAGTCTCCTTCCAGCTAAGTCTGACTCTAGGTGTGACCCTCGTTCTACATTTACATGTTGTCATTTAGCAGACGCTCTTATCCAGAGCGACTTACAGTAAGTACAGGGATATTCCCCCCCGAGGCAAGTAGGGTGAAGTGCCTTGCCCAAGGACACAACGTCATTTGCATGGCCGGGAATCGAACTGGAACTGGAATTGAAACGTTAGTTTGACCTTTGACCCTGCTGTATATCAGCAACTGTGAGTGAGAGTGGGCGTCCTACATTAGTCGAAGAACAGATGATAAAGTGGGAGGGAAACCCTAAGCCCCCCCCCCACCCCCCCCAGAGATGAACGCTAATAAACTCTTAATTGTCTGCTCTGTCGATATCCAGGAGGTGGATTTCTTAAGCTGCTCAGGGGAGCTGAGTGGTTTCGACCTGTGCATCGATAAAGGCACCTTTGATGCCATCAGTCTGAACCCAGAGAACACGGAGGAGGGCAAAGCAAGCTACATCCAGGCTCTAAGAGGAGCACTGAAGAACCAGGGGCTTTTCTCCATCACTTCCTGCAACTGGACAAAGGAGCAGCTTCTACAAATGTTTAGTGAAGGTAAAGGAAGTTCATATTGGGATTGAGACGTGTTCGTTTAGCCGACGTCCGGGTGTAGTTTGGGAGTTTTATGACGGAAGCGACTTGTCAGCAACGTGATGAAGACGTTCTTGTCAAAGAGCATTCAAGGAGTAACAATGGCAGCCTTGTAAAGCTGAGGACCAATCCCCAATCTGGGGGTTGGTTTTTAGAGCTTAAGGTGTTGCTGCGGGGAAAGGTTGGCACATCTGACGCAATGACAACCTGTCATTACTGGCTGCAAATGCTCCAAACCAACCAGTCAACTTTGTATTCTTCCAGTCAAACACAATGGGCTGAATGGTGTCAGCTGGGGTTCGCTAAACAGAATCTTGAGGTTCCACGGCACCCACTATTTTTATAGTAAAACATTTAGTCTAGAAGACATTGTAGTGAGCTATGAGCAGTTGTGAAGAGAGACAACTACACACTTGGCCTTTGCACTCTTGTGTGTAGAATGTGTGTTTTTTTCTTTCATTCTCATGTTCTGCCACTCTGTATACAACTTTATTATATTTTGTGTGCCTTTTCAATAAAGGTGAGAGTTGTAGTGGTTACTTCTGTTTCGTTGGAGCACTATTACGACGTGTTACAGGGAGAGCTTGTTTTAACCTCTTCCCTTTCTGTTTTTTGTAGGGTTTGAGTTTGTTCAGGAACTACCAACACCCAGCTTCCAGTTTGGTGGTAGAACAGGCAACAGTGTGACATCGCTCATCTTCAAACGATTACACTGACGCAAACCTACAGATACTTTTGTATTTTATGAATTTTCCATTGTCATGAATGTTTATGAAATATTCTGAGGACTGTCAAAATAATAATAATATAATTTTTTAGATTTTCCAGAATTTTCCATTTACTGTGTTTTTATTATGAGACTCTTAAATTCCTTATTATGCAAATACATTTCTCTGGATTTGCCAACACACAACTTAAAGCATTTTAAAGAACGAGTATCCTGCCATTTCCTCTCTCGGAATTCGACCATTTATGTCCAAATCTGCCTTTAATTGGAATCTGGGCCAGAGGCCCAATGGGAGCAGTCCCTGCAGACTCAGTCCTGCTGTTGAGTAAACACATGCAATGTGTTAGGAGAATTACTGCCTGGAAATTTACAAGGCGCTAGATATCCTGCCTGGACGCACAGCAGAGGTTGAGCCTCCATGAAAACAAGAGATCTCTCCACTTCAGGACCCTCTTCCGTTACAATGTAGACTCTCACAACTTCCACAGACCTCACGCTTGAAACATCAACTGCTTCATTAAAATCACTTCTAATTAAATTATTTCAAATCAAAGGCTTTATATAAGATGACTAAGAATCTTTTGGCATCCAAAAGTTAATCTCACTTCCTTTATTGCCTGAATCAGAATGGATTGACAACAAACCTGAAAGATAAGCTACCAATTTGCCTTGTTTTTTTAGCTTTGTCTTGATAGAATTGTTCTGCATCACACACATTAGACAGCATTAGTCACAGTAGAACTTTGGGCTGAATGGATCGAAGGCCCTTGCTTCCTTGGAAAGATCACTTCCTTTCCACAGGTACTGTTGCTTAGAGACACCCGCCACAAATATGGAGGCTTGGGAGGCACCACAATCCTGTCAGCCTAAATCATGTCAGGAGTTGTTCAGTCAACTTTTCCATTCAAAATTATTTTTAGTGTCAGGATCAAATACACAAAACCAGTGAAATACTAAAAACATTGAGCAGTGATGTACAACATGACACAACATGGCATAGTCACATCGTTTTCGGTGAGTTGCTGATTACATTACTCTCGTAGCTTACTAGTTTTCCAGGTCCACGGAGGAATGTGGAAGCGGGGAAGATTCTTTCAAGCCACATTGCTGCCCACCGACCAGATCCCAGGCAACCTTCCACAAGCCACTCATTCAAAAGTACTGTAGTCTTATAGAAACTGCCAGTAATGTACACGTCTCCATCTCTCATCTATCTCTTTTTCGTTCAACAATTCTCTATGGTTTCACTGTCTACTCCAGTTAAAAGGATAATTCGACCGCACGAATGTAATCTGATCCGATGTGGGCTGTGATTATCAGTGCTGTCCAATGTTTTTGGGAAAGTTAGGGTCCACTAGGACATAATGATGCCACTGTAAAACAGAATTAACCCAAAAGGAAGAGGAATATTCATGAGTACATTATTTTAAAAAGGAACAAAAAAATCCCCAAGTCATGTATTTTAATTACTCAATAATAGCCGGACGTTTATTATATTATAAGTTATTCAAACTAAGGACTGAAGAGAAGTGAGACGTTAGGAATCTAAAATGTGTAGGCAGAAAGCGAATTTACACAACCGTACATTTAGCCTTTACTACATCATCCACTGAGGTTGATACCTTCTGCAATGTTGATGTAAACGCTGTTAACAGTTGTTTTATTTAGGAAAATGACATGGGCGATACCACTTTGAGAATTGGGGAGTTAAGTAAGTTTTCGATACTTAGGGAGTAACTATATTCCAAGTAAATCATTTTAGATACCGAATTTAAACATGGCAAGAATGGTAAAGTACTGCATGATTTTACGTTTTTCTTAGTTCCCGAGGGGAACATAAAATAATTTTTGGACACACCACCCCCATGAGTGAGTAACCTATGGTTTGGCTGAACGCGGATAATGTTACAATGTTGAAGCTGAATTGCACGGGGAGCCGTAGTTTAGAGCATTGCCCAGAGTTACACTTTCAGAGTCGCATGTGTGGACGTGGTCTGTATTTGTCATCCTTTGTTGGTGAAATCTAAGATGACTTAACTTCAGAAGATTCTGCTGGCCAGGTAACAGTCTATCAATATAAATTTGTCAATATCGATGTTATAGCGACACTTATATAGCCTAGATAAGGGACACTTATATAGTCCTTATCTTGGGCAGCTGATGGAAATTCAACAAACGAAGCTGAACTGAAGGGTCTTTATAATGCTGATATGTAGTTGATCTTGATACTCGCCAAGGAGTCGTGACAGTTGTACACTGTAAAAGCTCTTGAGGAATAGGCTCATGCGTCTTTAAACCGAAGATACGCTAAGTTTATAACTCCATGTGGATTGCTTGAAGTTGCTTGGCACACTCACATCATCTACATCAGATCACTACAATGTTCTGTTGGGCAGTGCTGTTACGCAAACCTTCCATTCAAGCTTGCAGCCTACTTTACAATAGCAGCTAACGATAATGAGCACATAGCCTTCAATAATATTTAGTTTAACTGAGATATGATTTGCTTTGTCTGCCGCGGTGTGCTTGGCCACTGGGATAAATCTGCAACGCCTCTGACTCTCTTAACCATGTTCGTTTGCGTGGAGCTGACACGCATCCGTCCTCCACAAAGAGTTCGTTGCCTCTTTTTATCTTTAACACTTTTCTCAAAGTGAGTTCAGTTTGTACTGAACAAGGAAAATATGAATTGAGCTTGTGCATATCAGGTTTACTAACGTGTGGCTGACAGTTATCGGTATTAGTGTTTGAGGCCGGTGTGGTTTTATTATCTAACTACATGGTTATGAACTATATGAGCTGCATCCCACACACACACACACACACACACGCATACACACACACACACACGCACACTCACGCACACACACTCGCATGCATCCCACACACTCACACGCACCCCCCCACACACGTCGACCTTATCTGCAATTTTTAACCTTTCATCTTTATGAGCCCCATCTGTTATTATAATATTTTGTCGTAGTTCTGCTGTGAAGTCTTTTTAGTTTCAGGATGTCTCGATATGAGTCACTTAGTTTGTGTTTCTGCAAGCCATAGACTTTTGAGAATAGTTCCTTAGCTCTGAAGAGCATGGTCTTGCTCTGATTTAGTTCGAGCAGCCAACATTGTTTGTGCTCTCTAAGCAACATAAGCAGTGAGCGAGATTAAGCCAATTGGAAAGCTGGCAGGAGAAAGGTGTATTGTTAGAATATTTTGGAGCAAGGTTTAAGGTGGTGGGTAATGTGTTTTGATAGATTTAGGAGTTTATACACACACACACACACACACTAAGCATGATGATTGTACAGTCTGACGACTAGTTTGGTACAAATGTTTTCATGACTTTCACTTTCATTTAAACTTATTAACATATTTATATATTTATAAAACCTTGTTGTTTTCCCCTCTGGGCACAGTGTAGAGGAGATGGTTTATCTTTTCATAACATAAAGAGAATACCAGGAAAAACGAAAGAATATTTTAACTGAAATCCTCTGTAAGTCGTTAGTTTAATGATCATATCCTCTCTTTCTTAAGACTGTTGTACTCATACGGTCATTCACTGAGTCAGAGACAGACATAGAGGTTTGTGAATTAGTAGTTTGTGAAGTAGTTTGCTTCAGTTATAGTTGCAGGTTACGAGACAATTATTAACTTCCTTGGAGACTTGGAATATCAGTTCAGCAAGGAACAAGGGGAAAGTTAAGCTTCAAGATTCGATCTCTACCCCAAGTATCTAATTACATGCACTTAGCTTCAGCCAACAGTATGTTGTAGAGGGGGTGAGGCCTATTGGACATGTTTTTGAATAGTTTGTATAGATTAAAATGATCTAAACTCAAACTCATAAACTCTGTCTGACGACCCCGAGCAAGGGATTTGGTATCTGATTTCCAAAACGTCTTTTATATATATTTTTATGATCTTAATTATATTTTGATTGCTTGCACATGGATACATTTCATTCATGTTCTTGAGACATTGTAAAACATGTTGCTGTGCAAGTACATGTTTTTCTCCTGTTCGTGAAAGTAGAATTTCACATTAGATTCAGCCGTCAAGGCATACTGGATTTCCTCAGATAGATAGAACAGACGATATGATGACAAGAGGGACTTGTTTTGGACATGGCATAGCAGTAATTTATGGAGGCCATTAAAGGGAGTTAGTTTTTAAAGGGGGATCACTCTATGCTGCTGTGTGTGCTTAAGACGTCCACATTTGCAAGGCTTTTGTGTGCGAGGCAAAAGGCCCTATTAGAGCTTCATTCTCTGAGCGGGCAGCTGGGTGCCTGTGTGCGAGGCTGTGGCCCATTCTCTTTCTGTCTAAACTCTCTCTCGCTCTCTCTCTCTCTCTTTCTGTCTAACTCTCTCTCTCTTCTCTCTCTCTCTCTCTCTCTCTCTCTCTCTCTCTCTCGCTCTCTCTCTCGCTCTCTCTCTCTGGTGCCCAAGTAGTTATGCAAAGCTTCCAGAAAAAAGAGGATTGTTAGCCATGCCTGTCTGTGCCTATGTGCTACTCACAACTCATTTTAACGACGATCATTTGTTGTGTGACCTCTAGTCATAACTGCGCTGCTTCCGCCTCCACTGCCCTGAGCGCCCGAAGTCTGGCAGCAGAACTCTAAACAAACAGTGCTGATGTTTGTTCCCTAAGGTTTGAGTGTTGAGAGTATTCCACCCTCGTTATCAGGATGCATTTGTAAGACGTCTTTCTTGACACCCACAAACCCCAAGACATAGTGAGAAGAAGAAGAAGAAGAAGAAGAAAGGCATTCCCACAGACGCCAGTGCAACCCTTCTCAACCCTTCTCAACCCTTCTCAACCCTCAACCCTCTCAACCCTTCTCAACCCTTCTCAACCCTTCTCAACCCTTCTCATCCCTTCTCATCCCTTCTCATCCCTTCTCAACCCTTCTCATCCCTTCTCAACCCTTCTCATCCCTTCTCAACCCTTCTCAACCCTTCTCAACCCTTCTCAACCCTTCTCAACCCTTCTCAACCCTTCTCAACCCTTCTCATCCCTTCTCATCCCTTCTCAACCCCTGCCCCTGCCCCTGCCCTGATCTGGACTGGAGATGAAAAGCATTCTGGGAAGGGTTGCCATTTTTGTTTAGACCAATTTCATAGGCCTATGTTGGATTCCTTATGTTTTTAGCAAACACTCAGGTCATGTTGTGGGTTCAAGTCCTTCTTGTTTTGACATGAAAATGTATATGTTTTCCATGGATGAATTCAACATTAGCTGGCTGACAATGAAGATGCAAAACATATCAATCTTTCAGGATTATACCTGTTTTATAAGCTCATTATATTATCCTTTTTGACTGAATCCACAGCCATGGATGCAAAGATTTGCCAATATATTTGGTTACAACAAACCCTTTTTTAAAGATGTAAATGAATAAGCAGTCAATGTTACTTATCAAAGGTTGGAACATCCCCATGGTGGAGCAAACGTGTATGATTGACTCGTACAGTTTGAGTGTGCGTCTCTGGGGACTGCAGGGAACAGCGTGTATGAGAGGGGGTGTTGGTGTGGTGATGTCTGAGGGGAAGAGCGTCCCTCTCACGTCGTGTCAGCGGCCTTCTCCTCTTATCTATTTAAAGGAAAGCACCTGCATTGATTTGTTAGGCAAAAACAAACCACAATCTCTTTCCGTCGTCATGGATATGCATGTTTTCGTGTTGATTGCACGAGTGCGGATTTTGTCTTGTGTGTGTAACGCCGATAGGTGGTGGACTCAGAATATTCACCAAAAAGGTTTTTACTGGACAAAAGTCAAGGCAGAGACTGACATGAGGTACAAAAAAACTAGCATAGACTGAAACACAAGGGCTAAATACACTGGGGCTAGATTGAAAACAGGTGCTGTCAATCAGGGCTGGGGAGGTCAATCACAGGCAGGGTAGGAGACACTGAAACAAGGAGAGGTGAGTACACACACACAGAACCAAGACATGACCTAGGGAGTTGGGTTGGGATGTGACAGTGTGTTGAGGTTGTCCGAAATGAACTCATGTCTTTAGTCTTATAGTCATACACTGTCATAAGACTCCTGTTATGAATGACAAAGGAAGTCATTCTCCTAAATTTCTCAATTGCCCCTGATTCCTTCTCCATAACCACACTGCATATCTCCTCATCTGAATCATACAGGATTTACTTAGCCTTAGTGTTCATTGTCTGGTATCTGACAAAACAGAAAAGGTTTTTACTGGACAAAAGTCAAGGCAGAGACTGACATGAGGTACAAAGACAAACTAGCAATGAGACATTGAAACACAAGGGCTAAATACACTGGGGCTAGATTGAAAACAGGTGCTGTCAATCAGGGCTGGGGAGGTCAATCACAGGCAGGGTAGGAGACACCTTTTGTCAGATACCAGACAATGACCTGTATGATTCAGATGAGATATGCAGTGTGGTTATGGAGAAGGAATCAGGGGGGAAAGCAATTGAGAAATTAAGGAGAATTACTTCCTTTGTGTCTGACAAAACCAAAAGCAACGTTTTCGCTAATAGGTGTGTTTGCTTTGTGTGGCTGCTAAACATGCATATAATATCCATAGTAAATTTAGACATGCGTAATGTCCATCGCAGTGCTCAACAGCTTCTGGGTGTGTTTCTGGGTTTCTCATGTCATGTCAGTAGATGCCTTCATCTCACGCGAATCCCAACTTCAATTCCCAGACCACGCTTCCTCGAGACGGCTTAGCGCTACACAAACAATTATCATTGTTTGTCTGGGAAGCTGAATCTCACCTCTCGTCATCAGAAAACCGAGACTCCTAATTGCTGTCATCATCCCCTCTCACATGACACAAGTACATTGTGTCTCTCTCACGCTCTCCCTCCTCATCCCACCAACCTCCCCTCCCCTCCCAGCCCCCTCCCACCCCCCCCCAACTCAGACGAAGGGTGTTACGCAACTTCCTCGCAGTGCTTCACTTGAGACGTTGGCTTGGAAGTGGGCGTCTGTATAACGTCACCTGCTCCCAGGCCGCAGGGCGGACCCCCTCCACGGGGCCGTGCTTGGGGGAGAACCATCACAGACAGGCCTGGAGGGCTCTCGTGTTACCCAGCCCTGATGGATTAGGGCCTGGCTAGTGTGTACGGAGCAGGCCAAGCCTCTCCTGAGACATGGGAGACAAACCACAGCCGGAAGGTAGGGAAGGGGGTTGGGGAGGGAGGGAGGTGGGGAGGGAGGTGGGGAGGGGGGTGGGGAGGGGGGTGGGGTTGGGAAGAAGGGGAGGGGGGAGGGGTACAATTAGTGTGGTACCTGATGTGGAGAAAGAAGTCTCTTGAAATGCAAGGGTCCCTTCAGGGGGCATGGGGCCCTATACGCTGCCTTCTCAACTCAAACTCTCTTAACACCTGGTTCTGGTCCAGTTGGATCATGAGACTGCATGGAGACGATTAGGACTGGAATGACAAATCTTGGGGGTAGTGAGTGTAGCTGCTGTAGGAAGGGCCTTGCCATGTATCAGCACTGGGTCGATCATTCATGCGTTCAACGTTACCTCTCCAACTTGATCTTCTATAACCCCCGAGATAAGGAAGTGATGAGGTGTCTAGACTTTGTATGGATCTTTACTACGTCCAGGTCATAGGTTGTGCTTTCCACATCACCAGCTGTGGTGCATGTGTCACAGCCACCAGGTTGCCACGACCACCCTTTTAGAACATGAACAAAGTGTACAAAAGATTGTGCTCAAAAGCTGTCAGATGATGGACGAGAAGCAGGAACTGTATTGCGATTGACTAATCTTAAAGATTTGTGGTGATCAGGAAGCACCCAGTAACCAACAGGTTTTTCCACATGTTCATAAAGCACTATCGACACATCTTTAGCTAACTACTAAATGAAAAATGCGGATGTGAAATTGCTGGGATGTTTCCTCCGTGACTTCCTCCTGGTTCTGGAGAGGGACTGGGTACGGTTGGTATACAGAGGCTGCATATTAAAGGCTCTTGCACACTGAGTCCGAAATTCGTGTCCGACATGTTCGCACGTTAAAATAATAATCACGATCTCACGTTATGTCACTCACGTTTTTACACACTGCTTCCGAAATGTTCCCCAAAAAATTGGATCGGGTTCGATTTTCTGTGTTTTTCTATCCATAGCCAGCATTTTGAGAGGTTTTTGGAAAATTCAGAGCCACCAAATGTTGAGGCTGACGATGACGCACTCAGTGTGCAAAGGCCTTAACTGTCGCCTCACGGTGACTTATAGAGTGCAGCTGACTTTTGACCGCAGGAAAAGAGACATGCATAGAAACAGTGAAGGGGGGAAGTGTGTGTGTGTGTGTGTGTGTGTGTGTGTTTGTTATCACGTGGGGGACCTGTTTTAGATGCAGTAATGAGTCTCTGTTCTACTGAGTTTCTATTTTCGTTCTCTAGAAAGGGGATGTGTCTTTCGAAATAATCCGTCTTCCTTTTGCCGCAGTTCTACAGTAGGTTAAATGTTAAAGCGACTCTTTGAGTGATAAACAAGACCCATATAGCCTGACAGTTTTTGGGGGGGGAAATTCACAGTCTGGGTTGTTACAGAAACCTAACTGTGAATCCTCAAACGAGGCCAAAACTAAACCACAAAGAAGAAGGAACTCTGTTTGATGGAATATTCCATGAAACCTGTTTCTTTGTTTGCAGTTCTCTTCTGCAGATCTTATTGCATGTTATTGTGTTATTGAACAAAGCGACCAGCCAGTGGGTACTGGGGTGATGGCCAGAGGCAGTCTTGGTATGTCTTGACCTCTCCAGCCCAATTTTACGATCTTGTCCTTAGATCACGAGAAAGGCCTGGCTGACTATTAACCGTGGAATGCCCCCCGCAAGACTACTGAGACTTGCACCATAGTGGAAGGAAACGACTCAATCTTTCTGTCCGCACAGTAGTGGAAACATGTCCCTGGTCATTAGGATGGATGAACAAACACTATTTCAGTCTGTCTGCAGTCCCTTCAACCCAAAGATCTGACCAGTACTAGTCAGCTGTGAAGTGCCTCTTTCGGGGGTTTGGCTGTTAAACATGCATGTTTATGTCTCCTTAGCCGGCTATTCATTACCCCTGTTCATCTATCAAGCCCCATGCCTTACAAAATGTGATGCTGTCAAAGGCTTCATGCTGATTAGGTATCAATAAATACATTTATTTGGCTAATTTGTTTGCTTACATTAGTATAACCTGGGGGCAAAACCACTGCATCCAATCAAAAGCCACCTATCAAGGCTACGACAACAGACCTCCGCCCTCCACTTCCTGTGTGCCGTAACCAATCACGACGGACAGCCAGCACCCTACCACATGAACTCATGGACCTCTTAGGCGTCCAACTGTTTGCCTGTGCAGATTTCATCCTGGGCATGGAGCCATGTCATCAGCACTGGTCTTTCAACTGCTCTTCCCTGGAGTCACCCTGCGCTGAGGTCTAGCCAGGCCCAGGCTGGTTAGCATTACTGGGAGAGTAAGGCCCCTATGGACACGGATCACATTTAGCTTCCTCTCCTCCAGGGGATTTATAAATCAAATTATTATTGCCGTTTAAGTACGTTTCTTTTTCCCCTAACCCAAGCCAGTGGGACGCAGCGCAGGGTAATTTTCTCAGACTGGAAACACGAGGGAGCGAGTGAAGGATTACAGGGATGGAGTTCAGGATGTGAATCTGAAGCACGTCGATAGCCTTTGCTGCCTTTTGGTCCCTACAACTCTGTGGTCATATTCCTCATAGTTTAGCCCCCCCCACCCCCCCCCCTCTCCCCCACTCCTACACACACACACTCATACACACCCTACACACACACACTCCTACACCACACTCCCTCACACATCATACACACATGCACACACACACACTACAGTCCACTTTAACTCTGTGTTGTTTTACCCATACCTCCTTGTCACATTTAATCAGTAATATAATCTGGGAGTCTGATAAAGAGGAGTGTTCACCCTCCCCTGCCTCCTGCCCTCGATCACCCTCCCCTGCCTCCTGCCTCGATCGGCCCTCTAGCACGCAGAGGCCCAGTCCTGCTCCCCTGCCTCCTGCCTCGATCACTCTCTCCTGCCTCCTGCCTCGATCGGCCCTCCAGCACGCAGAGGCCCAGTCCTGCTACCCTGCCTCCTGCCTCGATCACTCTCCCCTGCCTCCTGCCTCCTGCCTCGATCGGCTCTCTAGCACGTAGAGGCCCAGTGCTGCTCCACTGGCTCGTAGGCATAAATGGAGATAATGGGAGTCATATGCTGGCTGTTGGTTAGGGACTAGCCCACATGAAACATTAGGAGGCTCTGTGAAGGCACGAGACCACTGACGGCAGGGCACGTTGGAAGAGAGCAGAGTGAGAGGAACACAATCTTCTGTGTTTTATTAGCTGGTTCTGGTTTAGTGGACGTCGTAATCTGTCCGTCACTGTCCTAATGAGAAGTATGTTCTCGTGCTTGTTTCAATGTGTCCTATTATGGGTTTTAGGAAGCAGATATTGTATTCGGAGCTTTTGTTTGTAGTCACTGCCGAGGCCATAGTCATTTTCCTGTTTTATCTGCTAATTGGGCCAAGTCGTTCTCATGGTAAGGGCTGGGTTAAAAACATATGTGCACCAGTAGACTTATCTGGGTTTCTGCTATGCTGCAAAGGCAGACACATAAACCAACACATATAAATACTTACAAGCACGCACATGTGCACACACAAATACACCTACACACCTACACACACACACACACACACACACACACACACACCATACTTGTCAGCTTACTGTAGCAGGAGTACACTTTTCCACTATGAGCTTTTCCACTGTTGGAGCTAACACCACTGTCAACACGATACAGGTGTCAACCATAAGTGTCAACGCCTGCATGCTGCATTCTCAGTCACGCTCACTGTCTTTGTTCCTTCGCAGGGATTGGCTGAAGAGTGCGAGACCTTCCCAGACCGCCGCAGATGGTAGGCGGGACTTCCGGAGCCCTTTCAGCCCCTCGGCTGACCTTCGTTATGGCAGCTCTTCTTCTGCACTGGAAACCACTGGAGCGGAGCTGCGCGTTACCATGGTGATCATCTTCTCAAAAACACTGGAGTCGAAGAAGGGGATCGATGTGAGGTCCGAGGACTCTGAACCGCTTCTGGTGAGAGAAACGTCACTTTAGCGACTTTAGCTAGGTAGCTAGCTAGCTGACCGTGGGAAAGTACAGCTCCCTATACTTATTGTTTGTTTTTGCTATAAATATTTGTATGCTTTATTAGACAGTTTGTAAGTGAAGTGTGACAGGAAAGACAGGGATAGAGAGAGAGGGGAAGACATACAGCAGGCCGTATTTGAACTCCGGCCGTATTTGAACTCCGGCCGTATTTGAACTCTGGCCGTTGCGGTAAGGCCTCAGTTCACTTAGACGCGAACACGTTAGCGATGCCTTGAGTTCGTATCCACGTGAAGACAGTTATTTCGCTTTTCGCATGCATTTGCCGTCAAACCACAAGGAAATATTCATGGTAAGAGGGTGACGGGAATATAAATTTAGGCAGATTTTGTGTTAGAGTTTCAGAAGTTAGACAGATGCTCATTTGAGGTAAGCAGAGGGATGTATAAATCCATACAGTTGCTTGGCTTGGCAGACATTGGAGCATAATTAGCCCAGGGTCCAGTCTTGGAAACTCCACAATACTACCTATTGTAGTTTTTGGCACCAAACTGGTGATCGAGGATTTACTTTATTTGGGTGGTTTACTGACCCCTGGTCCTCCTACCTAC
>CAEFZP010001598.1:137500-145000 GCA_903064625.1 Mallotus villosus
TTTGCCCCACACACTCCTGCATACAGCCTTGACACGGAAGCTGCCACATGTGCTTAGTCACGCCACACACACACACACACACACACACACACACTCACACACACACACACAGCACTTTCTCACAGAGCTACATTGCACAGCACACAATGTCAGCTATGCTTAATGAAACTTGCGTATAGACTTTGAGTGGTTTCATCTCTGCCGTTGTTCTGTGGAAGGATACGGTGACGAGTACCAAGCCCGAGGTGTAGTCACACTTACACAGCACTGCATTCTGGGTATTGCGGTCACGCAGAGCGACGTGTGAGGTCGAGGAGAGGTACGGCTGCTGTTCCAACCCGTCACCTGTGTGTCTGGAAGGCATGTGCCAGGAGGGTTTAGGAACATCGACAATCTCAAAATAGAAAAGATCAATTCCTACCCACCTCCGTCTCATTTTGGTCGAGACAATCAGGAACACTCGGTCATTAAAAGCTTTAATTGCCTGAGAATGTGGTTCCCTCATTATTTCTGCGGCCGTCTCATGTAGAGCAGGCAACCAGAAAGATCATTCTAGAATGCCAGGTGCCACTGGCAGGGCAGTGTGTTGTTCTGAGGAAAGCAGAATACTTCTCCTGTAGGGAGTGGGAACAGTGAGCCTCACCCACAGATGATGAATGCAGAGATAGAGGTGAGTCGGTTCACACACAGGTTCACACCCAGACATGTCTGGGCATGAATGGTCAGGCACACTGCTCACAACAGCCCTACTGCTTCCTGTAGTGGAGTTCTTCATGTACTACATGTAGTGGAGTCAGGTGGCTGAGAATCGGTGTTAGAAAATCGGGCTAGTAATCCGAAGGTAACCCTACTTGCCTCGATGTCCCTGTACTTACTGTAAGTCGCTCTGGATAAGAGCGTCTGCTAAATGTCAATGTAAGGTACTTCATCACGTAGAAACATTCCTTTTGCCCGGGGATGTTGTGTGTAATTGGAACATGTTGCTGAGCATGTTGAGCATGTTGTTGAACATGTTGCTGAGCATGTTGCTGAGCATGTTGTTGAACATGTTGCTGAACATGTTGCTGAACATGTTGCTGAGCATGTTGTTGAACATGTTGCTGAGCATGTTGTTGAACATGTTGCTGAGCATGTTGCTGAACATGTTGCTGAACATGTTGCTGAGCATGTTGTTGAACATGTTGCTAAGCATGTTGCTGAGCATGTTGTTGAACATGTTGCTAAGCATGTTGCTGAGCATGTTGTTGAACATGTTGCTGAACATGTTGCTGAACATGTTGCTGAGCATGTTGTTGAACATGTTGCTGAACATGTTGCTGAGCATGTTGTTGAACATGTTGCTAAGCATGTTGCTGAGCATGTTGTTGAACATGTTGCTGAGCATGTTGTTGAACATGTTGCTGAGCATGTTGCTGAACATGGTAGTGATGTGGGATGGGTCTACCCTTTAGGGCAGGGCAGGACCGGAGATCATCACAGGAGTTTCAGTCTGGACTGGTGGTTATGAAGGCTGGGAGTTCCCTGAATGTATGGCATGCTGATGACCTTCAGGAACAGCCACAGTTGGGGGTGTGTGTGTGTGTGTTTGTGTGTGTGTTTGTGTGTGTGTATGTGTGTGTGTGTGTGTTTGTGTGTGTGTGCGTGTATGTGTGTGTGTGCGCGTGTTTGTGTGTGTGTGTGTGTCTGCGTGTGTGTGTGTGTGTGTGTGTGTCTGCGTGTGTCTGTGTGTGCGTGTCTGTGTGTGTGTCTGTCTGTGTGTGTGTCTGTGTGTGCGTGTCTGTGTGTGTGTGTGTGTGCGTGTGTGTGTGTGTGTGTGTGTCTGTGTGTGTGTGTGTGTGTCTGTGTGTGTGCGTGTCTGTGTCTGCATGTGTGTGTGTCTGTGTGTGTCTGTGTGCGTGTCTGTGTGTGTGCGCGTGTCTGTGTGTGTGTCTGTGTGTGCGTGTCTGTGTCTGTGTGTGTGTGTGTGTCTGCGTGTGTGTGTGTGTGTGTGCACTCAGGATCCCACATAACAGTCCAATGTGCCGTGTGATTTTTCAGACTATTCTTCCTCTATCCCCTTCCTGCCTGGACTTGGACATCTTTTACATAACGACATGTTTGTCTGATAAGTTTGTTTATGTTTGCATGTTTGTTTGAGGAGGCTAGCTCTGGGCAGGAAGTGGGGTGTTGGACCTCTGTGGCTTGCTGTGTCACACGAACGGTCGCAGGCCAGGAAGTGATCTGCTATCCTCGACCCTGGAAGTGTTCATCTCCAGGAAGTGATCTGTTATCCTCGACCCTGGAAGTGTTCCTCTCCAGGAAGTGATCTGTTATCATCGACCCTGGAAGTGTTCCTCTCCAGGAAGTGATCTGCTATCCTCGACCCTGGAAGTGTTCCTCTCCAGGAAGTGATCTGCTATCCTCGACCCTGGAAGTGTTCCTCTCCAGGAAGTGATCTGTTATCCTCGACCTGGAAGTGTTCCTCTCCAGGAAGTGATCTGCTATCATCGACCCTGGAAGTGTTCCTCTCCAGGAAGTGATCTGTTATCATCGACCCTGGAAGTGATCTGCTATCCTCGACCCTGGAAGTGTTCCTCTCCGGGTCGCTGACCTTGTCTGACCGTTCAGCCTCAGTAATGACTGTGTGTGTGTGTGTGACTCTGTGTTTGTGTGTGATTGCAGGGTATAAGAGGGAGTATTTATTTCTCCATGTTTCGAGGGCTGGCAGACACAGATTCTGCTCTGGTGTATTAATATCTTCTTCCTGGCTGCTTCAGCCTCGTAACGTTGTGGGGGGAGGTGTGTGTATGTGTGTGGGGGGGGGGAGACTCTCCACCTCTTTCTCCCTCCCCTCCCCCCCTGTCCTCCCCTCCCCCCCGTCCTCCTCTCCCCTCTCGTCCTGTCATCCATTTCTCTCCTGCGTTCCATTCTGAAGATGGCTGATGAGCATAGCTGAGCTGCTGGCTGAGCATGTTTGTGGGACCACCTAGGTGTGTGGGTGGAGGGAAAGAGGGAGGGGAGGTGGAGGGAAGGGAGAGAGGGGGGGCAGGGAGGGACTGTGGGAGGAAGGGGTGAGTAGTTAAGCCTCTAGTTATGCTGTGACTGTCTCCCTGCACATTGCCACATAAGCATAGACACAGGGTACCCTAATTGATGGATGGATAGATTGATGTATGTAGTCCTGAAATATACTGTATCATATACTACTACAGTCTCCCTGTATTGCTGCACAGTGAATGTTCAAATAGCAAAACAAGTTTTGCATAGACGACAGAAAGACGCACATTCAGTCACGCTCACAAACACACACACACACACACACGCACACGCACACGCACGCACACACACACACACACACACACACGCACGCACACACACACACACACACACACACACACACTGAAGAGAAGCTGTTGTTTTGTGGTCTCCCTACCAGGAACGGGTTAACATCCACTTCCTCTCTTCTCCCTTCCCTCTCTCACACACACAGTAAACTGCTTCCAGCCAGCCCCTTTGTTACTTGACCATACTTCGACATGGAGTTAGTAAAAGGAAACGCAGACCTCTGGCAGACTGGCTGCCATTTTGTTCTGTTCACCCCCAGTACTGACTGTGTCACCTCCTTCAATCCTTCTCCAGGGTTGTGGAATCAAACTAAAAGCCAATCTACAAGAGTGTTTCTTTTTTCACCTCAACCCTGATCTTCTTACCACGAAACACATGCTGGAAACACACGCTGGAAACACAAACTGAGCATTAGCATTAGCATGAGTAGCAGTCTGACAAGGATACACCTGAGTTTTTATTGTATTTTATTGCAAGAGCAACCAGCTCCTTAAACATGTTTTTATTAGAAGCCGAGTTGAAACTGGATGCTGGTCCTGCTGAAAGTGTTACAGGAGGCATGTGTTAGACAGCTTAAGGTTGTTGGTTAACAACCAAGCACATTTACAACCCTGTTCTCTCTCTCCCTCTCTCTACCCTACCCCCCCTCTCTGTCTTTCTCTCTCTCTCTCTCTTTCTCCCACTCTCTCTCCCCCCTCTCTCTCTCCCTCTCTGTGTCTTTCTCTCTCTCTTTCTCCCACACTCTCTGGCTCTCTCTCTCTCTCTGTTATTGAGAGTCAGACAGTTGTTGCCAAGCGGTCCTCTGTAGTGTGGGTTGTCAGTTGGTGGTAGACACAGCACAGCCTAGCACAGCCCAGCAGATCCCTGGTGTCTGTGGGGAGGTCAGTTGGTGGTAGGCACAGCCTAGCACAGCACAGCCTAGCACAGCAGATCCCTGGTGGCTGTGGGTTGTCAGTTGGTGGTAGGCACAGCACAGTCTAGCACAGCAGATCCCTGGTGGCTGTGGGTTGTCAGTTGGTGGTAGGCACAGCACAGTCTAGCACAGCAGATCCCTGGTGGCTGTGGGTTGTCAGTTGGTGGTAGGCACAGCACAGTCTAGCACAGCAGATCCCTGGTGGCTGTGGGTTGTCAGTTGGTGGTAGGCACAGCACAGTCTAGCACAGCAGATCCCTGGTGGCTGTGGGTTGTCAGTTGGTGGTAGGCACAGCACAGTCTAGCACAGCAGATCCCTGGTGGCTGTGGGTTGTCAGTTGGTGGTAGGCACAGCACAGTCTAGCACAGCAGATCCCTGGTGGCTGTGGGTTGTCAGTTGGTGGTAGGCACAGCACAGTCTAGCACAGCAGATCCCTGGTGGCTGTGGGTTGTCAGTTGGTGGTAGGCACAGCACAGTCTAGCACAGCAGATCCCTGGTGGCTGTGGGTTGTCAGTTGGTGGTAGGCACAGCACAGTCTAGCACAGCAGATCCCTGGTGGCTGTGGGTTGTCAGTTGGTGGTAGGCACAGCACAGTCTAGCACAGCAGATCCCTGGTGGCTGTGGGTTGTCAGTTGGTGGTAGGCACAGCACAGTCTAGCACAGCAGATCCCTGGTGGCTGTGGGTTGTCAGTTGGTGGTAGGCACAGCACAGTCTAGCACAGCAGATCCCTGGTGGCTGTGGGTTGTCAGTTGGTGGTAGGCACAGCACAGTCTAGCACAGCAGATCCCTGGTGGCTGTGGGTTGTCAGTTGGTGGTAGGCACAGCACAGTCTAGCACAGCACAGCCCAGCAGATCCCTGGTGGCTGTGGGTTGTCAGTTGGTGGTAGGCACAGCACAGTCTAGCACAGCAGATCCCTGGTGGCTGTGGGTTGTCAGTTGGTGGTAGGCACAGCACAGTCTAGCACAGCAGATCCCTGGTGGCTGTGGGTTGTCAGTTGGTGGTAGGCACAGCACAGTCTAGCACAGCAGATCCCTGGTGGCTGTGGGTTGTCAGTTGGTGGTAGGCACAGCACAGTCTAGCACAGCACAGCCCAGCAGATCCCTGGTGGCTGTGGGTTGTCAGTTGGTGGTAGGCACAGCACAGCCTAGCACAGCACAGCCCAGCAGATCCCTGGTGGCTGTGGGTTGTCAGTTGGTGGTAGGCACAGCACAGTCTAGCCCAGCACAGTCTAGCAGATCCCTGGTGTCTGTGGGGAGGTCAGACCCTGGTCAGCTGGGAGCGGCCTCACGGGTCATCTTTCCTCTCCTCAGGGCTCGTGACGTCGGCCTGCTGTGTGGTTACTCCCACACACATTCTCTCTCTCTTTCGCTCTCTCTCTTTCTCTCTCTCCTCTCCTTTTTCTCTCTGTCTCTATGTCACAGTCTCTCTCTCTCTGTCGCTCTCTCTTTCTGTCTCTCCTCTCTCTCTCTTTTCTCTCTATGTCACAGTCTCTCTCTCTCTTTGTTGCTATCTCTTTGTCTCTCTTCTCTCCTTTCTTTCTCTGTCAGTCTCTCACTCTCTCTCTCTCTCTGTCGCTCTCTCTTTCTGTCCCTCCTCTCTCTCCTTTCTCTCTGTCTCTGTCACAGTCTCTCTCTCTTTCACTCTCTCTATGACTCTCTCTCTCACTCTTTCTCACCCACATACACAGTCCTATAATGTAAAAGGTAAGGTGACTGTTGACTGTATGACAGTACTTTCACAGCTTGATTACAGGTCCTCTGATGTAGAAACAGAATCGAAGTGAGTACTCAGAGCCAGCCAGACCTCACGACACACAAATATGCATTTTGATAAACATGACCAGTGATGCTGCGAGCGTTTTAACTTCTTTCTGGTGTGAAGGGACAGTCAGGAGGAAGTGGGAAGGTACATGGATACCTCCTGTGGTTTCTAACTAATCTTATTATCGGTGTGTCCTTTCGCGTTTTTCCAATCATCCAGTTCAGGTTGTGAGCAACCTTTTACGTAGGAATTTGTGTGTGTGTTTGTGTGTGTGTGGTGTGTTTGTGGGCGAGGGCGAGATTAACTTAGCCTCTCCAGAGAAACATGAGTCACATTCCCACATGCTGTTCTGCAGTTTCCCTCAACAAGCCTCGCACGTCATTTTACGGCTTCATTATCTCTATTAGATTTAGATATTAGGAATATACACATGATTGAAGTCATGCTGACCGGCATTCTTTTTCTTCTTCTGTTCAAACAGAAACTCCCGACGTTCCACAGTCTGAGCTGCCCATGGATCTCCCCCAGGTCTGACAGCTGCCAATCAAGCTTTTCCCCGCCCTCCTCCTGGAGCTTCAGCCAATCAGACGCCGACTTCGCCTCTGTGTCCGACCTGGGCGGGAAAACGGAGCAGGAAGCGTGTGGGGAGGAGGAGGAGGAGGAGGAGGAGGACTCCTCGTACGAGGAGCTAGACAGCGACTCCCTGTGCAGTGGGGACTCCGGGCCTGGCTCTCCTGGGGGGCTCGGGGGGAGGCCAGGGGGGGACAGGAGCCCTCTCTGGAGGGGGGACTGTGGGACAGGGAAAGACATTTACCAGCTGGGAGGAGAGCTGGACATCGACCAGATCGAGAAGAACTGAACTGAATTGAACCCCACAGTTTTTTTTTGGGGAGGCGTTTCGCATCGCGAGAAATATTCTAGAACTTTATGAACTAGAGGAGCGAGGAGAAGGACACTTGACTTGAATACGACTACGATAAAAATGATAAGGAACACTTATATAATATTTCTGATCGTTGTGGAACTGAGTGGATATTTCGAATGATGTTGGACATACCTGAGAGAGTGTGTGTGTGAGCGCGTGCGAGCATGGGAGGGAATTGAAGGACAAGCCATGGGGATGTGGAGATCCTGAAGGAGTGACTCGCCCTCTCTTGATACACTGTTGCCTTTTTTTCAAAGTGCTTAAGTGCGTGTGTGACACAGCGTCGTGAGTCCGACCTCACTCAGGAGCGGAGGAGGTGAGGACTCGTCTTAATCAAACCTCTATAACCTAGTCCTCGTCTCCGCGGACGGGACGAAAGGAACTCACCGGACGCTTTTAGTACTGTAACTGTAGCCTTAGTAGCAGGACCCTCATCCAACTCCTGGAAGTCTTTACCAGACAGGGAGAACGTGGGACACACAGACAGAGACAGACAGACAGACAGACAGACAGACAGACAGAGACACACAGACAGAGACAGACAGACAGACAGAGACAGACAGACAGACAGACAG
>CAEFZP010001598.1:147500-151493 GCA_903064625.1 Mallotus villosus
CAAGATATGATGTATGCATCGTCTGCTTGATCTAGCTGCGCGAGAGCGAGAGACGCGAGCGCGGAGAGAGGAGCAGCGTCGAGCGGCGCGTGCGCACAAAGCGAGCGGCGAGCGAGCTCTCTAATCAACAAGATCGTCTATCTCTCTCTCTCTTCTATCTCTTCTTCTCACCAAAGCATCTGTCTCTCTCTCTCTCTCTCTCTTCTCTCTCTCTCTCTCCTCTCTTCTCTCATCTCTCTGGCTCTCTGGCGTGTCCTGAGTCTATAAATAGCGGTTGTATGTAGCTGAGGTAGTGGATGTGGAGAGGGGAAGGGCAGGCGACCTAATCTTCCCCGCATCTCAGACCGAAGGCCCTTCGATTGCGTGTGAGAAAAAACACTCGCTGTTTTCAGAGAAAGCAGAGGTTTGGCAGGCTGTGAAACACCGTTGGCCTTCAGAGGTGCCCCTCCTGATCGTAGAACCTCTCTCCTCACTGGCTCCTTTCTCTCATGAAATACGACTCATGTCAATGACAGCTTTGTATTCATTTCCAGATATCATAAAAGTGTGTTATAAAGAGTCAGAGTTGGAAACGAGACTGGGCTCTATGATCTAAGAGCCTTGAGTCCTCTAGCTGAGCGAGACAAACCTACCTTGGAACACACTGTGACATCACAAAGGTCTCCAGTTCACTGAATCTTACCGGCTGATTTCACAGGCTGGTCACAGACATCTTGTGTGTGTGTGTGTGCGTGTATGTATGTGTGTGTGTGTACGTGTGTGGGTGTGTGTGCACGTAAGCCCTGCAGCTCCTCAGAGCCTCGTACAGGTGACCAGGTGTTCAGTGTCACATGCCGCTGATCGACTACCACTCCACTCAAAGGTCGGTGGGATCTCTACCGTGCCGTCGCCATGGTTACTGCAACTCCAAAATTCCCCATGTCCCTCAGAGTGGCTCCGTTCCCTGCCAGGCAGCACCAGAGGACTAAAACACTGTTTGCTGTCGGCTCCTGCTGCTATTTATAGATCGTACAAAGCCCATGTCTATATGTCAGACTTGGAATATAGTCCCTTTTCCTAACCCTGTATAGATCACAGGACAAACTAATAGTCCTTCAGTCTCAGACGAGGAGAGGACGTACTTAACAGGAAGGTCTCACGGAGGGTGTGGACGGAGGTTTGACGTCTCAGACGACGTAGCTATGGCAGCATGACATGCCTGTCTAAGTATGTCTCGTCAAACATATTTGTCAACTGTATGTGTGTCTTTAAGGAGCTAATGTGTGTGACATTAGCTCCTTTGTCTGAAGTTGACAGTTCGGATCTGACGGAACGAACGAGAAAAGGTGTGTGTGGGAGAGAGAGAACGGAGAGGAGAGAGAGAGGAGAGAGAGATGCGAGAGAGAGAGAGAAGAGAAGAGAAAGCCAGAGAGGTTGCAGAAGTAAGACCGGTGTGCTCATAACAGAATGTTAATAATATCAAGATAATCGTCAAGGAATCCAGACCAGCTTACCTGTAACTGTGCTTTCATAAGAAGCGAGAGTAACGTTTCGTCTGTCAATCAAACGAATATCCCCGTCTCACCTTCCACTCAGAAACCACAAACGCCCTGAGTTTTCACCTTCAAACAGAACATCTGGTTCTGACTTAGAACGCATGATCGCTCCCCCGGAGTGAGCAGAGATGGTGTGTGTGTGTGTGTGGTGTGTGTGTGTGCGAGAGTGCAGAGATGTGTGTGTGAGAGAGTGTGCAGATGTGTGTTGTGTGTGTGGAGAGTGTGCAGAGTGGGTGTGTGTGTGAGAGAGTGCAGAGATGTGTGTGTGTGTGTGAGAGAGTGTGCAGAGATTTGTGTGTGTGTGTGTGAGAGAGTGTGCAGAGATGGTGTGTGTGTGAGAGAGTGCAGAGATGTGTGTGTGTGTGTGAGAGTGTGCAGAGATGTGTGTGTGTGTGTGAGAGAGGTGTGCAGAGATGTGTGTGTGTGAGAGAGTGCAGATATGTGTGTGTGTGTGTGTGAGAGAGGTGCAGAGATGTGTGTGTGTGTGTGTGTGATGTGTGTGCGTGGTGTGTGTGTGAGAGGTGTGTGGTGGGTGTGGTGTGAGAGAGGTGGCAGAGATGGTGTGTGTGGTGTTGAGGAGAGAGAGAGAGAGTGTGCAGAGATGTGGTGTGTGTGGTGTGTGTGTGTGAGAGGAGAGTGCAGAGATGTGTGTGTGTGTGTGTGTGTGTGTGCGTGTGTGTGTGTGTGTGAGAGAGTGTGCAGAGATGGTGTGGTGTGTGTGTGTGTGAGAGAGGTGCAGAGATGTGTGTGTGTGGTGTGTGTGTGTGTGTGTGTGTGTGTGTGGTGTGTGTGTGTGTGGGAGAGAGTGCAGAGATGTGTGTGTGTGTGTGTGTGTGTGAGAGAGAGAGAGGTGTGCAGAGATGTGTGTGTGTGTGTGTGTGTGGATGAGAGCGAGAGACGAGGAGAGAGAGAGAGAGAGTGTGCAGAGATGTGTGGTTTACCCTGGAAAGCTGGGTGCTTAGAGAGAGAGGAACATATGCGCTGTGTTTTTACCCATAAATCCCACTCTTTTGTGAGTGGACGGGGACGGGGGGGAGGGGGGGAAGGGGGAGGGGGGGAGCAGTCTCACTGTTGACTCTCCGCTAGTGATGACTGAACTCTGAACAATGGAGGACTGAAATAGACATTTTCTGGCAACCCTGCTCCTCCTCTATCCATCATGCGTGTCACATGTAGGTTGAGCAGCGCTGTCTGAAGGGTCATACTGTCTTCAGTCCCAAAACACCACCTGTATCTGTCTAACACCACCCTGTACCTGTCTAACACCACCTGTACCTGTCTCTAACACCACCTGTACCTGTCTAACACCACCTGTACCTGTCTAACACCACCTGTCCTGTCTAACACCACCTGTACTGTCTAACACACCTGTACCTGTCTAACACACCTGTACCTGTCTAACACCACCTGTACTGTCTAACAACCACCTTTAACACCACCTGTACTGTCTAACACCACCTGTACCTGTCTCTAACACCACCTGTACACCACCTGTACTGTCTAACACCACCTGTACCTGCTAACACCACCTGTACCTGTCTAACACCACCTGTAACACCACCTGTACTGTCTAACACCACCTGTACCTGTCTAACACCACCTGTACCTGTCTAACACCACCTGTATCTGTCTCTAACACCACCTGTAACACCACCTGTACTGTCTAACACCACCTTAACACCACCTGTACTGTCTAACACCACCTGTACTGTCTAACACCACCTGTACTGTCCTACACCACCTGTAACACCACCTGTACTGTCTAACACCACCTGTACCTGTCTAACACCACCTTACTGTCTACACCACCTGTACACCACGACTGCTAACACCACCTGTACCTGTCTACACCACCTGTACCTTCTAACACCCACCTGTATCTGTCTAACACCACCTGAAACCACCTGTACTGTCTCAACACCACCTGTATCTGTCTAACACCACCTGTATCTGTCTAACACCACCTGTACCTGTCTCTAACACCACCTGTACCTGTTCTAACACCACCTGTATCTGTCTAACACCACCTGTACCTGTCTAACACCACACTGTACCTGTCTCTAACACCACCTGTACTGTCTAACACCACCTTATCTGTCTAACAACACACTGTACTGTCTAACACCACCTGTAATCTGTCTAACACCAACTGTACTGTCTAACACACACCTGTATGTACCTGTCTAACACACCTGTACCTGTCTAAAACACCAACTGTACCTGTTAAAACTAACAACTGTACTGTCTAACACCACCTGTATTCTGTAGAACACCACCCTGTACCTGTCTGAACACACCCGTTCCCTCGTTTGTTCCGATTCCTCTTCTTCCTTCTCTTCTAGCTTTTATTCCCATCTTTCTATGGAGCTTGGCTTTTTTCGAGTCTCCACCTTCTCCCTTCTCTTTTTTTTTTTTCCTTCATCGCTCTTCCTCATTATCCCCGCTATTCTTCTCTCCC
>CAEFZP010001599.1:0-106018 GCA_903064625.1 Mallotus villosus
TATAATTAAACTTAGTTTTTCCGTTAGTAGAAGAGGTGGCCCAAAACCTTTTCTTCAACAAATGTTTTATTCAATCAAATTGTTTGGTCCGGATTTGAGCATTGGCGAAACTGAAGGTGTCAGACACTTTGCCTCCCCAGGAGACCTGGTAGGATCTTCCGGACAGGTAGGATGAGATCCACTGAAGTGCAGTGCCAGTGATGCCCATCTCAGAGAGTCTGGCGGGCAGGATCTGATGGTTAACCGTATCAAATCTGTCTAACTCTGGCCTGTTTGAAGGCAGAGGGGAAAGTGCTGGAAGTAAGAGAAGAGTTGAGGACATGGAGAAGGAAAGTTATGATGGAGGGAGAGATGGTTTGAAAGAGAGGGGAGGGGACTGGATCAAGGGGACAGGGGTTGTGGCGATGAGAGAGAATTAGGTCAGAGATCTCTGCCTCAGACAGGGGAGAGAAAGAGTTGTTTAGTAGGGTCAGTCATAGAGGGTGAGTGAATAGGAAAGCTTTTTCCAACCTTTTTGTAGACTATATTTTTGGCGAAAATATTTGTCAAACCTTTAGAAACGTTGTTACTACAGCCACACCAACAATTGTGTCAGCCCCACCATGAACAAGCAAGAACATGGTGTATTCTGTTGTGCATGTATTCACATGGAAATTCACACATTGATTTGAGCCACACAGCTGTATAGATTACTTAAATAGTGTTGCAAATCACCTAGACCCATGTCAGAATGTCAAAACGCCAAAACACAGTAATGTATATTTTGGGACAGGCCAAGTTCAGTTTGGGACGGTTAATTATGCACTTTGGGACGGTACTGGGACAATGAGGGAACAAGTTAGTTGCGAGCCCTGCCCTTCCCTACGCTACTGGCGCGGGGGTCAGATGGCTGAGCGGTTAGGGAATACAGTACAGTAGGGTGTAAGTAGGCTACTGTAAATGTTCTCGGTGGTGTCTGTGGTCTGGAGTTTGTGAAATAGTTGCTTGTATTGGCCCCTTCCAGTAACGTAAGGGGGGGTCATATTCTGAACTTTGTCTGCTTATGAAAGACTGAAACAACAGCATCACTGCAGAGGTACACATCTCAGCTTGACTCCAGTCAGTGTTTATAGATCCATGTTTCATTAGCTGTGGTTAAACTGACAGCAGAAACGTTTGTATTTCTGCCAGTTGACTTGAGGAGCCAGCTCAGTCCGTGTTCTTTTGGCTGTGGTGGAGAGAGCTCGACCTGAAATATCCAGTCAAAGCCCGAACAGAAACCCAAATGGGGATGAGAGGACCACAGAGCCCTCCTGACAGTGGCTGGACTTGCGTATTCAGGGATAACCCATTTCAGAAGAGGCATTTCTCTCTATGACTCTAGGTTTGTAGTGTGAGCAAATCAGAGATAGTTTGGCATGACTGCCTTATGTGAAATACGTAGTACTAGACGTGATCTACACACTAACATTTCCTAACCTGCGGTGGAATGTGAGAATTTGTTTCAGACAATTGGTTTTCCCCAGGAGGGAAGTGCACCGTTCCTGGAGGTACTGCAATACCAGGTCGATGCGTGGAGTGGACGGAGCAAGCCCCTATTCCATCTCCCTGGTCCAAAAATCAATTTAATATATGGTCCCCGGGTAGGGGACGTATCAGATATTAAACTGATAAGAACAGATTGTTTATGAATTTATTAGTTTCCTCAAAACACCAGGCTCAATAGCCACACAGACCACACAGGTCAAGAAAAACAAAAAACCAGCGGACAAACCAAGCACAAACAAAAGACACTTTCCATTCCCCCCTAGGGGGTACACGCAGGAGCACAAGTCCTGTCCTCCTCCACGGGGCGAGCCGTTCCTCCTCCACGGGGCGAGCCGTTCCTCCTCCACGGGGTGAGCCGTACCTCCACCACGGCGCGAGCCGTTCCACCTCCACGGGTCCAGACTCCAACCGGCCCGCAACTCCACCACCGGCCCGGACGCCAACCGGACCACACCTCACCGCAACCACCGACCCGGATTCCAACCGGCACCGACAGCGCAAGGGACCGCTCGGACCCCCCCTCCCCCTCGGACCCCCTCAGGCAATCCGAGTGCGCGGGGGAGACGGGCCCCGGAGAACACAAGTCCAAACAAGGACGAGCGCCACATGCAACGGACCGCTATCCCCCCTTACCGGCCCCCAATCAGGCAAACGGTCTCGCCGGGGACGGGCCAGTACGAGTACAAGTCCAAACCAGGACAAGTACAACATGCAACAGACCCCCATCCCCCCTTACCGGCCCCCAATCAGGGCAGACGGCCTCGCCGGGGACGGACCATTACGAGCACAAGCCCAACAGGAGCAAGCACTGGGTCCGGACCCATTCCCCCTTACCGGGCCCACATCGGAGCATACGGCCTAGCGAGGAACGGGCCACAGAGAGCACTTGTCCATTCCGAACAGAGTGCCTCGCTTGATCTGAGCCAAAAGGCCGAGAAGCGATACCGCACTGTTCCTCGAAGGAACCGAGTCATTTGCAGGGAGGACGTCATATTAATATACGGCGTCACGATTATACTAATTGGACTAATGAGCTACATAATACGTAAAAAAAAACTAAACGGAGTAAAGAAAACATAATTAGCGAAGGAAAATCGCTTTAATCAAATGTAGTCTTTGAAAACAACGTGAAAGCGTGGTGTAGCTAACACGTGATACGTGGCCCTCCAATTGGAAATGAAAGATAAAACTATCGAAAACAATCGCAGTTAGGCTACTCTTCCGAGAAACAACCGGCCAATAACATGTAGGCTACATTATGTATTGGTGAAATATTTCGTATTTTTGTGGTAGCCTATTTGAAGACTGTTATGATAGCTCACGGAAGAACAAACAACAGCAAGCGACAACAGCGGACTCAACCCTGAGTCCGACAAAACCCTGCCATCTGCTGGGCATCATGTAGAACAGCAGCAGCCACAGCATCGGGCTTCCCAACAGAAGACCGGTCCGTCACGCTGTTAAGCATAACCAAGATGGGATATATGCATTTTGGCCATCAATTGGGACAGAAGATCAATCTTATCTCAATCATTTATGCAAAAGTGGAAAAGGATATGCACTGTAAATCACATTAGCCCTACTTTAGTTAGGCTACCTACAAGTTGCCTTTAAATTTGACACACGGTTTAGGAGGATAACTATAGTGAACTATCATGCAGAGGCGTGTTTTGAAGCTGCGCATCATGAGCAGCCATTTCAACTGCTAACAAGGTCGATGATGGTAATAAGCAAACGCGTGGTGTTGAATTCAGTCAATAGTCAAGACGTGGTGCTAGGGCCTATTTGAAAGGCCCCGTGACCAAACTGCCAGGTAGCAAGAACATAAATCAACGTAGGCCTTCCTATTCCTAACTACGTGCCAACTAACTACCTCTCAATGTGTCTTCTCTTTGAGCCAATGCCGGGATACATTTGCCGTGACACATTGCGCATCGAGTCGTTCGGTAAAAGGGCCTGTAGGCCTGCTACCAGGCCTGGAACACACACAGGCCACGGCGTTAACAGGCAAAGTCTCCTGCAACTTCAGCAAAACTCAAACACAAAAAATAAACAGCAAGCGCTCTTTCCGAATGACTTACTTGGATCAATGCGCTCTAGTGAGAGCCCTTCCATTTCTCCCCTTCGAAGCACTTCCACGACAACTCCTAAAAATAACTCCGAAATGTCCTTTTTGCATATTCCACAGAAGGCAGTCTATTCTAGCGAAGAGGAAAGATACAATGAAAACAGCGAATGTATTTTATTTTACAAGTCACAGACAATTCACATCGGTCTGACTTCAAACTTTGATAATAATTGTTTTACGTGATTTGCCACAAGGCAAGCTAAATAACCAAAACTTCGGGGTTAATCAATTTGGATGACTTGGAAAAAATGTGTAGCCTAGGTCTATAGGCTACGACTTGCAACAGGAGTTGGCTTACCATTAAACTGTATTTGCATTTATTTGTGGTTCAGGAGGGACAAAAAGTTGCTGCGGTTCGCCCTCCATTGTCACATTTGCTCTGCATAATAAGGAACCCGCATTAATGACGAGTGATTGTCCGTGCAAACATGTTGCACGGCGGTGTGCAAATATAGATTGATAGACAAGGAAGGACATCCTATCGTTACATTCAGGCCGAATGCAATGATTTGTTGATTTCTATCAGGATGTGAAGAGACCAACCAGTATAACACAAATACATCTGGAAGCGATTACACATCTAAACTTTAAGTCCACTCAGGTTCATTCTTTCAAAGATCATTTATTTGGTTGTAATTTACTTTATCTGACACACACACGTGTGCCTTCACAGCCAGCAAGCAAAGTCTATAATTATGACTACCTGTCAGACAAAATGTATGGATAGAAGTGGCAGGTTAACAGTGGTATCCATCTTCAATGGCACCGCATGACCTTTGAAAAGGTGCAAATTGAAGACATTCTATACATATGCAATGCCAGGGTTATAACTCAGATAGGTATCTATTTATTTACCCCACCGCTTTTTAACTGTCCAATTCCATAGCCATTTACTGCCAGGCCACAGTCCACGTCACATTTGAATGACAAGTGTCATGCAGCTCTGTTATTCCGTTATTCACCATAGCAGGCTTGCCGTTTTCATGATCTCTTTGCAATTGCCTTGAATTGTCTAGTAGGCCATGTGACAGTCTCTCGGTCTGTCGGCTGTGTGAGGTAAAGAGGTCTACTGGGCTTGTTTGTCTAGGAGGTGATGGACACCATGTTGTTGGGGCTAAGGATCTCAATCCAGTAACCGTCAGGGTCCTGAATGAAAGCCAAGCCTTTCATTTTACCTGGCAGAGAGAAATGGAGTAGACAAGAGTAAGAGAGAGACAAAGAGCGAGAGAGCGTAAACTCTTCACAAACACACAATGCTCAGACTGAAGGATTCCCTCATTTGTTGACACAAGGTCATAGTATAAACCGTAACCTGTTGTACCTGGTTGACAATTACATTTAACTGGTTTTGCAGCTAGAGATAAAGCCTAGTATTTGACTAAATAATATTGCAATGCAAATGATCAATTACAAAAAGTATTCTACTCAATATAATATGGTTGAAAGAATCTGAAAAGTACTAGTCTAATCTTAAAACGCATATGCTGTGTATGTTCCTGAATTCTAGGTTTCGAAGTGTCTCACTTCTAATGTACCAAAGAATTCGAATAACTTTTCTTCTGTACTTTCTATATGCACTATTCTGCTTTGGATAAAAGCATCAAGTCAGTGAATGAAAATGTTAGTTTGTGGTTCAGGCCTGAGAGAAAGCCAAATTACCATCGTCAGGCTTCTTTACGAAGGTGACTCCCTGCTCCTGGAACAGCTTGCAGGCAGCGTACACGTCGGGCACGGCAATTCCAATGTGTCCAAAACCACGGGGGTCCGAATTACCGTTGTGGTACGACTGTCTGTCGTCATTCTCAGAGCCCCAGTTACTAGAGAAAGGAGAGAGAGAAGAAAAAGAAGACAGCAGATTAGTTAGAGGGCTTGAGATGCTCCCGAAATTGTGTCTGTGTGATCTCAAAATATATTTGAGAGCATTTGTGCAAGTGAAGATAGTTGGTACGGTGCGACCTATTTTAATTTCTTAGCACAGCCTGCTGTGAGCTGATACAGTGACTGATCCACCGTTCTAACCAACATTACATAACTGATTCAACTTAATCTTTAAGTTCTAAACTACGTTGTGACACTCCCATAGACTTCCATTCTAATCGAAGTATGCGAAAGTAATGCAAGTCAAGGGCCGACCCATAGTTCCAAATGTTGTTTAGCTCCGAAGCACGTTAGCTGGTAAATTGATCAAATCAATATTTCAACACATTACTGGACCTCTTATCAATTGAGTAAATAGTGGTATTTCATATAGCCAGCTTTAGTGTACGTTTATTGTAAGATAATAGCTTGTTAGACTAGTACCAGTTGCTAACATCAGCAACGCCATTACTGTACAGTAGCTAGAGTACTCGTACCATAACCAGAAGTCAGCAGCCTTACATTTAGATTGTCAAATTGGTTTAGGCATACAAAGTTAAAATTCTCTTAATAATACATCTGATTACAATGAATGGTAGCTATTTCGACTAGATAACATGGCTAGTTTGTGTTTATCAAGGTTGTTCCTTGGTTAATTCAATCATACACAGTTTGTTAGGTACTGTACTGCATCAATGCAAATGATCAATGACAAGGTGATAAGTTCAGCAGCACAAGTGTGGATGATCACAGTAAGAAGAACTGCAGCCAACTGATACTCGATGCTCATACTACTGTTGCTTGCCATATCCTAATACTTAAATTACTTCACAGCTTTTTGGAATGGCCACTACTTGTTTCCACCTTGTCTATGTGTTGCCTCTCCTGTGTGGCCAGGTAATGTGCTGCTAAATGAATGTAATGTCATGTCCACATAAAGTTTCCTGTTCCCAGGTGCAGCTCCACACTTGGTGTGATTGCCATCTCATCCAGAGTACTTACACTCCGCTCTATCTCGGTCTGGCCATCTACCTTCAGCATGTCAAAGACCTCCCCAAATACTCCTGGTTCCATCTTTATATTCTGTGTTCTTCTTTGCTTCTTTGTTCTGATGTCAGGGAGAAGAGTCTCCATGTCCTGAAGCAGTTACTAGGCATTTGAGCCAGTAACTTAAGAGTGGTATGACCTTTTTAAGGATGTAATTTCCCCATGTCATGCCCCTCTTACTTTTCATATCGATCACTTTTATCTGATCTTTTGATAAAATTGCAGTAAATGTAAAAAGACCGGATACTGCCTGGTCGGGTTTGGACAATAGGAGCTTTCGGCGGTCGGAATTGGACACAGTGACGCTAAGTGGCTATGTTTTTATTGCCGGGAATTAAATAATATTTAACTTTAGACGCGTGAGTTCTAAATATTTCCGACGGTCCCCAAAGCGTAGGTATAATATATTTTTCCGAAACGGTAGCTAGCTAGCTTTAGTCAGCTTCCGTGCTAAGTTATCTAGCATAATACTCATAGCAATAGGCCTACTACTACCATGCTAACCTAGCAGACATCCCAACCTGCAAAAACTAATTTCAGGGAGTTGGCTTCACCGGCTACGCATATATGCGAGGTTACGCTTTGACACCCGTGTGTGACACCCGCATTCGAACGACCACATACGTGCGACGTGAATGGCATTCACGAAAACATTGTTTCTACTGTTGTTTTGTTATAAAAAACGTACTATAAGCCGCTTCAAAATATAAAACCGCACCATCACAAGAACAATTTAAAATCGGATTAGACGTTTTAGGGCTGCCTGAAACCTTCTTGTCTGAGCTCTACGTTTTCTAAACTCCTCCCTCAGGTCTTCATCACTGGCTCACATCGACACTGACTCTTGGCTCACTTGGACACTGAATTGGCTAATTGGCTCCTAGTATGCCATTCTCAATCTCAAGTCTAAACCTTTCTTGTCCTCTCTTCCCTCACTTTCCCTTCTCAGACCGATTGGTGCATCCAAATAATGCAGCCAACCATTATTCGCCATCTCCCTGTGTCTTCTAGGATCAAATGAAGTGCAGGAGCTTAATAATTTTACATTTTATACTGTATTTCAACCACTATAATGATGTTTGTGTGTGTATGTCTAGTCTTAGGTTTGTGAACAACAGACATCTAGTCAGTGGTTCTCAAACTATGGTACGCGTGCCCCCTTCTAGTAGTACGCAGAGGAATCTCTGAAATATTTAAATACCTTAACCATGATATAATTGAAATGTGTTTTAAAATACGTTTTGCCTTTCCTATAATATTTTTATTTCTAGACAAAAATAAATGTTGGCACGCGCTACTACCCGACTGTTCCTGGGTAGTGGCGCATGCAAACATCAACGAAAGTTACTGCGTGGCCTAGCCAGTCTCCAGACCTTAATCCCATAGAAAATCTGTTGAGGAAGATGAAGGTTCGAGTTGCCAAACGTCAGCCTCAAAACCTTAATGACTTGGAGAAGATCTGCAAAGAGGAGTGGACTAAATCCCTCCTGAGATGTGTGCAAACCTGGTGGCCAACTACAAGAAACCTCTGACCTCTGTGATTGCCAACAAGGGTTTTGCCACCAATAGTCATGTTTTGCAGAGGGGTCAAAATACTTATTTCAGTCATTAAAATGCAAATCAATTTATAACAATTTTGACATGCATTTTTCTACATGTTTTTAGTTGCTATTCTGTCTCTCACTGTTCAAATAAACCTACCATTAAAATGATAGACTGAATTTGGTGCTCCTTAATATTCAGTGGTTGCTGCTAACTTTTTGTTTGGAGCACAAAGTGCCACCAAGTAAAAAAGTTGATTTCAAGTCCTGAGTAAGAATGTGTCTTGATGGCCTTCCAAGTCTGTAAACCAGAGTTTTTGATACATCAAACCAGCATAAATAATAATATTGTTGAACCAATCCCATCCCTTACTGTGTGAGCTCGATGGTGGCTCTTCTGGAGAAGGTCCAAGCAGTCTTCTCCTTCACATCTGCAGGGATCTCTTTCTTATCCTCATAGCCCAGAAAGAACAGAGAGAAGCGCATGGAAGGGAAATCAAACTTCTGCAGTAGCCTGGAGACGAAGTAACAGGAAGAGTTGAACAACATCACCAATAATGATTAATAATTGTTTATGTTATACTATTCAATTCAATATTTTATTTCTAATTGTCATAGAAAAACAACAACATTCTGTTTAGAGCATTCAAACAAAACAAAACATCCGGTTTGATCCCCACCTCCAGAGTGTGCTACTTACGTCATCCCCAGGATCCGGGTGTAGAAGTCCAGGGATTTGACCGGATCTTTCACCCTCAGCATGGTCTGCTGCATCATAAAATCCTGGAACCACACAGATCCTTCCAGATCAGTCACCAAAATAGACATTTCTAATCATGTGAATCAATATTTTGCATTTCTTCTTGATTCAGACCAGATCTAGAGCAAGACATTGTTAATGTTTAAAATGTCCATGATTTTGTTTTGCTCAACTTGAATGTACCACTGTATGTTGAGTGGAAAAGCATCTGGTCAAGGCTAAATACTCAGCATCAGTAATATAGGGATGATGAAAGAGTTGGAGGGACAGGGTCTTTCTTGCCCTGGCCATGTAGTTTAACACACACACAGACTGTCTGTGTAACAGAGGGTGTGCAGTGAGTAGGCTACAAGTGCATGATATTAAGAAAGAAAATAGACGTCCTTGACGGTGACTGTGGAGTTATATATGTCTGTGAGAGGAGACTTTCCTGCCGTCCTTTCCTCTCAAACTTCAGAGTTGGCAGGGCTTATTATGCGAGCCTCCTACCGAAGTCCAAACTAAATGTCACTTGTGTTGAGTTACTGTACCAATACCAACAAGCAGAGCAACTAGTCTACAGTAGAGTCCCTGCCTACATCCCAGACGTTTGCATTAATCGTGACATATAACAGCTAACACAGCTGGTAGCGGTAATAAACTCACTATGGTCTCACTTTTGCTATTCTTACCTGGTTAGCTAATATTTAGCTGCTCAGGGTTATCTAGCTACTCGGGCTAGTCAGCTAGCTTGCTTTTAACGATGCACTTATGAACGGACACCGAAGTACAACTGAAATTCGAAGTTTGGCTAGCGTGTCAGTAGCAGGCCCATCTGCACGGCAGCCGACTCGTTCATAAGAAGTTAGCTAGTTAGTCTAGTAGTTAGCAAAAATATATATTATTGACTCACTTTGGTATTGGCGTTTCCATCTTTGCAAGCTGCAGCAACCGCTTCATCTGACAATCCCTGGTCGGTCATTTTGCGGGGGCTAAGAGAGAGACACGGTATGTCCAGTCTATGCGGCTAGGTAGGCACAACACCAAGGTGCAGCAAGGGAGGAACGACCAAAAAAATGTTGACAGTACGCTCAGATATGGAGTGACGTCGACTTCAGTAGGGGCTAAATCCCTCAGAGCGTCATGGCCGTCCATTATGGCCGTCCATCGCTAGGGGGAGTTTTGGCCGGCCATAACGGCCGTCCTCGCTAGGGGGAGTTTTGGCGCTGATCTTTGCATTCATGGACGGCCGTTATGGCCGGCCATGATTCGTTTTCATGGCTGTCCCTGTTTTTCATGGCTGTCCATGATTTTCATGGACGGCCATGATTCGTTTTTCATGGCTGTCCGTGTTTTTCATGGCTGTCCATGGTTTTCATGGCTGTCCATGATTATGATTTTTGTATGAATTGCATAGCTTTATTTTATTTTTTTACATACAAAAGTAGGCCAATCAACAATAAAATATCATGACGATATAGACTTGAAAAACAACTTTAACATGGTTTAGGGTTTGCCTAGGCTACATATATTTTAAGTATTTCATGAATTGTTTATAAAGACTTAAACTTTGTATTATGACCCTGCCTACATTGCTTTTTCGGTCCTAGGCTACATATATTTTAAGTCATTTCATGAATTGTTTATAAAGACTTAAACTTTGTATTATGACCCTGCCTACATTGCTTTTTCGGTCCTAGGCTACATATATTTTAAGTATTTCATGAATTGTTTATAAAGACTTAAACTTTGTGTTATGACCCTGCCTACATTGCTTTTTCGGTCTGTTAAGCCGTCAGTTTACACTCCAATTTAGCGCATGAACCACTTTGAACCACAAATCTAAACGTTGCAATACCATGCTATGCAAGTCAACTTTTGAAAATATGTATTTAGCCTTGTACCAGCGAAAGTCGTTTTTGACTATGGATCCGGCGATATGTTATCTTACACGCCGGTAAAGTTAGCATTGAGACAGAAGTTAGCATTAAAACATCATAACACACGGCTGTTCAACACATTTGTCATTTAATGAAGTTGTTAGTTGACCAATTATGATTGCAGAAACAAAACGTTATGCCCTGGCAGTCTGTTTAAGCAGTCCGGCAGAGGGACTGCTAAACTGGCAGCGCCCTAGCTATCTCAACGGAGCTTCGAGAGCCGTTCTGCGGGTGCAGAGCTGGAGACAAGCTGGTCAGGAGGGCGGTGACTGCTGGTGGAGATATGCGGGGCAAGCTCTTGGCCATCATGGGCAATGTCAATCATCCCCTCCGCCATGTCGTGGCAGGACAGTCCAGCAGCCTCCGTGGCGTGCGGCCCAACACCCTACGTTCTCGTACTGATCAGCGCATATATATTGTTGTATTGTCTGTTTGTATTCTATCGAGTTGTCTGTAGCTACATATAGGCCTAGGGAGCTGTGAGAGACACCTGAATTTCCCCACGGGATTAATAAAGTAGCCTATATATCTAAAACCCCAACATCAATAGCCTATTAAATCAAACAATGTAGCCTAACATAAATAAAAGCATAGCCTAGAACCCGGCTTTCCTGCTATTGATAAATAGTTCAGCCAAAGCGGCACATTCCGTGATGCCTGTAAAGTAGGCTATTCTTATGACCTAAAACAAGAACATTTCAATTAAAAATAAACTGAGAAAATACATTGTTATTGCATTTGGTGTTGTAAGCATAATTAATACAACATAACAAAACAGCATCGCCGTCCGTCTATCTTGCTCCCCCTAGCGACGGACGTCCATGCGAAAAAGGTTGTTTCTGCTATCATAATTGGTTTACTAACAACTTCATTAAATTACCTATTGGCTATGTGTGTTGAACAGCCATGTCAATTTAGGATGTTTTAATAACTGTAGCCCTTCTGGTTGAATGTTAACTTTACCGTGTAAGATAACATGTCCCCGGATCCTATAGTCAAAAACGACTTTTGCTGGTGCTACAAGGCAATGCATATTTTCAAAAGTTGACTTGCATAGCATGGTATTGCAACGTTTAGATTTGTGGTTCAAAGTGGTTCATGCGCTAAATTGGAGTGTAAACTGACGGCTTAACAGACCGAAAAAGCAATGTAGGCAGGGTCATAACACAAAGTTTAAGTCTTTATAAACAATTCATGAAATACTTAAAATATATGTAGCCTAGGACCGAAAAAGCAATGTAGGCAGGGTCATAATACAAAGTTTAAGTCTTTATAAACAATTCATGAAATACTTAAAATATATGTAGCCTAGGCAAACCCTAAACCATGTTAAAGTTGTTTTTCAAGTCTATATCGTCATGATATTTCATTGTTGATTGGCCTACTTTTGTATGTAAAAAAATAAAATAAAGCTATGCAATTCATACAAAAATCATAATCATGGACAGCCATGAAAAACACGGACAGCCATGAAAAACGAATCATGGCCGTCCATGAAAATCATGGACAGCCATGCAAAACACGGACAGCCATGAAAAACGAATCATGGCCGTCCATGAAAACAGGACACCAGCGGGACAGCCATGAAAACGAATCATGGCCGGCCATAACGGCCGTCCATGAATGCAAAGATCAGCGCCAAAACTCCCCCTAGCGAGGACGGCCGTTATGGCCGGCCAAAACTCCCCCTAGCGATGGACGGCCATAATGGACGGCCATGACGCTCTGAGGGATTTAGCTGCCTCTCGTCGACTTACCGCGGTCTGTGCTAGAGAGGCTTGAATTTGCAGTGGGAGGAGTTGGGGATTGTGTAACGATTATTTGCAAGCAGCAGGGGCGGCCCAAGCACATTTGGCGCTCTACTACTTGATTCAAATGGGTGATTTTTTACTGATTTACTGCGATCTAATCGACTGATTCAAACTGTATCGGGTGCTAGGAGAACTTCACTCGTGGAAAATATTATTATTATTTTTTTTAAATTATTATTACTATTTTGCCATGCAAGACTGCATTTCTTTCAAATAAACACAACAACGGTTTCGCAACGATGAACAAATATTAAATAAAGAACACGATCCCTGAGAAAATTTCACGTCTGTGCTGAACTACGCTCAGTCAACTTTTTTTTCTTTTTGCTGTGCGCATTTTTTTTGCGCCCCCCTCTGAGTGGCGCCCTAGGCGACCGCCTATACCGCCTGTAGGAAAAACCGCCCCTGGCAAGCAGGGAGGTCTGTGCAAGTACCATGATAAACTGCAATATAATAATGATTCCTGAGACCTACAGGCTACAGCACAACTACAGCCCCAAAAAGTTGGACAAAACAGAACCAAAAAAATCTGTTTTGGGATCAATTTACATGCTCGACATCGCTGAAATAATAGCAACTGGACGAAGGTCACCGGATTGGGGTGAGAAAACACAACGAAGCATCAAATCAAATAAAAATGTATTTGTATAGCCCTTTTTACACGCAAGCATGTCACAGAGGGCTTCACATACACCCATAGAGCTGCCCCTCAACCAACCTAAACCATCAAGGAAGAAGTGGATAAGAACAGGCACGTTCTATTGTTAAGGATAAAGTTCAAACTGGGTGTTGAGAGGAAGAATGATACAAGGTTAAGCATCGGAACCAAGCACCAAGTTATTTGTAGTTTAATTAGTAACGATGCAATCACAAGATACACAATGAAAACAACACACCAAAATGTCCATAGTCTAGTACAATGAATCAGTCGATGATGCAACAGCAGTAGTCCCACCAAAACAGAGTATAAGATTAGAACAAACGAAGGCCTTCGTTGAGAAAGTGGTCGTGACAGAATATCAGAGAAAGTTCTGCCCATCCCAAGTTCTGTCTCCCCGCCCTTGGGAGACAGGTCTTGTACTCCCCAGAGAGGGAGGTCTGGTGAGTGGCCATTAGTCAGGAGACCTTGGGGTGGCAATTGTTAACCAATTAAATGTCCAGGGCGTTCATGCTGGCGCAAGGTGGGCAGTCCACGGACCTGGTGATGTTAGGAGAGGGAGGGGGCAGAGAAGACCCACAGGTCTGGTGTTGTTCAGGGAGGGGGGTGGACAAGACCCACAGGCCTGATGCAATCCAAGGGGGGGGGGTGAGTTCTCCAGGGTTGAGAGCAGGTCATTCCGAGGTCCTGATGATATACGGGGTGGGGTCTTCAAGGGGAAGGGGAGAGGGTAAGACCACTCCTAGGTCTGATGATGTAAAGGGGCAGATGGGGCAGATGGGCTCCAAGGGGAAGGGGGCATCCAGTGAGAAGGGGGGGGCAGGGTCTCCAGGGGAAGGGGGCATATTATCCATAGTACTAAGAACTGTCCGGTCTGACTCGTCCTGAAGCAGAGAAGAGTTACGTTCCCAGCATCACCTTATCTCCCAAGTTGACACTTTTACTCCCATGAGCTGACTAGCTCATTGTGCTCACAACAGTCCCTGAGCGTCACAAACTTGCCTCCCAAGTCAGTTTGCCTGATATCTGCATTCTTGTCCACACACCAAAGTTACATTTCAGTGTTTCTTATCTGTTACTTTATTAAATCAATTGATCACATTCGATATTTGTATCTTAGTTATTAGCATTACAAAACATGTGTGTTTACATATTCATATTAGATATTGATTGGTATAGCAGCATTGATCAGCAGTATAATGCTATCATTCCCTCACACTATCAAAGATAATTGATTGTGTTAAATTAATTTATAAATCCGTAATATTTAGTCTTACAGTAATAGTTGTGTTGTGTTTCCTAATAATACCATTGAAAGTGGCTCAATTGCCCAGATTCAAGTGCCCAGGTTTTCAATATTTATGAACTGAGTTTAATGATATCTATTGTCCACAAATGTGGACATTTGCCTAAAGCTGTGTGCATTAAATAATTACTATTTCACACAGAACTCATGCAGTTTGTGTTCAATTGTATTGTGATGGTTACTGAATTGACTGAATATTTCACAGCCCCACCTAGAATAATTTTCACCAGCCGCCACTGTTCTACTTGTACGCCTACTTAGCATTCAAAATCAAAAGGCAAAGTGAAAGGCACTGAAAAAAAGTTACCAAATTAGTCTAGTACGTTTAAATAAGTTACATTTGTCTGAGCATAAGGTTTTATTTTTTCAATATTGCACCCCGTTTGGTCCCATTTCAATTTATTAGCTCCATTTGGAAAACATCTATGCTTGTGTTGACGATTTAATCCACGTTCCACATTTTTCTTCAAAACACTAGATATAATCGACCATATTTTACCAATCACACAAGTGGCATTTTCAAATACCCTTTATTTGTAGACAAGTTCTGCAATTCACAGGATAAAGCCATAAAGAATTCAACAGTACATCATATTAACATATACAGTAATTTATGATATTACATAATTACATGTTTGGAGAATTCCTATGAGTTAGGTGGATTCAGATGAAGTAGATACAGTCCCTATTACCCAGTGCACACCACCCACATCAGTCAAAGGGTTGTCATAGTAAACTAAAGGGGTTGTTAAAACAGGCACTGATAACATCAAGTTTCATACACAGATAAAGCCTAGCCAAGGGCCCAATCTAACACCTTCCAACCATTTGTCTGATCAAACCTTGACTAAAAAGGCAAACAAATTAAAAGATCCTGTGACACTCCAACCACCAATCCACCTACACCGGAGCAGTAATTTCTCCAAGGAAGACTGAAGAGAAAAGAGGAAGGACAGAGATAATTGAATATGACCAGGGCCTAGGGCTCTACCTTATTTGCGTCAGGGAAACTTTGACTTTGTGTCCTTCTGAAGGCCCGGAGATATTTAGAAGGGCATAGGGTGAAAGTGGTTGAGGCTACAGGTCAGATCACCAGTTATAAAATTGAGGACAGTAAGTTACCCCAGTCTCTCTGGCAAGCTGTAAACGTTTACTGCTTGCTAGAGACACAGGGGTGATTATTTAATTGCAGTGACTAACAAAAACATAGGGAAAAGTAAATACCAGAGTGTTGCAAAAAAATTTTTTCTCATTGGTGAGTCTCAATAGCCTCTAGTGGATTTCTTCCCTTGCTTCCTCTCATCTATAAAAGCTAATACTGTACTTTTATTTCCACATAAATCTTGTGCTGATGAAAACAGATGAAGACAAGACACCCCGACACTGACTCCCTTCTGTATCAACATCCAGATAAAATAACTTAACCAAGAGAATCGAAGTGGAAAGTACACCACAAGAGCCTATTGAGATCATCCATCCATTCATCCTCTCTCCTCCACCTCAGTAGCTGCGTCCAAAAAGGGTGTAGTACTTTGCGGGCTCCTTGCCGCTGACGCAGGTCTGTCCAGGCTGCAGGGTCCTTAGGGGATTGAAGGGGATACACAGGCTCTTAGCTCCCATCGAGGGGGCCCCGGGCTCAAGGTCTTGGTCCCTGGAGGAAAGTGGGGGGCAAGAGACAGAGGAGGAGAGAGAAGGGGAAGAAGTTGGGGCAGATAGAGGATCGTGGAGGAAGGATGAGAGACAGGCAGGTGCTCAGTACACATGATCTTATCTCAGGGTTTCCCGCAGCACTTTTCAGTTAAGCAACACACGCCTGCCCCCTAAACTACGTTGTCGCCTGAACTACGTCGTTGCCTTAACTACGTCCTCCCCCCCTCCCCCCCCGGTCTGACAGCAAACCCCACCCTACCACCTTAACTAACACATTTTCTGTGGGAAACCCTGTATCTGTAGGTAAAGTGATTACAAGTAAAGATGAAAACAGGCCTTGAATGACTAGTAGGGAAATAAACCTTAGTGTTGTTCTCTGTGACTTACTTAGCTGTGGTCTTCTTAATCCAGTCCTCACACTCAATACCTCCACAGAAGGGGATTTGGACAATCTACAGAGATGGAAAGAAAATGTCAACTCCATCTCACAGACTACTTGTTCTTGAGTACTTCAAGAGAGATTATCAGCAATAATATCAAACTACTAAAACTAGTAAATAACTAGTTAATACATACATTATACAGCCTCATCCTACCCCCAAAATTAATCAATAAGTCAAATCCATTATTAGCTAAATGAGTTACAGCATGTATAGCTCCTTCCCTCTCTCCACTCACCCTGCCCTGGTCCAGGTCCTTCTGGAACTGTTCCATTGTGTCTGCTACCACCATGTGCTGTTTCAGGTCAGCTGATGCCCTGGGACACAGACACAAGAGATGCACGGTTTCACAGAAAGACACACATTAGTGTTCAACAGGTAACGTGTGTGTGTATATAGTATGTGTGTGTTTGTGAATGAACGTATATGGTGTGCTGGTGTAATTTACCGCAAACCTCCCCCCCCCCATCCCACCTCGACTCCAATAACCTTTATTGGGTGTGCTCAAGCCTTCGGCAAGCACAACCATTGTTCTTTCTCATATATATTTATTTATTTCTTATTATTATTTATGTTAAAGGATCCCTCAATATTTGGACTACATAGACCACTTCGGGGTCAAAAGGTTTGTCTTGTTAGCGATTGCGTTGCTTGTATTGGGATTTTCGTTCCGTTGCACAACGTCAGCACACGTTAGCAACGACGCGTACATACGACGTGCATAGATGTGCTAGTAAGACTGTTGCACAGCAAGTATCCTATTGTGATGTGGTGTACTCGTAGCATCATACATTTAAGGAATTCAAGACTTGCATGTACAGTAAGTAATATCACATTAAATAATGTATTTAAACTCAAGCTTGGTGCCCCGCTGTCTTCAATGCCACAGCCTATAGTTAGTCAAAAGAAACGTGTTAAATTTCCGGAGCATTCAAACAATCCCCTCAGTGAAGTTTGGCTAGCAACAGCAGACTGGACAATAGTTTCTATCCAAGGGTCGTCAGGCCTCTGAATGGACATTGATACATTTCTCACTGGTCACTTTACACACTGTTACTTTCAGCTCAATATTGCACTAACTGTACCCCACTTGTTTTAGGTTAGTAAAGGTCTTGTCTTAGGCTAGTATAGGTCTTGTTAAAGGTTAGTATAGGTCTATAGGGTTAGAAGAATTCATTATGTGCATTAGTGTATATTGCATTCCTTTGTTTTTGAATATTAGGATGTTTTAGTATTTTATTTTGATCTTATTCCATTTTATTTACTAGTAGTACTTATATGTTATGTTATGCTAGGTTGCTTGCATTGTCTTGTCCCAAGAATTTCAGTGCCCAGTCTGACCTTTCTGTGTACCTGACAATAAAACTTGAAATTTAAACAGCAGCTAGGCTAGCTTGCTCGTAGTACAATTTACTGGGGTCAGCTTCTCCACGCAGGGCTCTAGACTGAGACCAAATGGTCACATTTGGCATTGTTACAATGATCGCTTACAGCAAACTTCATTTGAATTTCCCCCCAAATAAATGTCAAGCTTATTTACATCATTGGGGGCATATTTTCAGTTAGCAGATGGTACTGTTTGAATCGCGATTCAATCTGAAATACTGCCGGAGACAACGAAGGGGGTTCAGCTTGTTTTAAAGGGGGTTCTAAATGAATGAATGCAATATGAGTAGGCTAAATGCTTGAAATCACTAGAAGGGAAAAAACTAGAAGGGAAAACACGTATAGAGGTCAGGCCATTTTTACACCGGATTGCCCAATATCTTTGTTTGATCCAACTTTTTAACTGAGGCTGCTATAGCTTATCACTATTCCCTTTTGCAGGGGAAATGAGAAGACAACCGTTTGATTCTACACTTCACTTTTTGTATTTTTAATTGTAAATGAGCATCAACAAATGTATGCTTTTAAATCTATGGAATCTTCATAAATAATAAGTACGCATTTTTATATATAATATACAGAAATGTCGGTTGTAAAAATTACAGGTAATAAACGGACCCATCTGCAACCGACGCAAGCAAACACACCCTACAATTTCCCCACAAATTGTACCCTCTCTAGTTAACAATCCGGCTTCCGCTCCAAACACAACACAGAAACCGCCCGCTGAAAATCACCAAGAACATGTTGGCTCTGGCTTCCTAAGTATCCTCATACTTCTAATTTCTCCGATCTTAGCACCACATTTGATACCATCGACCATTCCATCCTCCTCACAAGCATGCAGTACTCCCTTGGCCTTACCGGCACCCCCCTCTCTCCTTAACTAAAATATCTCTGACAGTCATCAATACATCTATATAAACAACTGCAAATCCCCCACCGCCCCAGTTACCCATGGTGTCCCCTGGGGTTCAGCTCTTGGTCCCCTCCTTTCGATCCTGGACAGATCTTCTGCCGTCATGGCCTCTGTTTCCACAGCTAGGCCAATAATTCAAAGACTTTTTATTTCTACAACGCCTTTCAAGAAACCCAAGGACACTTACCCAGCTGACCCTTCCTTCCTTCCAAAACCATCAGCTCTGCTTCCTACTCCACCCTTACCACCTGCCTTGCAGACATTAATTTATAGATGCAACAGAACTCTCTCAAACTCAACTGCAAAACATCTAAAATCTCCATCATCTGCTCCCTCTGCTGTTCCACACAGACCATCTCACTAAACATGGCTTCATGGTCACCCCCTCCACCCAGGTCCTCCACTTTGGCATCATCCTTGACCCAAACCTTCTAGTTCCTACCTAATGTCAACCAGGTTCTGTCCGGCAGAAACACTCATCCATGCCCTCATAACTTCCAGACTTGATTACGGCAAAAACATTCTCTGCAGTTCACCCGACAAAATCCTCAATAAACTCCAATACATCCAGAACTCCGCTGCCAGTTTGCTCACCCTCACCTGCTGCAGAGATCACATCACCCGTCTTCCACAACCTCCACTGGCTCCCAGTTAGATATAGGATACACTTTAAAATACTTCTCACCACCTATCAAGTAAAAAACAGCCTCCCTTCCTCTCCCTTCTCCTCCTCCACCACGCCTTACCCAATGCACCAGTTCTGCAGATGCAATTACACAACAGGGCCTACACGACAGGGCCTTCCAAGTTGCTGCACCGTCCCTCTAGAACACCCTCCCCAACCATATCCAACAGGCAAACACCCTGCGATCATCAAACAAGCCCCCCAAACCCACCGTTTCAAGCTTGGGTGCACCAGCTAACATCCTTCCCTTCTCAACGCTACCTTCCATTTTCATAATTCCTCTCGCTTTTACATGTACTTATTTTATTATAATTATAATTATTTAGCTTGTGTTCACTCTGTGAAGCGTCCAGTATTAAGAAATGCATTACACAAGTCAAATATATTATTAACATCAAAACAAAACAAACGGAAAAAAAAATATTTCGTGTGAGGCCCTTCCTCACACGAAATATTTTTTTTTCCGTTTGTTTTGTTTTGATGTTAATAATATATTTGACTTGTGTAAGGCAACACTGGACTAAAATGGACAACACTGGACAACACTGGACTAAAATGAGACTTGAAAATACTTGTTGCCCTCAATTCTGCTGACCAACGTGTCACATTCCATGGACAAAAGTGCTGCTATGGGTGAAGATAGTCTAATTTTCACTGTCAAATCCAGATGTTCTACCAGATAAGTACAATCTAACCACCTACTACTAGTACCCAAACAGCCATTGTCCAAACTGTATCAAGCATTCAAAGTTTGAGTAACAGCTAGAATCTACAGCACATGTAATGAATAGGTGTAATACCTAAAAAGGGTTGTACATTGCCAGGTAGGGGTGCACCGATCCGATACCAAGATCGGATATCGGCCCCGATCCAAAGCTGGATCGGGGATCGGAAAAATTAGCCGATCCATGGGCCGATCCATCCATTTTTTCCCCGCAGCGCATCCTGTGTCATTTGTCAGCAGCATGAGTTCACCGAACCTTTAAGGCCTCAATATGCTTCTGCGTCTCCGTTTTCGGGTGGGCGGGCTCACGGATACGCACGGATACACACGGATAGACTTCGTTTATAGTTCTCCGTAGGTGCTGAAAACAATTCACCGCCAGAAGAGTAGGTGGCGCTGCACTGCGATGCTAGCTATAGGTTATCGAAAACTATGAGCAAATTTACAAATGAGCCGTTTCATCAATAAAATATGCACAGTTTCAGCAACTACACTGCCCATTTCTCGTCACATTTGAATTCAAATGCCGATTTACATGTACTGTTTAGCTGAAATATGAATTGTAAAAACTGCTTCGATCTCTTTAGTGATGTTTGTGATGCTAGCTGGAAGGGCAGCCTGCTTTGACTGGGTGTGCAGTGAACATTTCTGGGGGGTTATTATGATTACGGAAAGGGATCGTATATGTTTTTATATTGCTACCATTTTAGAGACTGCTTATCGATCCGAGTGTTAATCAGGCGCGGAGCCAGACGTTATAAACATTCCGGGTTTAGCCCAAACCAACAACGTATTGGGGCTTGTAAACGCGACGCTGAGCGCCTCCACGGTCCTCTTCCACATATTAAAATAGTGCTGCTGCCAACGAATAATGCACCTAATAATATGGTGCCTGCAATGCAATGCCATAGCGGGCTGGACCAAATGATTTTTCGGGCTGCATATGGCCCGCAGGTCGGACGTTCCCCACCCCTGGTCTTGTTGGTCACGGCAACCCATAGCGGCAACCCCGCCCCTGACTTCTTAATACGGACCAATCACAGCCAAGCCACGCTCTGCGTAATTTCGACGGATAGTTAGAAAATTCAGGAGGTGCACGTCAATCCGTCAAAAGCTCTCCGAGGGCTGACGGAGAGCACGCAGAGGGCGTTCCACGGAGACGAGGGCGTTCCCTTAATTAGGCCTTTAGATGCGTGAGTTCTAAATATTTCAGACGGTCCCCACAGCAAGCATAATACTCGTAGCAATGCTACTAGCATGCTAGTGTTACATGTTAGCCTTCTACATATGGAAGCCATACAGCGTTTTGCTAGTTTTTGTCTATCGAAAAATATTCAGTTGGAATTTTAGAAATTGCATGTATGCGACGTTGCGCTGTGAGACCCGCATTCGAACGATCACATATGTGCGACGCTACAGGTAAATCTACACTGTAGATTCTACACAGTATATAGAGTTGTTGAGCTGCAGGATTTCGGCGTGCTCCTAGCATTGTGCTTTTGGATCTCCTTGATTAAATTGGTAGTATTGTACTTAGCAGTAGTACCACCACCACTCAAAACATTTACTTTGCAGACATTGCAAACAGCCGACGATTTAGTTGGCGTGGCAAGCATGAAATATCTCCACACAGCCGACTCTTTGGCTCGCTCCATGTTGCTTTTAAGTTTATCTGTCCACTGGTTGGACACAAGCTGTACACCGCACGGTGCAATGCTTCAAGCTACAAAACCATGGTTCACACACCAGCGACAACAAATATTTTTTTTTAACATGTTTACAATGTTTGGTAACTGTTTGATTACTATTGTATGTTAGACCAAGACACCGTTGTTTCTACTGCTACATTTTATTTATTTTAATACGTTTGATTACATTCTTCTTTCGAATGCACAATTGTTTTTTAAATAACAAATATTCAGAAAAAAAGTAATGTTTAGTTAGGAAAGTCTGGAAGGAAGGTATAAGGTATACAGTTTATTATTAATTCAATTAATATCGGATCGGTATCGGGACTGAAAAAGCTGGATCGGTGCATCCCTATTGCCAGGCATGACTGCGTTGGTGTCCTTTGGTGTAAGACAACTCACCTACACTCGTGTACTGGCGAGCTAGTTAAATATGAATGCTTTGATGCATTTTCTGATGTACCAAATACTCCTGACAGTGTTTTGTCAGGTCAGAAAGGTGTAAAGGTAGTAGTGGACTAGACATCTACATTAAAAGTACTCCCCCGGTGCTGAAGGTGAGTCAGATGGCTGAGAGGTTAGGGAATCGGGCTATTAATCAGAAGGTTGCCGGTTCGATTCATGGCCATGCAAATGACGTTGTGACCTTGGGCAAGGCACTTAACCCTACTTGCCTTGGGGGAATGTCCCTGTACTTACTGTAAGTTGATCTGGATAAGAGCGTCTGCTAAATGACTAAATGTAAATGTAAGTTTGGCAGGCTGGTACATGACAGTATTCAGACATGACTTACATACAGGTAAAATACAGATGCCACTTAAATAAAGGTAAAAAAATAATGGCCTAAATATAGTTCCATCAAAGCTGCAACAGGCAGCTTGGCAGTGTAGAGGGGACAGCGTTACAGGCACCCATGGGTGTTGTGAATTCAAATAAAGCTTCTTGTGTGTGGTGTGCCCTACCGAGTGTACAGGTTGTTCTGGATCTCCTCCAGCAGCAGGGGGAGCTTCTTCTCTGTCTCGGACTCAGGCATGGTGATCTTCTCCCCAGTGTCCCTCCTCACCGCCACGCACTGCTGCTGCTTCATGTCCTTAGGACCCACCTCAAGTCGTATAGGCACACCCTGAGACAGTAGAAGGAAGGAACGAAGTAGAGAGAGAGAGAGAAGAAGAGGAAGGGAGCGAGGGGTAGTAGAGGGAAGGAGGAGTGGAGAGAGGGAGAGAGAGATGGGAGTAGAGTGAAGGTAGAACGCATTGAGAGGGAGAAACATGGATGGATGGACAGAAAAACATATTTAAGGATGAACAATGAAGGGGGAAGTTAATTACGGAAGAGACCTAAAGCCAAGTAGTACTCTTCCTAGCTGATATCTGTTCTAACTGCTATTTTTCAGAAGGTTACTCTTACATTATTTTAAACCAGGGCTTGTGTTTGGCCTGAGCCAAGTTATCAGCTGAGTGTGGTGCCTTTCTAGACCACTTTTTTTACCTTGAGCTCCCAGTGGTTGAACTTCCAACCAGGGGAGTAGTTATCCCTGAGATCGGCCTTGACACGGATTTGGGCCTGCTGTAGGCGAGCCAGGTACTTGGAACACTGGGCCAGGAGAGCCTCCTTCTCTGCCTCGGGGAGGGAGGCTGTGAGGCCACACGGGATAATGACGATCTGGAAGAGGTGGGAGAGAAAACGTGTACAACACCATAAAAGGATGTGTGCGTGTCGGTGCATATGCATGTTTTACTGTGTATGAGATCTGTCCCCAGCATCAGGCTGAAGTCTCAGTTGAAAAGGCCACGTGTGTGTGTGTGTGTGTGTGTGGGGAGGGGGGTACCTGCAGACATGCTACCCTTGGTGGCAGCACCAGACCCATGTTGTCTCCGTGGACCATGGTCAGAACGCCGATGGTCCTTGTGGTGATCCCCCAGGAGTTCTGGAAGGCCAGCTGCTTCTCCCCGGGCTTCTTCGGATCTTCAAACACAATGTCAAACATGCGGGAAAAGTTCTGACCCAGGTGATGGGAGGTAGCACCCTGAGAGGAGGAAGAGAAGATGACAAGCAAGGAGGAGAAAAGGACAAGAGGACAAAGGAGAAAAATAAGGGCGTCGTTAAGAATAAATTGGGGTTATGGGGATGTACAGTATAGCTGTGGGATTCGACCCGCTGTCCCTACTGGGGATGTTACCTGGATGGCTCTGCCGCTTGCTGAGATAAAGGCCTCCACAGTGGTGGTGTAGTCTCCGCCTGCAAACTTCTCCTTCTCTGTCTTTCTGCCTTTCACTACTGGGATGGCCATCAGCTCCTCGTACACCCGTGCATACAGGTCCAGGATCTGTAACACCTGGGAGGGAGGGAAACATTAGGTGAAGTGAGTATAGGGTGCGCACACACAGAAGCAGCAAAGTAAAGAGATACAAGAAATGAAGCGAACACAAAGTGGTAGGTGTAATTAGCATCCAGCTAGCCAGCTGTACCTCCTCAGCTGCCTCCTCCTTGGTGGCAAACGCTGTGTGTCCCTCCTGCCACAAGAACTCCCTGGTCCTCAGGAAGGGTTGGGGGTGTTTGAACTCCCACCTCTTGACAAAGGAGAAAATAAGTGTCAGAATGTGGGGGGAAACCCTTTTATTAATCACAGCTTGCTTCAAACATCGTGTCCTCCGTAAGAGGTTGAGTGTAGAGAGAGCAGGCAGGAAGTAGAGCAGGTACTGACCACCACGTTGCACCACTGATTCAGCTTGATGGGCAGGTCTCTGTGGGACTGGACCCACTTGGCATAGGCTGGGTACATGGCTGCAGGGGACAAAGACTGGATGAGGCTCTGAAATCAAGAGGGGTGTGTGTGTCAGAGAGAGAGAGAGAGAGTCTGACCTGTCTCGCTGGTAGGTCGGACAGCGATGGGCTCAGCTAGCTCTGTTTTCCCTGACCGTGTTACCCAGGCAACCTGTAAATAAAACAAAACAAAAACACATTAGGAGAAAGCGTTGCGTAAAGTTCTAAACACACACACTCACATTCTCTCACAACCTCCTCCTCACCTCAGGTGCAAAGTCCTCGATGTGGGACTTCTCCTTCTCAAGAGCGGCCTGGGAGACAAACATGGGGAAGTAGCAGTTCTCCACACCCAGCTTCTTGATCTCACGATCAAAGAACTCTTTAATGGCCTCCCAGATGGAGAAGGACCAGGGTCTCAGCACGTAGCAGCCAGACACGTCATAGTACTCGATCATCTCAGCCTTGGTGATCACCTGCAGCACAGTAAGGGGTCAGATGGGGTGGAGATGTCAGGGGTGAAAGGTCAAGAAGTAGATGGTTCAGGGATTGGATGAAGGGTAAAAGGTCAGGGGCTTGGTTGAAACACCAAGGAGATCTGAAAAGTGAGGCCGTAAGTGAGATACACACACCTGAGAGTACCAGTCCGCCAAGTTCTCTTCCTTCTTAGCCTCCAGACCCAACCTAGAGAAAGAGAGAGAGCAAGCACAATAGAATAGAATTTATAACCCATGGTCCTATCCCTCCCTCGATTTCCTCACATTCACTAATGTCTCACCTGGTTTGTTTCTTGGGTGCCTGGCTCTCTCCTGCTCCTCCTCCTACCAATGCCTCCTTCCCCTGACTGGGCTTGTCTCCCTTGCCCTTCTTCCCTCCTCCTCCCTGCTTCTCTGTCTTGTTTTCACGCTCTTTGCGGTTCTTGTCCTCGGCACCAGGTGTGCCAGTGGTTGACAGTGGTTTGTAGTCCTCACCAGTAAGGGCTTTGTACTGGTTCTTTAAGGACAGAAGGGTCTTCACCGCCTCATCCACATGGTCCTGTGTATGTTTGTGAGTGTGTGTGGGGGAGGGCAAAGGCTGTCAATAATTCATTTTCAGTCACGTTACCAGAACAGTTATTTGTTTTAATTTACATTTTCACCCCCAGTAAAGGTCCGCTTGCAACATAGCCCTCCACTGTACCTTGGGAGCCTTCTCCGATTTCAGCTTCCTCACTAGCTCCCCCTGTTGGGAAACCTGGGAGAACAACTCCTTGCACTGGGGAGAGGGGCCTTGTGCGGACTGGGTGGGACTAGCCTGAGCAGGGGCGGATGGAGCTTGTAGTCCAGGTTTGTAGTCATGTCCTGTTTGCTGTTTGTACTCTGCTTTGAGAGCCAGAAGCTGTTTCACTGCAGCCTCCACCTGGTCCTGAGAGAAGAAGGGAGGAAGTGAGAAAGGGCGAGAAATAGAAAGGATAAGTCATCTGGGACAGACCGGTATAACCAGAAAGGCGGTGTTAAAAATGTGTTCTCTTTCTGCTCTCTGGTATGTTTACACTTCAATCCTGTTCCTGAAGAGCTATCCTTCTGAAGTTTTTACTCAGATGCCACTTATAAATAACCTATTTAAGCTTATCAAAACACCTAACTATTAGAATCAAGTTGGCTAGATTATAGTTGGAGCTGATAACGGCAGGACTGAATGTCACCAGCGACAGGGTTGTATAAAGGTAGTATACTGGGCTGAACAGGGGCCTCACTTTGGAAGCTTTCTCTGCTTTCAGCTTCCTCACTAACTCCCCCTGTTGAGACACACACTCATAGATGTCCAAGCCTGCTACAGGGGCAGTTTGGACAGGGGCAGATTTAGGAGCAGAAGTGAGGGCAGCTCCAGGCTTGTAGTCCTGGCCAGTGGCCTGCTTGTACTCTGCCTTCAGAGCTAGCAGCAGCTTTACTGCTGCTTCAACCTGGTCCTGGGTAGAGAGAGAGAGGAGGGGGGTGGAGGGAAGGAAAGGAAAATAAAAAGAAGAGGAGAGAAATACAAAAAGAGTAGATGAAAGGGGAAATGTGGGAAAAAAACAAGGTGGATGTTAATAGAACGAGAGCAGTATGGATGGAGGAGTAGGAAGGCAGAGAAGAAGAAAATACAGTTCAGAATATTAGAGAACAATTAAGAATTTGGGTTCTAAAGCCATAGACTGGGGCCTCACTTTGGGAGCTTTCTCTGCTTTCAGCTTCCTCACTAACTCCCCCTGTTGAGACACACGCTCATAGATGTTCAAGCCTGCTGCAGGGGCAGGAGCAGTTTGGACTGGGGCAGATTTAGGTGCAGGGGCAGAAGTAAGGGCAGCTCCAGGCTTGTAATCCTGGCCAGTGGACTGCTTGTACTCTGCCTTCAGGGCCAGCAGCAACTTTACTGCTGCTTCAACCTGGTCCTGGGTGGAGAGAGAGGAGGGGGGTGGAGGGGAAGAACGAGAAGAGGAAGATGGAGAGAACATGAAAGATGAGGATGAAAAAAAGAATGTTGGAAAGAGGATAAAAAAGAGCAGATAAAGTGTACTGTGCAGAAGTAGCATAGGGAAGAATTGCATTGAGAAAGTGAGTATTTATACAACTGTAGAACTGTGAAATATTGATCACGGTAGCGATTTATGAAGAAAGGAGCATAAAGAGAAGGAAACAGAAGAGACAAGAGGAAGGATTGGGGTCATAGAAAAGTACTAAGGAACATGGATGGGATGTACAGATCATAGGGTGGCAGACTATTCTACCCCCATGCTACCATAGCCTGCCTGCCTGACTGCCTTTCCTCTCCTCACCTTTGGGGCTTTCTCGGTCTTCAGCTTCCTGACCAGGTCCCCTTGCTGAGTCACCCTGTCATACAGGTCTGTGGACCCTGAGACTGGGACGGCCTGCGCGGGGGGGGGCTGGGGGCTGGGACTGGGGCTGGGGGGGCCATCCCTGGTTTGTACTCCTGGCCAGTTAGCTGTTTGAACTCGGCTTTGTGAGCTAGCAACTGCTTCACTGCAGCATCCACTTGGTCCTATAGGGGTGGGAATGGTCATGTTGGAATGGTTAGAGTTATAATATATAAATTAGAGTAACACCAGTTTACTTCTGGTAAGGTTCAAAATAATCTATACAATCAAAGAAAGTGCTACCTTAGGAGCCTTCTCAGCCTTCAGCTTCCTGACTAGCTCCGCCTGCTCGACCACACAAGCAAATGGACAGGAGACAGAGTCTGAGGAAGTGGTGGGTGGGGCGGGGCTGGAGCTGGGAGGAGCAGCCATGCCAGGCTTGTAGTCCTGGCCTGTTTGCTGCTTGAACTGGGCCTGTTCATTGAGTAGAGAAAAAGTAGAAGAGATAGAGATTTTAGTGTACTGAAGGTCACTTAAGATGAGAACTGAAACAAAGGAAAACCTATCAAGAATTTAATTGACCACTACATAATATTTCCAAATCAAGACAAAGAGCAGTATTGAATTCCTTTCATCTGTTGACCTTGAGAGTGAGAAGCTGCTGTACGGCCTTGTCCACCTCCTCCTTGGGGGCCTTGGCCACCTTGAGGAGGCGAACGGCCTCGCCCTGGGCCACAATGCTGGAAAACACATCTCCCTCTGGGGCTGAGGCTGCCTTGGATTTGGAAACAGGCTATGGGAGGAGATAGAGAAATACAAATAGATATGGAGATGAGAGAGATGTGGATCTGTATATGAAGACAAGCATACAGACCGATGTGGAAAGATACTATACAAATATTATATTGTAGAAATTGAGAAATAATTTTTTGTATTCCTAAATAATTAGCAGCAAGAGATCCTGTCCCAAGTAGATGTCTCCAGTGTGTAGTATTAGTGACAGGGTTCTGGAACGTACTGTGGAGGAGACCTGGCCCTTGGTCTTGTCCTTGGAGCCAGCCGTGGGCATCTCCTTGGTGTGTCCATCAGGAATGTAGAATAGCACACAGGGGCTCTCCTTACAGCTGTGGGGACTGGAGCGAGCAACAACCAACAGAAAAAAACAGACACACCAGGCGTTCCTGTATTACAACCCCAATTCCAAAGAAGTTGGGATTTTGTGTAAAATTAAATAAAAGAACACAATTTGCATATCTCATAAACCCATGTGTTATTCACTATAGAACATAGAAAACATATGAAATGTTTAAACTGATGAAATGTACCATTTTAAGGAAAAAGTCCTGGTCATTTAGAATTTGATGGCAGCAACAGGCCTCAAAAAAGTTGGGACAAGGCCATGTTTAACACTGTGTGGCTTTTCCTCTTCTTTAACATCAGTCTGTATATGTCTAGATACTGAGGAGACCAGTGGGAGACCAGCTGGGGGAGAGGAATGTTGTCCCTTTTGTGTCTGATACAGGATTCTTGCTGCTCAACTGTCCTGGGTCTTCTTCATATTTTTTGTTTCATGATCCACCAAATGTTTTTAACTGGTGAAAAGTCTGGACTGCAGGCATGCCAGTTCAGCATCCGGACTCTTCTATTACGAAGCCATGCAGTTGTAACAGATGCAGGGTGTGGTTTAACATTGTCTTCCTGAAATATACAAGGCCTTCCCTGAAAAATATGTTGCCTGGATGAAAGCAAATGTTGCTCTAAAACCTGTATTTACCTTTCAGCATTGATGGTGCCTTTCCAGATGTGCAAGTTGCCCATTTTACAAGCACTAATGCACCCCCATACCATCAGAAATGTAGGCTTTTATCAACTGAGCGCTGATAACAAGCCGGATGGTCCCTCTCCTCTTTAGTCCAGAGCAGTGGTCCCCAACCCTGGTCCTCAGGGCACCCTGTCCTGCCTGTTTTAGATGTGTCCCTGCTCCAACACACCTGATTCAAATGAATGGTCATAAGCCGGATTTTGCAGTGCTGGATAACGACACATTCATTTGAATCTGAGGCTTGTTCCATAAAGGCCGCTCAAAAAAGTTGGACTTAAAGTCCCAAACCTGACTTGAATTTGTTTAATTAGTCAAGCGGGGCGAAAACGGTTCCATAAAGGTTCAATTTACACCTTTACTTCGTTGATTAATAACGGACACCCTCTAAACACATCTAAATTGACTATTGTTTAAAATAAATAGCCTACTATTAATATATACATCATCCAGTAGCCTAACTTTTTAACATGGTATGATAATTATACTCGGATAATTTAGATTGAGATATAGGCCTATGCCATGATGCCTAAACATTTGAAATCACAAACTACCATAGCCACACATTTAACGGCTATGGTGTGTATCAAATCATTGTTCATCATTGTTTAATGCATTAGGCAGGGCCGGGGTGGGTAATCGGGAGAGTTCCCGGTGCAGGTCGAGGATTTAAAAAAATAAAATTTGTCACGTTAGTCTATCTTCTCTTAAAGTAGGCTACACACTTTCCGCATTCTGACACCACAGCCTCTGCATGGGTTGTACTATGTGAGGGAGTTTTCCCCTCCCAAATAGAGTTGTTTGGGTCAGTAGCCCGTCTTTTCCAAAAAGTCTCAGGCTATACCAATAGCTGGGCCTGGCGGCCCTACCGTAACGATACGCGTCAGGGAGGATGGATGGGATGGATGGGTTAAAAAACGTCTATGTTTATTTAACATAAAGCTCCAAAAACGATTTTGCGTTCAAAAATGTTTTCGCTCGCACGCTATGCACGCTCGCATTAAGTATAGAAGCCCTATTTTGCATCACATCACACCCATACGATCGTTTGAGACTGGATCGTTAAGCAGTCTCAAAAATAATATAAATATAAAAAATAATAAGAACCCTTTCTGTAATCATGAATCCCCCCAGAAAAGTTCACTGCACCCCCAGTCAAAGCAGGCAGCATCCAGCCCTGTTTAGTATACAAAAAAGGTGGGCCGGTCTTGGGCCTGAAACTCCCGGGCTGAAAAGTGGCCCCACTCCGGCCCTGGCATTAGGCTAAATGTTGTAGCCTATGTAGGCTATTTAAGTAGTTTTTCTATAAATGTAGCCTACATATTGAACTGATGAGAATAAGAAAATTAGAATGTCGGTGGTAAATCATTGTTTTCCCATTGGGTCAGTGTTACAGGAACATCTGTTTAAGCAACAACACGGTCTAAGCCTGACAATTAGCCTGCCCCGGACCAGGCTAGTTTCAAAGCATAAGTTACAATAGTAACTGAGTTCAAACTACGTTGAGCTGGCTTTATGGAACCGAATGAATTAGAAATGAGTCAGACCGACTAACTGACATTAGTCTGGCTTATTCGGTAAACTCGCTTCATGGAACAGGCCTCAGATGTGTTGGAGCAGGGAAACCTCTAAAACAGGCAGGACAGGGTGCCCTGAGGACCAGGGTGGGGAACCACTGGTCCAGAGGATGCAGCGTCCATGGTTTCAAAAAATAATTTCAAATTTTCATTCATCTGACCATAGAACAGTTTTCCCACTTTGCCTCAGTCCATTTTAAATTAGCTTAGCCCAGTGTCTGCGTTTCTGGATCATGTTCACTTATGGTTTCTTCTTTGCATGATAGAGCTTTAACCTACATTTGTGGATGGCACAGCAAACTGTGTTCACAGACAATGAGTCATGGAGGTGTTTCTGAGCCCATGCAATGATTTCCATTACATAAACATGCTTCATGGCCTTTTATGCAGTGCCTGAAGATCACAGGCATTAAGAATTTATTTTCTCCCTTGTCCCTTCACAGAGATTTCTCCAGAATCTCCAAAATATGTTTTTATTATATTATAGACTGTAGATGGTGAGGTATTCAAAATCTTCACAATTTTACATTGAAGAACCTCTGGCCATCTTTACTTCTACGAGACTGCCTCTCTAATACCCCCTTTACACCAAAGTGAACCGGGAGCTAGTTCGGAGCTGGTGCTAGAGTCGGTTCGAAGCTGGTTCAATTTGCGAGTCTTCTAAGAACCGGTTTGCTTTTCCACGGGCTAGAGAGCCACCACAGAGCCACGTCATTACGTCACTGTATACATCTCATCTTTCCCAGCAACGCTAGCGCGGCAGCGCCAAACAAAGCAGAGACCGTCTAAAGCAGGCCTATTCATATGGCGGCCCGCGGGCCACATCCGGCCCAGAAGCACCTTCCGAGTGGCCCAGCCCGTGGTCCCGCAAAAAGCGCATAGAAAAGTATATATAAAAAAATTAAAAATTACAAATTAAAATTCGAGCCTTGCCTTCAGAAATTCCCACAGTAGTACAGACCGTGAATGCAACACTCGGCGTAACCGAGCAACATAAATCTAGCATCATTCAACCCACAATTCCGCGCGTTGTTGTGTTTCTTATGTCAATGGTCTGTCAAGAAGAAAGTGATTGAAGGCGAGTCATAAGCTAATCTAACATGTCTTTGTCAACTCAAAAACGCCAAGTGGACACTGAAAACCGTCGGTTCAACCCAACCTGGACTGACAAGTATTTATTCATTTTGCCGCCCAATCCAAACGCCAAACCGATGTGTTTAATTTGTAATGAGTGTGTTGCGGTATTTAAAGATTATAATGTGCGGAGACACCACATTGAAAAACACCCGACCTTCCGCTCAAACTTTCCCGATGGATCTCAGGAGAGGGCTGCAAAGATGCAGAGTTTGCTGGCATCTTACAACCGGAGCTGTGCTACTATGATGCGGACATGCACGGCCCAAGAGAGGGCTACAGCCGCTTCCCTTCGTGTGTCATGGATCTTGGCAAAAAAGAAAAGGCCATTTACAGACTCTGAAACCGTAAAAGAGTGCATGCTGGCCGTCGTGAATGAGGTTATAAATGACGACAAAGTAAAAACAAGCGTGACCTCTGCCATTAAAAACGTACCCCTGTCAGACACATCAAATATTCGCAGGGTCCAACTTCTTGCTACTGATGTGTTCGAAACGCTTTTGGAAGGCCTGAAGAAAGCTGATGTCATGTCTATAGCAGTAGACGAGTCCACAGATAAGACGGATACCGCCCAACTGTGCATATATGTCCGTTTTTTTGACGGCAAATGCTTCAGAGAGGAACTGCTCGGCTTGCTGCCGTTAAAAGGACACACAACAAGCGAGGTACTCTTTGAGAAGATTTCTACTTTTTTTGAAGACAACGGCCTTGATATGAGACGTGTGTGCATGCTTGTAACAGACGGGGCTCCATCCATGACGGGAAAAGTTAATGGTTTGGCTGCACGTTGGTCCGCTGTTGCACCTCAGATGATACCCTTACACTGCATTGTGCATCAGACGGTATTGTGCGCAAAACTAAGCAGGGAGCTCAAGACGACAATGGACAGCGTGATGGCGACAATTAATTTTATCCGCTCCACATCAAGCCTCCAACACCGCTTATTCCGCATGTTGCTGTCAGAAATGTCTGCTGAGCACCACGACCTGCTTTTGCACAACGACGTCAGGTGGCTTTCCAAAGGCAAAGCGCTGGAGCGTTTCTGTGAATTAAAAGAGGAAATCACAGCCTTCCTCCGCAGCAGCAAGCAGAAAAAGGCCGAAACACACTTGAACCGAATGCTGGATGACAACTTCATTGGCGATGTCTGCTTTCTCAGTGACATATTCAAACACCTGAATGGCTTAAATGTGGGACTACAAGGCAGAGACAAAACTGTCATTGAACTGGTGGAACAGATGCGCGCATTCCAAGTCAAACTGGATCTATTCGGGACTGACTTGAGCACAGGCCGAATGTTGCATTTTCCGACGCTCTGCAAATGCATCTCATCCCCGGCACGCATCACCGCTGTGATGACAGATTTCGTTGCAAGGTTAAAAGAAAATTTTGCTGGTCGGTTGGATGGACTTGCTTTGCCAACAGAGGTGATGTGTTTTGCCAGAGACCCGTTCACTGTCGCGATAGAAGGGGCTTTATCAGCCAAAGCAAAGGAGGTGGCCGTTCCCATTGACGAGGGGAAATTCATTCTGGAACTTGTGGACATGCGGTCATCCTTAACCATGGCACAAGAGCTGCGCACCAACGGGCCTGCCAGGTTTTGGACTGATGTCAACCCACATCAGTTCCCTAACATCAAGAAAGTAGCAGTCTTCGTGCTTAGCATGTTTGGCTCCACATACACGTGTGAATCAAGCTTCTCACACATGAACTCAATTAAAAGCAGCTCTCGTTGCTCACTGTCTGACAGTACACTTCACGAATGCCTTCGGATTGCACTGACATCTTATGAGCCCAGAATCACTGCTCTCATTCAGAACAAAAGATGCCACTTCTCCCACTGAGAACTCAGCAGTGTAACTGTTGCATATAGCAACACAATGATGTGTAACTGAGCGAGTAACTAAGTCATGTGTGTTAAGCTACTTAGTTATTTCTTGTTTTAGGTGTGTTTACTAAGCTTTAATATGCCAAGTTGTTCTGTTCATGCACTTTGGCATATTGATCCCAGGGGAATATGCTTGTTCAATATGTGACCCAATAGTTATTTTATTTATTTAAAAAAGGACACCTCCTCTAAATGTTCACTATTTTGTTTTCAATGCACCTTATGTTTTGCTTATGGGTCAGATATGACAAATATTTATTATATTTTACCTCAAAAAGGAAACTGGCTATTGGTAGGCCTAATATTGTGCACTATTTTATTTTCAGAGTTTTCCCTTGGTCAGATTTCACCAAAAATGTATGCTCTTTTTCAGATGTGATAATTAATAAAACGTTTCTGTTTTTCAATACATTCATTTGTGTTGGCCCAAAAAATTTCATTACTTGCTGTTGAAAATGTCTGGCCCAACTGAATTTCTTGTTTTGAAAATCTGGCCCAACTGAATTTCTAATTGAATAGCCCTGGTCTAAAGGCTGTTTATCAACCCGAAGAACGCTAAGAATGCGAGGTTGAGATGGGTGTTTTCTTGGCTATTGCGCAATACCCTGGGGGGTATTCCATCAACGTCGATTAAGGAAAAGCGAGACTTATTTCGCCAAGTCTCACTTACTTTAGCGAGAGTTCCGTTCCATTAAGGTGGCTTATTTTAGTTCAAGCTACGTAACCAAGGTAACTTATACTTCGGAACTAGCATGCTCCGTGTCAGGCTAAAAGTCAAGCTAAACTAATATGTGTTGCAAAGAATTTCAAACAAGCGGAAACAGAATCTGAAAAGACAGTTCCGTCGAGTAAATTCTTGCGCGCAAAACACTTTAGTCCGTGTTCGGAAACGTAGCCTAAATTAAGACTTTTTGAAGTGCATAGCCTACATGAACGATTTACGTGTTTAATTCATTTCCAAAAAATATATAAATTTAAATAAACAAGTTAAGAAATAATGTCACAGTTTTCAAAAGCCATTGGTTAAGTGACATAAAATAAGGCCTTTAGAAACTAAACAGAGCGTCTAGACAAGTTACAATCGCTTATGGCGTATCCGTTCTTTGACAACCCTTTTATTTGTTATCTTAATAAATGCGTGCGGCAAAGTTATTTTGAAGTAGGCCTAATTGATTAGGTCTAATTGTGTTCAAGATGTGAAGACAAAAACATTATTAGCCCACATCAAGTTCAATTAACCATGGCCTTCTTCAGTGTTTTGAATTTGATCCTACAATTTTCAATTGCTGCCACGTTCTTTTTTGGGTTATATTCTCCATCTCGTGTTGAGAATATCGGCCATAGGCCAGCCTACTGTCAGAACGGTTTCAAACAGCTCATCAAATTACACTAATTATCAGTGAATCACTGAATGCATATATGTTAATTTGGTATGTCTACAATTTACGCTTTTTAACGGTCGTAATGGTTTGACAAGTTTTCTCCCATGTCATGTTAATTGCGGCAACCCTTTTTTGGGACAACTCCAAAAAAACTCAAAAGAACAATTTACGCTGCTGAAACAACACCACTCTGCTGGTTTACGCTTTGCTTTTTGCGACATAACTCCTCTTTTCGACGATCGCCTTTTCTGGGCTGCACAGTCTAAGCTTATTGAGGTCTAGCTTGAGTTAGCGTTGCCTGTTAGTGGAACGGAACGTTAGTGGAACGGTTTGAGGCTTTAGGCTGCGTCCCAATACTCCCACTTCACCCTAGCACTTCACACTTCACACTTCGTTCACTGGGGTGTGCCCCTTCACAACGGAGTGTGAAGTGTGAAGTGATTGAAATCTTTACCTACGAAATGGGACACCACTCTATGCGTCATTGCGTCATTATTAGCTCATATCCAGCTCCACTGTAGGCTAGCTACGTTTGCCAAAAACTCAAGGCAAACAGTGTTCCTATGTTTGCGAATTTGAACACACGTCAGGTCTTCAGGTTTTGGCAAACATATTTACCCACCTGTCTTAATAAAATTGCGTTTTTTACATCCTAACGTTAGCTAACTCTACTACTGGCTACTCTCAGCTGCATAGACAGACGTTCATTTGTGAAATAGCGATCTTTTTCTAACAATCGTATTCTACTCAACTGTAAGGAATATTATTTTGCATAATGATCAGCTAGATATCCCGATGTGTTTCACATTTTTTTAATAGTTATTTGCGAAGATATACAACATTTGTAAACTTATTTTTTGCAGTCAGTCGGTTACCAAGGTGTTCGCAAGGCATCTTGGGAAATGTAATCTTTCCCTTCAGCCGTAGTGTGACTCTGATCGCACTCCGTTTGAAGGGATTGTTTGAAGGGTTGAACAACACTTCCCCTTCGTTCTAAGAGAATTGGGACACCACTTCACTTCACGCGAACGCGCAAACGGAGTGTGAAGTGTGAAGTGCTAGGGTGAAGTGGGAGTATTGGGACGCAGCCTAAGTCTGAGTTGACGTTTACCCAAGTGAGACTTATTCGTTTTAGCGAGACTTGCGTTAGCGACGTTGATGGAATACCCCCCTGGACTCGCAGCAGTATGACAACACTGGCATTATCAGCGCAACATTTTATAAACTTGTGCTGTATAGTGCGTGTGTATTCCATTAGTTAAATATAGGCTCAATAGCTCATAACATTTGTGTTTGTCATTTCACTCATTTTGATAGGATTATATAAAAATGCAGCAACTAGTGTCTGCACTGCACTGCGATGCTAGCTAGGTTATCGAAAAGTTGGAGCAAATTGACAAATTAGCTGATAAAATAAGCTAATTTTCAGCAACTAGCTACACTGCCCACTTCTCGTCACTTTTTAATTCAGATCCTGATTTACACGTACCGGTTTAGCTGAAATATAAATTGTAAAAACGTACTGCAATGGCGGTCAAAGGATTATGTTCGTCTTGTTGGTCACGATAAACCCGCCCTTGACGCAAGCAGTTCTTACTTGGTTCCCACTCTAGCCCAGCTCCGATGTGGTGCTACTTACGAACTACTTTCCCTGGTTCGAAACCGGTTCCTAGGCTGTCGAAAGAAAAATAACTGGTTCGAGATTAAGCACCGGCTCCGAACCATTACCCAAAACGCGTTGGTGGAAAAGGGGTACAATATACTCTTTATATACCCAGTCATGTTACTGACCTGTTTGCAATTAACCTAGTTAGTTGCAAATGTTCCTCCAGCTGTTTATTTTTAGTAACACTTACTTTTTCCAGCTTTTTATTGCCCTTCTTTTTTCCAGAAAATTGTACAATTACTTGATATGTATATATTCGATATGTTTTCAATTATCTATTGTGAATGACATTAGTTTGTGAGATTTTCAAATCATTGCATTCTGTTTATATTTACAGTTTGTACAGCGTCCCAACTTTTTGGAATTGGGGTTGTAGATCACATTAGTTTTTTTTATCTATCCTACGAAAGTGTAGCTTGGAAGACACCTTGTCCCCACCTCTTATATCCTAAATTAAGTTTTACTTTAGGTTTCACACACTTCATTGTGTTTGTAGTGTGTTTTCTGTTGCATTGGTCATTTATGCTAAGTAAGGGTCAAGATGTTTATTTTTCACAGATGATGGTTGGGTATTAAAGGGAATGTGGACCATTGTTTTCTCTTCAGACTTCATCTTCTTATATTTTCACGCGCCATTACACCTTTGGCCATAAACTCTGGCTTCCCCTTTCATTTACAATATCCATGCTTACATAACACAATCCTCAATTTTGTAACATATTGATTAAATTAATTTGCAATGATATAAAAAGTAATCTTCATTCGACTTCACTTTGACCAGTCCTGCTCGAATTTAACCCATTGCGTCAAATATATAACATATATTTTGTAGATTTTCATATTCTGTCTAGTTTACATCTCTTCCATGTGTGTGCGCACACTCAAGCTGAGCATTTTTAAGTGATGGACTAACCTGACTTGTTCATAGGGCTGGTCACAGATGTAAAAGCCCCGCCTCTGTAGCTGAATGATGTCTCCCTTCTTCAGGCTCTTCAGGCAGGGATCTCCCAGCATCTTCTCCTCCAGCTGGGAGGGAGGGAGGGGAGGAGGAGAGAGGGAAGAGGGGAGTAAAAAAGGAGTGGAGCACAAGGTCATCAAATCATCTCTCATGATCAAGTCATGGTCCAGATATGGGGGGGGACATTGAATCAACACCCATCAATTTACACCCCCTTACCTTGCTCTGGTGGTTAATGTAGGCCTTGAAGTCATCATCTTTCCCCAGGACAGGCTTGGTGATGAGGTGTTGGTAGTTGACACACACGGTGGGCAGCAGAGGGGCGCGGTCTGCCTCAGCCAGCCAGGTGATCTTGGTGGTCTTCTTGTAGTCCCGGTTTTCCAGGTCCAAACGGGCCTCCATGGACAACACCTTACCACTCGCGTCTCTGGAGAGCAGTTCAACAAATTCAGTCTCCCCAACTATACTTATCTCCCCCCTTTAACCCCTGATCACCTTTAATCACGAATTGTTTGTACCCTAATCTGTATATATAGCCCAGCAGCAGACAAGCAAATGACAGTTTGATTTCACAGTCTTACTTTTGGATCTTGGTGATGACAATGTTTCCCCAGTTGATGAAGGTGACTGTCTCCCCCTCGTGGAAGGTCTCGGCATCTGCCCCCCTCCACCAGCACCCTGGGACCATACCACACCTCCTTCATCCCCACCTCGGTATTCTGACGACACATAGGACAGAGAAGGAGAGACACACATACAGAAGAATGTCATTATGTACAGACAACTCAGGAATGATTGGCACCCCTGGTAAAGGCTCCAGCCCCCCTAAAATAGGGCTAGATACGCCCATGAGCTGCGCGCTGAGCGAAGCAAAGACAACATGGGTAACAGCACCAGTTAGCTGTAATACTCGCACTTCAGTGTAGTCTAAGCATAACTTTGTATTAGGTTTGTTTTTAGCATTGTAAGCAACATAAGTTATTAACTTGCTGTATGTACATTTTGGGGTGTGACAAAGGTACAGACCAGAGCCAAATAAACTGGAGCTGGATTTTTTTTTAAACCAACCGTTTTACAGCGGCAGTTTCAAATGGTGAGATTTGCATAGGAAAGAGTTGTCAATGGATTTTGAGGTTTAAGGTTATTTTTGGATAAAGAAAATCATTATAATAACAACAGCTATATAATAACATAGAATATTGTTAAATATTTATCAGAGATGGGTACCTTGGGGTGTTTTGCCACTTCCTTCATCTCTTCCTGGGCCTCTGGGATGGAAACAGGAACCACATAGGACCCTGATAGCGCTGTGTATCTGGGGGCCACTGGATCAATCACCTACACACAGGGACACACACAGGGACACACACACAGGGACACACAGACAGACGGTCAGAGAGCGAAGACGGTTTCATTATTGTTAATTACAGCCATGTATAAAAAAATCTGCTCTAATGACAATCCACAGCTAAATGCTTACGGTTCCCTCTCCCTCTCTCCAACTCTAGTTGTCCGAGCTTGTCTACAGAGCCTGTAACATTGTACGTTCTGCTTTCCTTAAGTTAGAGAAGTACACACTGCCGGGGGTGAGAGTGGAGGTGGGATGACAAACTGAGGTAGAGAAGATGGACAGAGATGTTGAGAGATAAAGAGAGGTGACAGGAAAGAAAGAGACAGAAATAAAAAAGGAGACAGACACAAAGAGAAAGAGACAGAACAGTGAAGGATTCCTCATTGACACTGCAGCTAAATGACAGTAGGGAGATAAGGAGAAGAGAATTGGAAGCACACTGAAGTAGGGATGAAGGGAGGACAGGATGAGAGAGGGAAAGAGGAGGAGTACCTTGATACAGCTAATTGGCAGCTTGGAAACAGAAAAGTGAGATGCAGTTTAATGTCAAACACAGGAGAGGTCAGGGGTCAGGAGCCAAGACACACAAGATCAGACAGGATGGGAGAACATCTACATCACTTCCTCTCCTACGTATAGGTCGTCCCACCCCCTGACTAGGGCGGTGCTTTTTGATGACATCACCAAGCCAGATACAGCCAGATGTGTGGAGGGATTAATGAATGGCACTGATAGACAAAATGGGTTGACATGAAACTGCAAAGAAGGGTGGGAAGGAGAAAGAAGGTGGGGGACAGGAAAGGGAAGGAGAGAGAGGGAGGAAGGTAGAGGAATTACAGCGGGAGGGGAAGCAGGGAAGGATAGTGCAAAGGGGTGCACCAAATCATTTGTCCGAAAGAGAGGTCGAAAATAGGCCGAAAATGTGAACCATGAATATCTGCTCAGATTTTACTCTCGTTTGATCAAGCCATTATCACAGGACTGAAGTCAAGTTAGTTTCATTTTAGGTATTTGACAGATATTCCCTATCAGTTGTTTTCCTTACGTCCGCTAACGGCAGTTGGGACCATCAACTTACAAGTTGTTTTATTAAAAAATCATTAGCTATTTATCCATTCTGCCTTAAACCTTTAAAAGTTCACTTTCTACCTGACCCAATTACAATGACACGTCCTATTTTTTTTGTTTGTCAATTTTCATCTCACACATTTTTATGTAAATATTTCCATAGCTCCTAGGTCATGTGACCTACTAATCTTAAACTATTTTCAGACTATCAGTGAAGGAGCCTTATACAATACACACCAATTAGATACATTTTCATCTCAGGTGATTTAGCATAAATCTTTCATATTTCAAACCAAGTCGATCATGCCAGCGTTGTGAACATACTTCAACGTGCTCAGGAGAAATTTCAAGAGGGGGTACGCTAATATTAAAAAGTGTTATATTAATACATTTATAAAAAGAGTATTATTCTTTCATAAAGTCACTAAGTGCTAACCAGAATTTTTGTTTCGTTTCTGGCCCAGAATGTATTTAGGTGCATCCCTAATAGTGGTATGTGGAGGTTAACTAAAATGATTGTGCACTGTTAGGGATGGTGGTGAAAGCAAAGCACTGGGTGAACAGCATGTCTAATTCATCCCAGGAGCATGAACAGCATGACAAATAGAGGGATGAAAGCTGTGTCAGTTCATTTTGTGTGTGTGTTTCTAGGCTTGTTTAAGAGTGTATTTTCTGCTTGCATATGTATGTACAGTCGTATGCAAAAGTTTAGGCACCCCTCTGAGGCTGCATGATAATTTCCTGTCTTCACCAAAAAAGATCAATATAATATTGTAATATTACTTTTCTAGTTAACACTGAGTGCTGGGGTGTTTTCCAGACAAAGATATTTGGTGTAGCAGTATTTAGTTGTGTGAAATTAAATCAAATGTGAAAAAAAGGCTGTGCAAAAGTTTGGGCACCCTTATCATTTATTTGATTTGAATACCTCTGCCTACTAAATGCTGATTAACTGCAACACAGAATTAGTCTGATTAACTCGTTATGCCTTCAATTACATAAAAAGGTGCATTCAATCATTAGAAAGGGTATTTAAGTTAGCCAATTGCAAGTTTTGCTTCTCTTTGATTCTCCTCTGAACAGTGGCAAAATGGGGGCATCAAAACAGCTATCAAATGATCTAAAAACAAAGGTTGTTCAGCAGCATGGTTTAGGGGAAGGCTACAAAAAGTTATCCCGGAGGTTTCAGCTATCAGTTTCCACTGTGAGGAATGTCATTAGGAAATGGAAGGCAACAGGCACAGTTCTTGTTAAGGCCAGAAGTGGCAGGCCAGGAAAAATAACAAAGAGGCAAAGGCGAAGAATGGTCAGAATGGTCAAGGACAACCCTCAGACCACCTCCAAAGAGCTGCAAGGTCATCATGCTGCAGATGGTGTCACTGTGCATTGCTCGACCATTCAGCGCACATTGCACAGAGAACAGCTGTATGGGAGAGTGATGCGGAAGAAGCCTTTTCTGCACACGCGCCACAAAAAGGCTTGCTTGAGGTTTGCCAAACTACATTTGAACAAGCCAGGCTCATTTTGGAACAAAGTGCTGTGGACTGATGAGACAAAGATGGAGTTATTCGGTCACAACAAGAGGCGTTACGCATGGAGGCAAAAGAACACAGCATTCCTAGAAAAACACTTGCTGCCCACAGTAAAATTTGGTGGGGGGTCCGTCATGCTGTGGGGCTGTGTGGCTAGTGCAGGAACTGGGAATCTAGTTAAAGTTGAAGGTCGTATGGATTCAACTCAGTACCAGCAAATTCTGGACAATAATGTTCAAGAATCTGTAACAAAGCTGAAGTTACGGCGCAGTTGGGTGTTCCAGCAGGACAACGACCCGAAAAATTGCTCCAAATCCACTAAGGCATTTATGCAGAGGAACAACTACAATGTTTTGGAATGGCCATCCCAGTCCCCAGACTTGAATATAATTGAAAATCTATGGGGTGACTTGAAGCGGGCTGTCCACGCTAGGCACCCATCAAACCTTACTGAACTGGAGATGTATTGTAAGGAAGAATGGTCCAAATTACCTCAATCCAGAATCCAGACACTCATCAGAGGATATAAAAAGCGTCTAGAAGCTGTTATTTTTGCAAAAGGAGGCTCTACTAAATATGAATGTGATTTTTCTGTTGGGGTGCCCAAATTTATGCAAGTGTCTAATTCTCTTATGATGCGTATGGCATATTTTCTGTTTATCAAATAAACCTTATTTCACGGCTAAAATATCACTGTCCATGACGTATGTGTATATATATGACAAAGACGTTCCTCATCCAAACGCCCAACATTTTATAGATGAAAGTAATGGAGATTATCAGGGGTGCCCAAACTTTTGCATACGACTGTATGTATTTATGTATGTATGTATGTGTATGTTTTTCCCCAATAACTCAGCTGCGGGCAATCAAATGCACATGAGAATCGATTACTGCTGGAAGGAAAAAAAGGGAAAATGGTGCTGGAGCCAACTACAAAAGAGAATTTAGAGAAAGCAGACGAAAGAGGAATAGCAAGAGCTAGAAAAGTTAGTGGTTAAACAGAGGGGCAGAGAGAAAGAGAGAAGGGGGGAAACCATGCAAGCTGTACATCTTACTCCCTGCCTCTTTGTATAAACAGGATGCAGAAAGTCTGTATGTTTTCACTCTACACTAACCATAAGGAAGGAAGAAATTAAAAAGAAGGAGGAAGAAAAAGAGGAGAACATACCTTTTTGTTGAAAGCCCAGATCTTATCCCACTCCATGTTGACTACTGATCTGGATCCACCCTGGAGGGAGGGAAAAGAGTATAAACATATACACTTTACTACTATGGAACTTCAAATGACTTTAGTCTCACTCCTGATGGGCTACCAGTTGTAAAGATCACAGTCAGGCACACACACACGTACACACCTGGGCTGCAATGAACTGTTTGAGGCCCTCGACGGTCATGCCCCTTCGGAGGACTCCTCTAACGGTGGGGAACCGGGGGTCATCCCTAGAGATCACATAAGGTCAGCATCACCTTTCATCATTATCATCCTCAAAAAGAATAACTACATGTTTACTGTGGTATTTATTCCCTCCATCCATACAATTCTCCTTTCTTCCCTCCATCCAGCCATTTCCTTCCATCTCCATCCAGGCATCCCTGCCTCCCTCCCCTATGAGTTATTTTCTGACTTACCCTCCCTCTCTAAATGTTTCCATCCACTTCACCATCCCATCGCCCCCTCCCTTTCCTCTCATTCTATCGCTCCCTCCGCCCCCAGCAGCTTCCATGCTTTCCTCACCATCCGTCCACGTAGCCCTGGTCCACAAACCAGGTGAGCTTCCTCTTGGAAAGCACGGTGTTGTTGAGGTTGAGCCTGGCGTACTCCCAGATGTAAGGTTTCCTGATGCCCAGGGCGTCGATCATCCAGTAAAACTGGTCATCTCTGTCGTGATACTCCGTGGTCCTCAGGGCATGGGTCACCCCCTCCAGGCTGTCCACAATGGGGCACGCAAAGTCGTAGGTGGGGTACACTCTAGAGACAGGGGAGGGGGATTATAATCAAAATTATACATCCTACACATCCCTTATAGCCTGCCTCCCACTTGCACATCCCTGCACAAACTGTATGGCTCGTCATCCCCCCCCACCCCACCCCACCCTCACCTCCCCACCTCACCTGTAGGTGCTTCCTGTACGGGGGTGGGGGGCGTTCTTGCAGCGGTACAGAGTGGGGTCCCTCATGCAGCCATTGTTGGAGGACATGTCGATCTTGGCCCTCATGCAGCATCTCTGTCCGCACTCTGTCCCTGCCTTCATCTCCTCCCACATCTTCAGGTTCTGCTCCACCGCTGGGGGAAGAGGGGGAGAGGGGGGGAGATAGGTGTGAGGGTTGGGGACGAGGAGAGAGGAAGGTGTGTGTGGGGGATGGATACTTTAGACCAGCCATCTCAAGCTTCCGGCCCGTGTGCCACTTAGGGACCCCCCTCCCTACAGCCCGCTACAGAATGCCGAAAATATAATATCATTTTTAAAAGATTTATATTTGTAAAAACAAAATACTATATTCCACTGACCGGAAGTGGCCCGTGGGCCGCCAGTTTGAGATCCATGCTTTAGACCAGGCCTGGCCAACCCACGGCTCCCGAGCCGCATGCGTCTCTTTGCTTGGTTGAATTTTTTTTCATGTACTGAATGTGTGTTATTTATGTTGAGTTAAATATTTTCATCCCACGCAAATGCACGTTTGTTGGAAAAATTTAAAATGTAACATATTTATCCTGTCTCCTTGCGGCCGCAAGCAATAAAGCTTTCTTAAACTTGTTCACCGACTCACTGTGCAATGCTTGATAGATTCATATTTCTGACAACGTCTGAAGTTAAGTTTTGCGTGATCGCGTCTGTATACATTGGCTTTGTATCTAAAATAGACCCGCAAAATTAGTTTGGTGTGGACCAACATAAAACTCCACGCTCAGCTTGGAGGGAGGGAAAACCTTATTTTGAGTAAACAATTGGTGTCAAGTTCGCTCTGAAAATATGAAGATGAACATAGGACGTTTTTAACAGTAGGAGAGTTTATATATTTCTTGTTGAACGTAATGGCAAGCCATTCTGCCTTATTCCAGGCGTCATTAGCGCAATTCAAATCTTCAGCGCCACTTCAGCTCACTCCATGCTAACATCGACCAGGAATTTCCAAAAGGGACTGAATTTCAAAAGCACAAGGTAATCACTTTGAAAAGTCAGGCAGAAAAGCAGATACCAAAAATGTACAAAGCACTCACAGACCGTTACGCCTTGCATGTATCAACTGGCTTGGAACATGACTGGCCAGGCCTGTGGTCTTAGTACGGTACAAGTCCATTTCTGTCATTATCATGTTGGTGTGTGACAGGTACAGTAAATCTGTCAGAGCAGAGGTCTGTCTGTCCATGTGAATATGTGTGTGTGAGAGATAGGCTGACCAGAAGCATGACCCTGAAAAGCCTTGGGTCCAAAAAGGAGGACAAAGGGTCAAAAAGGAGGACAATCCCAAAATGTTGTTGGGGGGGATGGGGGCCATTAGTATGAAATTAAGACAATAACATTAGTCATTTAAGTAAGTCAACGTTTGTCATTTGAATACAAATTCAATACTTTTCAGGGTCACGCTTCTGGTCACCCTAAGTACCCGTCAAAACTAGTAGTAGTAGAATTATCCTTGTGCCGTTCTGTTTGTTCTAAAGCCCCTTTCCCCCTACTACTCACGTCTATATCAATGCGACAGAGCTTAACAGAAGGCATGATATGGATCTTTGCTGCTCTGAACTACAAGTAGGTTTGAAGGAGGTCTTTCTGTTTGGCACTGAAGCCCAAGCGAGTGGTAAATTGCAACGGTGGGCAGGAAGGGTCAAAAAGGATGACAAAAGGGCGAAAAGGAGGACACGCAACAGTGGTCCGGACAAAGGGCTGGAAAACTGGACTGTCCGGACGGGGCGATGTTCATGTGTGCCCGTGTGTATGATGTGGCTCTTTGTTGTAACGCGGTCTCTCACACACTTTCCTATTTTATGTCCTGCAAACACAGTTCTCTCGCCCTCACATACAGACACACGCCGCCACCCCCCCCTGCTTACAGTTGCTGCGGTGTTTGGACTCCACACGCTGCTCCCTCTCCAGCTTCATCTGCTCCGGGGCCGTGTCATCTATGTAGGCCTTGCCCTCCTTCAGCAGATTCTCGGCCATGTTCTGAATCTTCGGGAAATGGTCGCTGGTGTAGGTGAACTGGTCCGGCTTGATCTGGAGCCGGGACACATCCTCCAAGATTACCTGGGAGGGAGGGTGGGGGGATTTGAAAAGGGAGAAGAGAGAAGGACAGAAAGAATGAAAAGAGGAAGAAAGACACATTTAGACCCTGCACGAACAAACAGTAAAACTAGCATCTACAAGCAATCTAGTGTGTCTGCGTTTCTCTCCATGCACCACCTTCTCAAAGTCCTCCTTCTCCTTCTCGGGGTTGGTATCGTCAAAGCGCATGATGAGTTTGCCTTTGAAGGTGACCTGGTAGTGCTGGTTGAGCAGGGCTGCCTTAGCATGGCCAATGTGTAGGTATCTGAGACAGATGGGGTGGAGAACATAATATGTAGCAGACTCTAAAAAGATTTTCGTACATATTATATAAATAAAATTATATTTTTGGGTGTGTTTTTTTACTCTGAGTGTGAGTGTGCACATGCTAACTGCTGTAGCGCCTCACCCACTGGCCTCTGGGGGGAAACGAACCACCACCTTGCCCATCTCAGCTCCAGGCAGCTCCACAAACTTCCCCAGGTCCTGCTTTTTCTCCCTCTCCTCCGACTGGGCAACACACAGCAAGGAGGTCGGGGGGTTCATTCACTGACTATTGACTTCACTGAGTATTTACTCTGCAAGTAGGAGATTACAACTAGTCCTAGACTACATGAGTAATTTTAAGTTCTTTTAAGTGGAACTAAAAAGTTATGTCCCACAGGGCTCCAGACTAAATTATGTCCCACAGGGCTCTAGACTAACATTTAACTAGGAGCACTTTAGCCCCCAACTGAAAAGATTTGGGGCACAGGCAGAAAATGTTGGGGCGCACACCTTAAATCAACCTGCAATGCTATTTTTCACATTCTCCCAATTTTAAATGTATTACTGATAATGTGCAGTTGTATTTAAGTTCACAGTAGGGCTGTGCGATATGACCAACATCGCATATCCTGATATAGGTCCTTTCATATCGCGACAACGATGCATATAACATATAATCCTCTACCACAACTGGTCTCCTCAGGTCCCAGACAGATACAGACCGTTATTACAAGAGGGGATCCTACAGAGTGGTAAACATGGCCTTGTCCCAACTTTTTTGAGACATGTTGCTGCCATCAAATTCAAAATCACCTTATTTCTTCCTTAAAATGGTACACTTCATCAGTTTAAACATTTGATATGTTTTCTATGTTCTATTGTAAATAACATATGGGTTTATGAGATTTGCAAATCATTGTATTCTGTTTTTGTATTTTATTTTACACAACGTCCCAACTTTTTGGAAATTGGGGTTGTAAAAAACAAAGCTGTGTACTAAAAGGGAGAAGTGTGCCAACCTCCCGTCTTTACAACTCCTACAGGAGCATTTGTGCGAGTGCAAATAACTTTTAATTTCTCTACAAAATGCTTGCTAATTGCACAGTAGTATTTGCCTGCTGTGAGCTGATACAGTGACTGGTCCACCGTTCTATCCACAGCCAATTAAACGTAATCGTTAGATTCTTAACTTTAATTTAAGAATTTTAGATAATATATATCATATTAGTCGTCAATCACTTCCTTTGTGAAACACCCGAGCGAGACACACAAGTGTAGATGATGTTATCCACGCAGTTGAATAATCACTTGCGGACCCTCCCCCCTCACACACGTTCTCTTTTTTTGGGGATAGTGTACTCACAGAGCAGCATGTGGGGGGCTTGCTGCTTGCCCACTTGTTCCCCACAGAAGAAAAAGGCTCCTGAGATCCCAGGAAGTAGAACCAACGTCTCACATGAGAGAAGGACTTAACCTGGCTCTGCCACTCAGCATTACCTTGAAGAGGTATCAGCAAGAGAAAAGGAGAGAGAAAAGACAATAGAGAGCATGAGCGGTCGAGAAATCCTTTTCGCCATTGTGACGCAGCACTGCGTAAATATAGAAATGCAAACACATTTACACAGACCTTTAAGTGATGCCCACACACTCAGGTCTGCCAGGGTTAGGCTGTGCCCCACCAGGAAGGTCCGCAGTGCCAAGGCCTTGTCCAGCTCAGCCAGGGCTACTGCTAGCTTAGACTGACCACACACACGGCTGGCACCGAATTCCAGCCAGTGGTCCACCTGGAAACACACACAGACACAAACAGGCAGGCATTAGAACACACATGCACGGAAATTTGTGTAAATCCTAATACTGTACTATGCTTATATGGTGCTTTTATAGAGATAGGCTACCAGGCATGTAAGCCATAACCCTTAAACTTGATGGTAGAGAAGGACATTTCTGATAGTCTACAGTAGACAGTTACCTCAGTGTGCTCCATTACGTTGGAGCCATACAGGCCCATGCTGGGGGCTGCACGGGCCAGGTAGCGCATGATGGAGTTAGCATCACTGAACTGGACTAAACTGGGGAGAAGGAGGGGAGAGAAGGAGAGGAGGAGAGGGAGGTGGGGGGTTCCATTAGCCCTCTCAAAGCAAACCCTCAGCCAGCTGCTAATCAATCAGAAGATGCTACCTACAGAGGATCACACTACCAGGATCATTTTTTGTTGTTATGAACCCACTCACTCTGAAATGCGGAGTTTGGTCTCTTTGCCCTCTGCCACAGACATGTTCATGATGCCTTTGACATGCTCAGCTGTCAACAGTGCCCCTGTAGGGTAGGAGGGGAGTAACATCTCTATCAAGTGTCAACCAACATGTCACAACACCCTGCACACATGTGTAAGTGTTTGTGTAAGTGTGTGTGTGTGTGTGTGTGTGGGGCGGGGGGAGTGTGTACCAATAAATAAAAAATACATAGTGTTACATTTGACTTCAATATTAACAAAACCTATTTAAGGATATCTACACGTGAAAGGGACAGACGTTTTCAATAGGTTCAAAGTGAAAGTTAAAAAACGTATGTAGGAATGTAAGAAAACTGACCAAACTTGTCGGGCGAGTAAATAACTGTGGTTGTTGAAGAAGGTTTTCGTTTAGCTTTTGTAATAGCTGGCACAGAACAAAAAGTACTAAAGTAAAAACACTTAGGTAGTCATAAGCTAACTGCTACTTTCACGTTGCTTGCATCAGCCAGTTGTACCGGGAAGATACACACGGTGGTGCTGTTTAACATGTTTTACCTCGCTAATTATGCTAGCCACACGCAATGTTGGAGCTATCGGGCTAGCCGGCAAGCCTTGTCGTTAAACATTGATTCCTGTGTTTTGTTACCCACCATTTTAAGTAACTAATTCATCCGTTAATATAGACAGCATCCACCAATTTTCTTAAAGTGAGTACTGAAATGGCATGATTTTTTACTGCCTGCTAAAAGCTTCAGCAACTCTGACTTGCAGCAAATGTGCCACGATGGCAAGCTAGGCTAATGTGACTGTCAGTAGGTGATGTTATTGAATTGAGATCAAAACGTTTTTACATGCATAGACATTAAATCGACCAGTACTGTACACTATACAGTCATTAATAGCCATACTCACCTATAGGAGGGTTGCTAGAGTTTACGGTAAGATTAAACGCCATGTTTTCTCCTCCCTATGAGTTTGCCAAGGCTATCGACAAGATCCAAAACCCTTCAGACTTGCTTCTACCACACCGCTTTCGGTTCTTCTTCGTAGTCTAGCTCTTTACTACGGTGGCCCTGAAGTGCAAATGACACCCACTAACATGAAAGCATCCCCCAAATGAAAACACTCCCCCCGAATACGAGTCAACTCCTCCCTAATACGAGTCAACTCCCCCCCAAAAAGATAACTCCCCCCAATACAAAGACACGCTCCCCCAAATGGGAAACGACATTACATTAACTAAAAAACACATTACATTAACTATGAACGGAAGGGGTAGGTACTACAATGCTAATGCACAGTAACTAACAGGAAATAAGAAATTGATCGACAGAAGTACAAAATGCAATAGCCTGACAGAGTTACGTGCACCAGGACATTTGTCTGGCTATCGAAGCATATGTAGCAAATAGTAGGCTACTTAGGCAAAAGTATTAATTGCGTGTTAAAAGTAAAAATCGATAGCCAAACAACTATCCTGGTCCACGGCTTGTGGACTACTTTAAGGGATACTTTAAGCTACTTTAAGGGACTTCTGATTTACACTCCAGAGCAGAAGGTGGCGGTAATGCACCCATAAACAGGATGCCAACCATCGTAAAACAAGAACACGAAGAAGAGGCACATCTCTGATCAAAACACTAGTCCTGCTCTCGTAATACTCTGAAGTATACTATATTATGTTTTTCCTGTCCAACATACCCCATACTAATCAACCTATTGTACACTCAGAGCGTCCTGGATTGGTTGCATTTCTTGTTCTGATTTTGCAAGGAAGTGTGCCCGGTTAAAAGAGGAGCACTTTCATCTGCAGGATTTCAGTGAGTATTTCCCGCCACACCACCCATTTTGAGATTGTATTCATTAAAACGCCTTGCTCTTGTTATTTGCCAAGCCGCCTTCCAAAGTGGCACGTTTAGCAGGGTCTTCTATTGCCAGTTAGTATGTGTTAGTCTGAAGTTCTGTGCGCACAAAAATATGTACTTTATCCACTCACGGACTGAGTGGGCGTGTCTTCGGGAATTGGGCCAGCATCCAGCCTCTTTGAAGTACTTCAGATTCAGTGCCTCAGCAGTATGTTTATTAAGATGCATGTTGTTTATATAAATTATATATGGGGCGCTGTAATGTTAGCCAGTTGAGCACAGCTCCTGCCCAGACCGTGACGATTGTAGTACAGCTAGTTGTACAGCCCATACATTTAACGTTAATTTGTATTTCCTCTAAATTACCTCTCCCTCCTGATCCCCTGAACCAGATATGTCAAAGCTAAGCTTGCATGGCAAGTGGTCCCTCTCCAGCAGTGATGATGATGATGATAATGATGAAGATTCAAAACCCACAAACAGTAATTCTCCTGGACAGACCAAAATTCACGACTCTAACTCCAACACCAATAAGCTTGATCCCTACCTCGTTTCCGAACCGGTATCAGGCTCGGATCCTGACCCAGCACTAGTAGTGGAGGTGAAACCAGAACCAGTTCCAGTTCAGGTCCGGCCTACCTCCTCTATCTCTCTCTCTATTGGCTCTGAGGCTAGACAGGTAGCCCAGGTCAGCCAATTGAACCCTGTGAAACATGGAGGCCCCCCATCTTTAGCTGGCAAGAGGAAGAAGGAGGCAGATGATTCTGGCTGGGCCCTCTCCGACAGCGATGATGATGATGCAGAGAAGCCGAAAGCTTTGATTCCAAAGAAGTCGACTCTGGGCCCAACCCCGAACCCCAAGAGGGTGAAGGTTGAAAACGACCGGCCTCCGAGCCCCCACGGGCGGACATACTACATCGATGAGCCGGACGATTTCTTTGAGACCAGCTTTCCTCCTGCCAATGACACATACCGCTTCTACCTCAACAAAGTCACAGGGCTGGATAAGAAATACAACACTGGGGCTCTGCACATCAAAGGTCAGTCCCATAACCGCATGCAGCTACAAACCTAGAACATAACCATGCAAATGATTATGAGATATAGCTACAAATATATTGAGCTCCTGCCCAAATCCAGCAACATCGTATCGGTGAAGACTATTGTAAATCTGTATTACAGAACAAGGACAAAAAACTGTATTGTGGACAGACACCTATTACCTACAGTATGGCATGTCTAACTAAGTGGAATGTCTATCTAGCCTTCTGTCTGTGATGTTCATCTTTCTTCAACTCATGTGTCCTCATTCAGAGATCCTCTCGCCATTATTTGGAACCCTGAAGGAATCTGTCCAGGTAGGGCTACGTTACAAAGCTGCACACCGTGCCTCTATAACTTGTTTAGTGTGGGTTCACTGTATAACAGATGATTGTATCTTGTCATGTTACCTGCTGTGTAATTGACTCCAGACTTCTGTGTAGTTTAACTACTGTTTTGACATCGCATGGATGGTCCAGCAGTACCCACCAGAGTTTCGGTAAGGAACACTTCTTGAAATTAATGAAGAGCCTGTGAGCTTCTGTTCTACAATAAGCAGACCATTAATGATGATGAGGTAGGAGGAGGGTGATGATCATTGATGTGATGTTTGGGTTGATGATAAGGGAGATTTTCTGTTCTGAAAATGGAGTGTGTGTCTGTGTCCAGAGACAAGCCTGTCCTGATTGTCCATGGGGACAAGAGAGAGGCCAAAGCTCGTCTCCTTCAGCAGGCCCAGCCCTATACACACGTCCACTTCTGTCAGGTACCCTCAACAGTTGGAACACACCAACATTTTATGCTGCATTATAATCATCTGTTTAAGACTTTTAAAATATACTGATTCCACAGTCCACAAGGTGTTGGCCTATTGATTGTTATGTGGTGTAGCGGGGTTTGCTCGTTTAAGATAGAAATACTTAAGTTATAGTAAAGTCTCTTGGGGCACCACCTCAGAATTTGTTTAAAGGGGCTGAGGAAACCTAGCCTGACGTTGTCAGACTCACAATTCTACTCAGAATATGAGTCTGATACCACTCCGTTGGGCTGTGAGTAAGGGGCGTGTTTCAAGCGAACCCGGAAAAAAATTACTCTTTGCTCAATTGGATAGACCTACAACCAATCAGAGCAACTTGGTATGTTGTTTGTTGAAAACGAATTCAACCCAAGTGCTCTTTGGTGACGTGGTTGATTATGTTAATGTTGATCATCTGTCCATCATCGTATAAAGCCCGCCCTGACAATTTGATTTGTCCGAACAGCTCTTGTTCGGACATAGTTTTTCCCCAACCGAGCGACCCCAGACCTAACCTCCCAACCCAATTTTTTTGTGGGCCGTGCTAAGTTCGGCTGGCAGGAGAAAAAATCTTAGGCCTTAAATAACAGGAGTGTCTAGTGTGTTTACGCACACAATATCAATTACTTCATGACAATATTACAAGTAAGAAATATAGGCTATTCGCATTTACGTTCGCCAGTGTGTTGAAGTTGTGGGTCGAAAGCGGACTCAGTTTAAATCTTGGCTGTAGTAAACAAATCTGTGTAATCCGATTGAAAGGTTCTTTCGATCGGATCGAAGGAATCCTTTGAATCCGTGGTGAGACTGAGTTTGGTTATCTCAGTGTCGCAATTTGAATTGCGTTTGGTTAGTTCTGCAGAAGTGTTCAGAAAGTGTTACAATCACCATAATGTTGAGCTTGGCCAGATCCTTCTTGAAGGCCTATCCGTTGTCTGGACTTAATGCATCAATGGACTCAGCGAGTGAATATTTCTTGTTGGTATTTATAATCAGAATAAAGGGGAAGTGCTTGTTCGGTTCGTAAATTACATCAACACAGCATTAAAGGGAAAGCATAAATTGTCACACACAAATTCACAAATTCCAATAATCCTTCTAGTGTCCACAAACAGTATTGTCTTTGAGAAATGTTTGTAAATCCATTGTTTAATCCAGAGTTTTCTGGAGTAGGGAGTGGTTGAGAAAGGTGGGCCATTTGGCTGGCCCTTCTCCCTTCCCTGGGAAGAAGGATAAGCCATGTCTGGTATCAGCCCTTTGAGACTCATCCAGAAGGATAGTGGCATTGTATGAGGCGTCATGTAATGCAAAGTCGAGGGTTCTTGTGCTGATGTGGTCGTCAGTGCTGTGTCTTACTGAGGTGATCAGAAATGGCTGTGTTGAAGCTTTAACTCTATGCTACAGTGGACTGTTTGGATAGACCTATTATTAAGTAGACCAAGCTGCATCCAAGCTGTTTGAAGATGATGCCTCGTTAGTTTTTATGGCAAGTGGTCACTGACGCAGAACCAAGATATGGTCAGCAACGCCTTGTTAAACTTTTAGATAGATAAATACTTTATTAATCCCATGGGGAACAGGTATCTCACAGCTCTCATACCAACAACAACCACAGACAATATGTTACACGATACAATACAATACAAACAGACAACACAACACAACAAGGCCATGTACAGAGTAGATACAATGTAGTGCAAAACGTAGAACGTATGGTGCTGAGCTGCCCGCTACAGAGGCTGCTGGACTGTCCTGCCAGGACAAGGCGGAGGGGATGACCGACACCGCCCACGATGGCCAACAGCTTGCCCCGCATCTGTATCTTCAATGACAACAGTCACCGCCTTCCTGACCAGTCTGTCCAGCCTGTATCCCTTCCGCTTTGCTCCAGCTCTGCACCTGCGGAACGGCTCTCGAAGCTCCGCAGTTTAGCAGTCCCTCGCAACTCCATGGCAACCAACTCATCCAAACAAATCAAATCAAATAATGCCGGCAGTGTCTGCTGCTCCGGCTGGCCCCCAAAAAACACGGCCAAGCGAGACCACGAAAAAACATTCATGCAGGTAGATCAGCACACCATCCCAACACAAACAAACCCACCACAACAGAACAAAAACAAAGTCAAGAAAAAGTAGAGAAAACAGCAGAATGACGAAAACACAATATCTTTATGGGGGAATACAGTTTTGGATGTTTTGATTAGAGTTAATAGAATAAAATGACTGGAATGAGCCAGGTGCCAAAACAGAAATGCAACCATGCTTCATCGGGGCCTGTGCCTTAAGCTAAGGAGCTAGGGGTGGCATACTCAGATGGCTGAAGGCTTTGAGAAACAGTTCTGGACAAGTAGGGGGCTTGGATTTACCACGGTGTATTAGGGCCAGTCAGTAAAAAAAAATCGGAGCCAGAGGAGGAGTGGGGGGTAATATTCCGAGATTAAAGTCGTAGATTTGCAAGATTCTTTTGGGGAGATTCTCTGAGTTTATAAAGTCACAAATTTGCGAGTAAAAAGTCAGAATTATACTTTTCAATAACCTAGGATTCAGCAATAAGGAAATAGTCTACTCCTGATTTTAGCCCAGTACAGAGTCACCAGATTGTAATCATTATTCTGACTTTGAAAAGACATTGCTGTGATTTGGGCCTATTCAGAAGGAAACATCATACTTATTTGGATGAGGTGATAACTTTTGTGCATCAGGAACTACAATACAATGGATCCATATTTTCGACTTTATAATGTCGGAGAATCTCCGAGTTTTTCTCTTGCAAAATTACTAGTTTTTACTCGCAAATTTCTGACTTTATAAACTCTGAGAATCTCTGACTTTTTTCACGCAAATTTACTAGTTATTTTCTCGTAAATTTTTGACTTTATAAACTCGGAGAATCTCCGACTTTTTTCTCGCAATTTTACGACTTAAATCTCGGAATATTACCCCCCCACTCCTCCTCCTCCTTTACGGTGTCATATGGAATAGATAAAATACCGAAGTATTTTCTTTTGCCTCCTATGTTGTTCCCACAGTTGACCACTAGAGGACACCATTGTTTTTTCCATTACATTTTGATGCCCTAGTTGCATGTTGGGTCTTCCTTTACCTTGCAGTCCCTGTGCCAATTTCATACCCATTTGCCTCTTCTCCCCTCTTATGCTGCTGATTTCTCCTATTCCTCACGTCTGATCCTGTAAGCTGTGACATCTAAATAAAACTATCAATTAAGGACTTGCGTTTGAAGTTAAATGTTATATTCCTAATAAATCTCACAGAGACAGAGACACTGCAGCTGTAGTGCCAAGAGCATGACCCTAATAAGACTCCATAGAGCTGAGTTCAAGTGGATTTATTTGTTTTTTAACAGGCCAAACTGGATATTGCTTTTGGAACACACCACACGTAAGTGTTCCATTTATTCTCCTTGACTCAGAGCCTTTTATGTATTCAATTTGTAACATCTCTCTCTCTCTCCAACTCTGTCTCACTCTCTTCACACAGCCATGCTCTCTTTCATAAAATTAAATAGACTTAACCACAAGTAGGATTTAGCTTTTCAGTTGGTACATTAGCTTTTTGTCTGTTGGTGTTTTGTTTTCCATTTAATCCTGTTTTGTCAGTTCATGTTGGCTTGTCAGTACACAAGAAGTGTAAACCCATGCCAACTAGAGATTTACATTTACATTTATTCATTTAGCAGACGCTTTTTCCAAAGCGACTTCCAAGAGAGAGCTTTACAAAAGTGCATTGGTCACTGATCATAACACCGAGATAGCCCCAAAAATTGCGGGTGGCCAAACATGAAGCGTATATTGTGAAAAACCTAAACAAGTGCCAAAGGGAAGAACCATAAGAGTATGTAGTTAAGCAAGTTACAATTAAACAACACAAACCTCAAAAAAGTGCAAGAGTGAACCTGTAGAAAAACAAGTAACAGTAAAAATATATTTCACAGCAAGTAAAATGATTTTAATCAGTTACAGCTAACCAACAAGAGCAACAAGTCTCTAAGTAAGAGTCATTGTGATCCTGGAGGAAACTAACATCAGGTCTAGCCAATCATTCCTAGGTACCGTTTTATTCCCGGAACAAGTGTGTCTTGAGCCTTTGAAGGTGGGGAGACAGTCAGTGTCTCTGATGGAGGTGGGGAGTAGATCCCACCACTGGGGTGGAATCTACATATGAATATGTTGGTCTTTATCTCCTCCACACACACCAGTGTTTTAATCTCACCCACCCTCAGAAGGCTGATATAACAACCCCCACACAAACACAAACACACATGCCCGAGACGACCCTCAGTAGTTAATTATGGACTCTAACATCACATCCTGTTGATGTATAAAAAAAGTTGAAAAAATAATAATATTTTTGGCCATTTAGAGCATGTAGGTATCTGAATATTGTAGGTTTCAATAGATATAAATATTTTAAGTAACAACATTCCTCCATAGTTTTTTTTGGACCAAGGGGTTGTACCCTGACCGTGGGGGTTATGTGTTGTCCTGACACACACAGTGTGTTTTTGTCGTTGCAGGAAGATGATGTTGCTGTGGTATGAGGAAGGTTTCAGGGTTGTCATCCTCACCTCCAACCTCATCAGAGCAGACTGGTACCAGAAGACACAGGGGTGAGGCTTTTTGAAGCCATCTTCATCATTATTTTCATTATTTATATCTGATTGGGTATGCTTGCCTTTTCCTTAATGCAAAAAAAAGAGGAGACTATGGGCAGCTGGGGCAGCCCCAAGCAAACCCTTACAATTTCCCCAGAAATTATACCCTCTATAGTATTTCTTATTATAATTTTTAATAAAATGTATTAATCATCTCCTAAAACAATCTCACAAAGAGAGTCGCACAACCACAATCAAAAACTAAAGAGATAACCCACAACGGGCACGAAACAAAAGGCCACCCTTATTATTTGTCTTTATCACCAACATTATCTTTATCATCATCTTCATGTACAGTGTGTCTGTGTCTTGATGCCAGGATGTGGATGAGCCCCCTCTATCCACGGTTACCGGTTGGGAGCCCAGAGACATCGGGGGAGTCACCCACCATGTTCAAACGTGACCTACAGGAGTACCTGTCGGCCTATAATGCCCCTGAACTCTCCGATTGGCTGCAGAGGATCAAGAAGCATGACCTATCAGAGACCAGGTGAGACAAGAACCCTGGGTAAGAAACATGCATAGTCACTGCCAGTACTAAATGTGTTATATGAACTCATGATGCTGCCTGACACATTTTTCTCAGTTGTCAATCTCTTCTTTCTCCACCTCCTCATCTTCTCCCTTTCCCTTTTTCTCTTCTCCTATTTCCTCTTCCTCCCTCTCATGTTGTTCTTTTGCCTCCTCTTCCTCAGAGTGTATCTGATTGGCTCGACTCCAGGCAGATATTTGGGATCAGACATGGAGAGGTGGGGTCACCTCAGGCTAAGAAAGGTACTGACAGTCTTTCTGGCTCATTTCTTTCTCTCTCTTTACTTTCTTGTTTCCTACTTTTTTCTCTTATTGTCCCTATGCCTCTCTCCTTCTCTCTTCTATTCACTGTGGCTAAATGGAGCTCCGGCACTTTCACTGGCCTCGATGTTCAACGAAGCCCTCATTATAATCCGTCAGTCCATCTGTCTACCACCTGTGACAGTCCATTGCAGCAGAGTTTATCAAATCTCACCTCTGTTATTCTTCTGACCTCTTTTCTGCCCTCCTTTCCTCCCTCTATCCTTCTCTCCATGCTTCCCTCCCTCCATCCTTTCCTTCCCTCCTGCCTTATTATGCCCATAATCTAGCTACTGCATGACCACACACAACCCATCCCCAGTGAAGAAAAGTGGCCTGTCATCGGTCAGTTCTCCAGCATCGGCTCTATGGGATTGGATAAGACCAAATGGTTGGCGGGGGAATTCCAGCGCACCCTGACCACCTTGGGCAAGTCGTCGCACAGGCTTGATCCACCTGTACACTTGGTATGTTCTTATTAAATCTTGCTTCCGATAGCAAAATCTTTTTTGAGAGAAAAAATATAAGAATATAATGTTCTGTTAGCTAGCTCTGATTCTGATGTGCAAATAGACACAGGAGAATATCCATTGATATTTCAGTGAAAATCTAAACATGTCGCGCTTTTTATATTTATTCAACAACATTTGTAGGCTTATTATCCAATCATGCATTATTCATATAGCATACTACACTATATAACTACAAAAAGCAAACAAAGTTGAAGTCAAATTATGAAATGTAAATAAATACGAGGGAGGGATAGCCTAACCTACAATTTTTCATTTCTGGGAAAATTGTTAAGTTTACTTGCAAGCCGCCCCATTTGTGCGTAGTGTCCGACCGTGCTGCTATCAACTACAAAATTGACGTGAACACTGCTGAAACAGCTCTGCAGATAGCTAGCTAACCTACTATCGGAACACACACAGCTAGCTAACTCCTACGTTCATCAAGACTCAGTTGTTTTCTGACATATTAGAACCTCAAAGCTGGAGTTGCCAGAAGATGGCTACGCTCTAATCCTCAACATCCATCCATTAATTTGTATTGGACATATTTCACCACAAAATATCTGAGAGCTCTATGACATATTAGTTTGAGCAATTTTGCCTTTTTTGTGTCCCACTTTGCCATTTTTGTTACATTTTGTCACGCAAACATTTAATGGAGGCAGTAGCCTAGGCTAGAAACTTTTGGGCTTCATATTTCAGCTGCCCAACCCTATTCCCTGGTGCCCAGGGGAGGTGGATAGATGCAGTAGCGTATGGAGCTAGAAAGCTGACAAAAGTATCTGAATTTGAATATGAAAGATCTGAAATATTTGTGTGTCGATATTTCATTAAACTGAAATATTTTGCTGTTGAATATATAATATCTGAATTATTTGTATGCCGAATTTAATAAAACTGAATTGTTTTGTTCCAGAAATACACATTTCTAAAATTCAGATAGCAGGAATTCAGATTATTGAAATTCAGATTGGTGCAATTCAGATTGCGAAAATTCTAATTTTGTTTGAACTAGGCCAAAGGTGAAACAGCTTGCTTTCACAGGGAAAAGTAGACGATTTCAGAACGACCGAACTTTAACTCAGAACAAACTAAGGGTTGCTAGTTGGAAGAAGACCAAGATAGCACACATACTCTTGCAGACGTCGGCCTGATGTGTAGAAGATAAGTAGGCAAGATGTAGTATAGAGATCGTTGGCATTTGATCGAAACTGACTTCCAGACGATGTGTGGACGATTAGTCAAAGCTGTCCATGTCTATATAGGTTTTTACAAGTTTCATAAGCACTATACCTCGATTGGGCTCCATACTCTTCCTCCAACGAGCAACTCTTAGCTTTTGTTCTGAGGTCAAATTTGGTCGTTCTGAAATCGTCTACTTTTCCCTGTGAAAGCAAGCTGTTTCACCTTTGGCCTAGTTCCGACGAAATCTGAATTTCCGCAATCTGAATTTCAGCTATCTGAATTTCAGCGATCTGAATTTCAAGAATCTGAATTCCCGCAATCTGAATTTCAAGAACCTGAATTCCCGCAATCTGAATTTTCTTTCAGGAGCTCATTTCAGATGTATATAATGTACTGAGAAGCAAATCATGGTATTTGCTTTACAGGATCTTTAAGGAATCGCATGCATGATATGGCAGTGTCATATCATACACACACACATATTTTCGTCCTATTTCCCTTAAAGCAACAAGGTTAGGCTACCTAGAGACCTTCCATTCATAAAGTATGTTCTAAATGGCATAAATGATGCCAATTAATAATTGACTTATTGTAAATGGTCAGTAGCCTATAGACCAATTATTTGTTTGTAAATATTCGGGGTGCGCGCTCAGCATGGTAGCAGAAAACCGGGTCAAGAGATATGGGAATTCTGCTTTTTGAACCTAAAATACAAACGTGAGCAAAAGGCAGCAATCGCTATCAAATCAACAGACGTGCAATTTACTGTAGCGAGCAGGGGAAGAATACAAAGAACGAAAATCCCCAGTTAACTTAATTTAAATGAGCAAGAACTATAGACTAATACAATTACAGGCTTAAATGAACTGACAACATAAGTTATACGACTTACAGTTCTCAAGGACCTACACACGCAATTTCAACTGCGCTGTATTCTCCGACATGCACTTTAACAATCACTGCTGATAGACGACCTACATTTTTTTACAGCCCTATTTCTGATACCGTGGCGGCAGAAATTTAGCCTTGGCGGGCCGCCGCGGCAAAATCAACATAGAGGAAACACTGTATGAGATTTTGGTTTCTTATTTTACAATTAATGTTACTAAATATCTGATGTAAAGGGGGGGAAAGGAGAACATTCCAGATGATATGTGACTTGAGAGAGGGAGGAGGACATTGGGGGGCCCAGCTACTCACAGTATAGATGGATAGATGATCCAGGATCAGATCCTGCTGTGTCATCTTCCTTTATAGAAATAAGCAATCCCAGATCTGCAGGTACCAAGCCCAGGTATTACGATGTTCCTTTAAGTGTATTTGTATTTAGTAACTAGACCAATTTGTCAGGCCTGTGCAGATCTAGGAACCATAAGAAGTAGTTTGTTTCAATGTAGATCTATGATGCACAGGTAGTAGTTAGGTACCCATTGATATGTGAGGAGCAGAGGTGAGATTATCACAGAGATCTAAGGATCTAATCTAGCCCTGCCCATTGCTCCAGTCAGCAGATCCACTTCACCTGTCACACTGTGTGTGATTAATGCTCTTCTATGTTAGCTGGGACTTCTGTGTTGCACAGCTCTCCTTCTCTCCTGCCTTGCCGATATCCTCTTCATTATTGCTTTCTCTCTCATCCTGTAACATCTCTACATATATCTTTCTAGATAGCTGGCAAGCATGACTTAGCCTGGTCCTAACCAGACTCTCGTACATGTCATTTGTACAGAGGGTCTGGCTCCGCTCCATTGACAAACGTTGACTTCCTTGTAGGCGGGTACTCTGTTGAAGTTTAAAACTATTGGATCTGCCCAGAGCCACTCTGATCTGCCATAACCAATAGCTAGCGTTCGCCTTAGCCAACTCCTTCACCACTACTGTAACGGAGCTAGCTGCCGTAGCTGGAAAATCAAACTTTTCCCGAACCCCGTGGGGAGAAGGGCCACAACATCATTGACACCAAGAAAACTCAGCAACACTTGTTCTTGCTCCGGCTTTAGTTTCTGGATATTCGACAATCGGCACTGTTGCCACAACGGACCGAATGGCTTCGCTCACATCTTTCTCCGCCACCATTACGGAACTACAACACAAACTATCACACAACATCAACGTTATCGTTCTCAGCCACTCCCTCTGTTCACTGATTGGGCCAAATAGAAAATCTACTTCCAAGATCTTAAATGCGTATCGAAGATCCAGACCCAGTACAGAAGCAAAATCAAAATTGAGCGGAAGTACGTAGGTGGGCAGAGCCAGGCTATGCATGACTGCCCAATTAAAGCCTTTTAGAATTTGAATTATGTCTTTCTCTTTCTGTCTTTCATCCTATCTCTCAGCCTTTTATGACTACAATGGCCTTAGTGGAAAATCATTTGCACCTCACATTCCCCTTTTTACATTTCTGTCCTGCTGTCCATTTGTCCTGCTGTGCACTTGCTTTCTACATTTGTCTTTTTCTGAGCCATGTTAGACACAGCTTTAAATCTCATGTACTTTGCTGTATTTCTATGTCTCTGTGTCATTCTCTTTTTCGATACCCCTTTCCCCCCCCCCATCACATTTGCATTTGGTTTCCACAAGGTGGAATTTTGTATATAGCTTTGAAACGTATAGCTAAAAGAATGGGTGGGTCACAGCATTCCATTTGGGGGGTATTGCCCCCCATGGAGCCGACCCTGCCCAAAGCCCAGTCTAGCCTCTTAAGGCCTCAATATGCTTCTGCGTCTCCGTTTACGGATGGGCGGGCGCACGGATACGGACGGATAGACTTCGTTTATGGTTCTCCGACGGCTGTAGGTGCTGAAAACAATTCACCGCCAGAAGAGTAGGTGGCGCTGCACTGCGATGCTAGCTATAGGTTATCGAAAACTCGTAGCAAATTTACAAATGAGCCGTTTCATCAATAAAATAAGCACAGTTTCAGCAACTACACTGCCCATTTCTCGTCACATTTGAATTCAAATGCCGATTTACATGTACTGTTTAGCTGAAATATAAATTGTAAAAACTGCTTCTCTTTGGTGATGTTTGTGATGCTAGCTGGAAGGGCAGCCTGCTTTGACTGGGTGTGCAGTGAACATTTCTGGGGGGTTATTATGATTACGGAAAGGGATCGTATATGTTTCTATATTGCTACCATTTTAGAGACTGCTTATCGATCCGAGTGTTAATCAGGCGCGGAGCCAAACATTCTGGGTTTAGCCCAAACCAACAACGTATTGGGGCTTGATTTGCAAGAACGCGACGCTGAGCGCCTCCACGGTCCTCTTCCACATATTAAAATAATGCTGCTGCCAACGAATAATGCACCTAATAATATGGTGCCTGCACTGAGTGCAATGCCATGGCGGGCTGGACCAAATGATTTTTCGGGCTGCATATGGCCCGCAGGTCGGACGTTCCCCACCCCTGGTCTTGTTGGTCACGGCAACCCATAGCGGCACGCTCTGCGTAATTTCGACGGATAGTTAGAAAATTCAGGAGGTGCATGTCAATCCGTCAAAAGCTTTCCGAGGGCTGACGGAGAGCTCGTAGAGGGCATTCCCATGTCTGCATTTTTCGAAAAGCAGAAGCATATATCGGCCTTCAGTCGGTGTGAATACCACATGTTGGTTTTCATTGTCTAGTCGTGAGGTGATTGACTGAGGCCAGCTATAACTTCAGTTTGGGGCTCCTGGGTGGCTCGCATGTAGGCTATGTAGGCTTACTGCAGGGGCCCAGGATCGAATCCAGCCCGGGCAATTCCCTGCAAGTCCTCCCCTCGCCTCTCCTTTATGTTTCCTGTCGGTCTTCACTATCTCTGTGCACAAAAAAAGGAGAAATGCCCTAAAAGTTAATAAATAAATAAATAGAATAGGAGTTGCTGTCTCCCGATTCCCCTCCTCCCTCAGCCGTACATATGGATGTAAGTAGATGTTGTGTTTGCATGATTGTTCTTATGATATACAGTAGATGCATGCCGGTGTATAAAATAAAATAAAAAGACCAAGCATCATTTGCATGTAATTTGTGTTTCTGTAGTTAGTTGCTGTCAGCTCTCGGTTGTCATTATGCAAAAGCTCACCAATCCATGCTTTCTAATCACAATAATAGGTGGGCATCAAATTGCTAGCAAACAAACAACAGACCACATCAAATCAGTCCACATAATGGAAGATTCTCTTATACTTTCTTCCCCTCATGCCTCGTTGGTTGTTTGGTTTGGTCTTTTTCTGTACATCAACGTCATTGATTATTCTGGGATGAATCTCTTTGTAAATGTCAGCAGAAAAGTCACTGTGTCACGCAGAGACAACCCCCCGCCACTTAGCCTAACCCCTCAGACAGACAGAGAGAGAGACAAACCACAAGGGCACTAATGCAGGAAGGCAGGCAATTTTATTAAAAGACAAAATGACAATCGTGCTGTCATAATGCAATGTGCAGGCAACAAAAGGACGGCTGCGGCTTCACCAAAAACAGTGGTGTATATGTGTGGTAGTTATAATATAGTTAGTTAAAACACTGCAGAATATCAGCATATGCACAAGCTTTAACAATGAGGTAATACGTATGTGAAGTATAGGTAGTAGAGCTGTGTCAAATGGCATTGTAAACCTAAGGCAGTAGTGGAAAAGAAAGTCATAAAAGAGGGGATAGAGATGGTAGAGATCTGGGTGTGAATTTTGGTAGGTGAGAGGAGTGTGTGTGTATAGGGTTCAGGGGGGGCCTCAGCTTGGTAGTGTGTGAGTGAGTAAGTATTTAAGCATCGTTTCTTGGGAGCCGCAAGAGCCTCTTCCCCCTTTTACACAGAGATCCTGCAATATTGCCGTATAAAAGACCTGTCTATATGCCGGCTTTGCTTGTTTACACAGAACCAAACAAAGCCGGCATAATACCACCATGTGGATGCTTTTACGATGTTGCATGACGGCATTCTGGGTAAAAAGGGACTACGTCAGCGTTTTTGCTAGCGTGTGTAGTTCCACAATGACCCCCCTTTTGGTTGTCGGTACCTTTTACACGACTGCGAGGCGGCATTATGTCGCAACATCCCAGCTTTAACAGGCTGTGTAAAAGAGGCTACTGCGTTACACGTCTGGGGGTGGAATTGACAAGCAGGTTGGGTTTATGTTTAAAGGTGTGTGTAGATGTCTGACTGCCCTGCCCTTGTGTGTGTGTGATCCCCAGGTTTACCCTTCAGTGGAGGATGTGAGGACCAGTCTGGAAGGCTACCCGGGTGAGCAGCGTTTCTGTTTCTCCGTTACTCTCTGTCGCTTGCTCTGTTTATTGCTTTCTCTCTTTCACTAACTACAGGTGCTTGTCATATTATTAGAATATCATCAAAAAGTTGATTTATTTCACTAATTCCATTCAAAAAGTGAAAAGTGTATATTATATTCATTCATTACACACAGACTGATATATTCAGTCTGTACATGTTTCTTTTTTTAAATGTTGATAATTATAACTGACAACTAAGGAAAATCCCATCCCCCCCCATCTTCCTCTTCACAATACCCCATAGATTTTCGATGGTTTTAAGGTCAGGCCAGTTTGCTGGCCAATTTAAGAACAGGGATACCATGGTCCTTAAACCAGGTTGGCACTGTGTGCAGGTGCCAAGTCCTGTTGGAAATTGAAATCTGCATTATAAATTGAGAATATTGTAATTATATGACAAGCACCTGTATTATAATACCTATACAGCTACCTACAGAGTAGAACCATATTTTTCGGAAATAAAGCTGCAGCTTTGTACCCCGATTTTATAGTTTTCTTTTCTTGTGGTTGTATAGCTTATATTTTGAAGTGGCGTATAGCCCGCAGTGTTTCCGCTAGGATTTTTTTTTGCAGTGGGGGCAGGTCTGTCCTGTCCCGCGCGTCTGTCCAATGGAAAAGTATTTCTGGGGAAATAAAAAGTTGTGAGCATTATTCTGCTCAACGCTAGCCGGTACTACGGTATCGTTGACCCCGATATTGACGGCAAATATTCCAGTGCGGCCTGTACTATGATTTATAAACACGAAGCTCCGATTCTGGTGCGGTGCGGCTTATACAAAATGCGGCTTATTTTCTGAAAAATACGGTACAAAGCCTAAATAAATCGCTGTTTTAAAACTTGAAGTACCCCATTAAAATGCAGTATCCAGGATTCCTTCAGGGGTGCTCTAACATGTTGTTCTTCCTACAGCGGGGGGCTCTCTACCCTACAGTATCCAGACGGCTCAGAAACAGCTCTGGCTCCACTCTTACTTCCAGTAAGACCAGCTATATGCACTCTGCAAAAAAAACTACCTCTTAGACTGATTGCTGTTTCATGTACCGTGTTGTTTGTGTTGGCAGCCGTTGGCAAGCTGAGGCATCAGGGCGGAGTCACGCCATGCCACACATCAAAACCTACATGAGGGCATCACCAGACTTCACACAGCTAGCTTGGTTCCTGGTCACAAGGTGTGTGTCCACATATCCCCCATGAGTGAGTTACTTATTAATGAGGGAGTAAACAGGTAAAGTGATATTGTGCTCATTCTTCTTGCTCTGTCTGAGGAGTATTGGATGTGGAGCCTATTTGTCAACATGCTTTACCCACAACTTCTATCTGCCAATCAGCTGAGAACTTGCTCTCTTTTGCTCTCCCTCATTCCCCTTTGAGGCTGTCTGTCCCAGAGCTTACTTCACACCTTTTCTTGGAGTTGGGTTTCCCAGCAGCTGATTTGGTTATCCCAGTTCTGTTATGATACAGGGTTGATGTGTGTGTGTGTTCCATCTCTCCAGTGCTAACTTGTCCAAAGCTGCCTGGGGTGCCTTAGAGAAGAACAACACTCAGATTATGGTGCGCTCCTATGAGCTGGGAGTACTGTACCTTCCCTCTGCCTTTGTAAGTCTCTCTCACACACACACCTGTTACATACTGAATGCGCTGTCACACACACACACACACACACGTGTGAAGTTTACAGGACACAGTCCAGTGTTTCCCCTACCATTATATTAGGGGGGTGCCCCGCTCCCCCAATGCCCCCCCCCTGGAAGTCAATTGTAAAAAAAAATATATATATATATTTTTTTTTAATATATAGCACCAGATCAGAAAATAAGTCATGCAAGGTTACGTTTCCTATAAAATAGGTCTATAGCTTGCTCTTTTATTAAACAAACTAAATGGCCTTATGTTATGTATCTTATTTACACGACGGCATGTCATTTCTGTCATTAAAATAAACACAAAATCCTCAAAGCTGTAAACCTAGGGGAAACACTGCAGTCTCATACACACACAAACATGAACAGCCTTATTAACAAACAGGCCACACAGTTACATATGCACATACGTCACGTGTGTGGTGTACAGGGTGTTTTGTGTCATTCTCAGGATGGCACTAGTGTCATCTTCCCTTGTTGTTGAGGTAGGCCTTAGAACTACCTCAAAAGTTGCTTAGCAACAGTCTTGCTGTTTTTCTTTTTTTCCCCAGATCTCACACAGATGGTTTATGGAATAGTTGATCACTTTCTCTCTTTATTCCTCCCTTTCTCAGTTTCTTTCTCTCTCCATCCCTCTTTATCTTTAGTTCTCTACTTTGGTTATTGTTTAGAAAACTAGAGAACTGTACAGCTCATTAGTTTGTTGCCCCAATGGTTGTCATCTTAGATGACTACTTAATAAAGATGATTTATAGGACAAAAGTGTTCTCTGAGAGGTTATTGCTGTTTGAAGGGACTAATGGATTGATCGAAGAGGTTGACTTGATTAAACTGCCTTGCTGCACCAACCTATTCTGAATAAACAGGAGTAGGTCGAACAAAGGGTTTTGGAGATGGAGTAAAACAGGAGAACCAACAAATCACTTGTTTGTGTGAAGAATTTGTTTTATAAAAGACAATGTAAGCCCTATAAGAGGTAAGGCTTCATTCAGCTAAGATCAGTAAACAGGGTTTGTTATTCCTTCTGTTCATTGTTTCTCTCCTGAGAGAAAAAAAGAGAGAGGGAGAAAGAAAGATGGGGTATGAAAGACAGCACAAAAGAGATAACAAAATTGAAAGGAGGAAGATAATTAAATAGTGAATGCTTTTAGTGACAGATGCATTTCTATTTAAGTGAGTGTATGTTACTGTGTGTGTCATAAGTAGCCTTATATTGCCCAGTAAAATATAATATTATCATTAACACTACTTATCTGTGAATAAATAACTTTAGCTCCGCTCATGCGTCACCGAGCAAACTGGTAGTAGCTAGCTAGATCATAGAAGTGGCACTAGCAAACTAACTAGACCAATTTACCTACCTAAAAATGTATGTGCCGCATATGGTGTGTAGGTAGCTAGGATCGAGTCACGATCAGGAGTCTATCTAGCTTTAAAACGAGTTTGGTGGAAGTTTGTATTTAAATAAGGCTAAATATTCAGAGTTGTCTTGAGTTTCATCAGCTAGCAAGCTAGGCACATTCAATCATCAGAAAATGTTTTCCTAATGTACATTTAGACTTTTTGTTCTATGTTTAATGCTCTACACATGTATGGTATATGTAGTGGCCGACCAAGGGGTTTGACATCATACAAGAACTTAAAATAAGATGAACAAATATTAAGGCTCTTTATGTCAGTTCACAAAGTGGGCCATCATGTCATGATTATGGCATCCTGTTTTTGGGCTACTGTCGCAGACACAGATTACGGCATGGCTCTGTGTGGGCTTCTCTCTTCCTCTTGCTTAAGTCAATTCATCAGACTCTGTGAAGGGTAGGGAGGGGAGGTATAAAGGTTGAGAAACAAAGGAACAGTTTAGAAGAAGACACTTGTCAATCCCAACGTTTTTGTAGGAAGCCTTCTCAGTTTTAAGGAATGTGCATATTGACCTCTCTCCCCCTTTTGAGGTAAACCGAGGTCACAGTGGACCAGCTGTAGCTCTATCTGAGCTGGGTGCATAGCCTCTCCCCCCCATAGGGTGCAGGCGCCGTCCAGCCTGCTGTTTCCCCAGTACTGATCAATGTTTCACAAAGGGAGCCCCATTGGGCGCTCCCCTACCCCACCCAAACACACTAATAGGTACTACACGCCTATCTCTCTCTCACAGACATACACAAACACAGTGTGTTCAGGTTTCCAGCCCTAATCTGGCCCAATATAAACAAATGAGGCTAAACTCCGTTGCCGTGACAGCGGGAGGCAGAGTGTTGCCGGGAGACAGACAGATGTGTCCATTAAGGTGTCTCACCAGAGTTCTCTTGGAGCCTCTGGCACTCTTATGAACACATTGTGCTACCATTGGAGTTGGCCTGCATTCAAGCCCTGGTTTTGTACGTCCTTCCCTTCACCTTTCCATGCATTCTTCCTTCCTCCCTGCATTCTTTCCTCTACTCTTTTTGGACAACTGGGACATGTAAAAGCTACCACCAGAGCTGGTCTGTATCAACTCTGCCTTGTCCCAATTTCCTTCCCTTCTTCTCGTGTAACTGGCAGGGTGTCATCTCTGGGGTCTCCATCACCCCTGTAGTGAAGGGAGCAGACACCACCAGCTACTGTTTATCAGAGGCCAGAAGGGGTGACCCGTTACAGGAGCATAGGAGGAGCTGGACTAGGAGACAACTACATCTAGAGACATTTTCGAGTCTTTGTGTCTGGATCTCTTTTCTTGTTGCGGCTCTCAGTGCCCTCGCTTGCATATCTCTAGACTTTTCAAGGTCGCTGCCAATCTCTCTCTCTTTCTCTCCCTGTCATAAAAAGAAACTGCACATTAATGTGGAATTTTCCTCAACTTTCTACTTGACTGTCTAGTGTCTACCCATATCCATCCATTTATCTGTCATATTCATCAGCCCCCATCTCTCTAGATATGAGGAACTTCTGCACTAATGTCTGCACAGGAATTACACTGGATAACAAGATTGCTGCAGTCAACTGTCTGTCTAGCTCAATGTCTCTTTTAGTTTAAGATTCTGGTTGTTGTTTTCTGGGATTAACTTTTTGTGTTTGTGCTGTTTCTGGTGTAACTTCATATACAATTATAGCCACTAGAAGTTTATTTGACTTAAATACATTTGTTATGGTTATTGTGTGTGTGCACGTGAACATGTTCTCTGCTGTCTTTCAGAACATGACCTCATTTCCTGTGCAGAGGAACCAGTTTCCTGCCACATTTCCATCCACCTCATTTCCTGTGCCCTTTGACCTGCCTCCAACATGCTACTCAGACAAAGGTAACTAATACCTCCCTACAATGCTGTGTGTGTGTAGGAAGTTTCTTGCCTTTATGTGTGTGTCTGACTGGTATATTGTGTCTAACAGGTGTGTGTGTGTGTGTCTGTATATCCGGATCCCCATTTGCACAGTTTTTGATGGCGTGTGCGGCTGTGTGAGTTCACTATGACAAATAATGTTGCTGTAATGGCTTAGACATTGGACACTCAGCGCCGTCCGTCACATGTTGAGGGTCACATAAATACATCTGCAGTCATACGGTCTTTCTGAAATGGTGTGTGTTAGGAGTGTGAGGGTGTACATTGAGCAGTTTGAAAGGATTCAGTCCGTCATACTCTAGTGATGTCACATTTCCTGGAGCAACAAAAGATTTCTGGCTAGTCAATGATGAGCACTTATTTATTCTCATTTTGGATAGACCTGACATGCAAATATCTGTTGGCCCACCAACTGAACTGTGTGTGTGTCATTGCAGTCTCTTGTCTGGGGCTCTGATCATCTGTGATGGACTGCTGGGTAATGGCAGTGCAGAATGACCTTTTGGCCGGTCATTGGTCCCTTCCCTGACCTCTACTAACCCTGTTAACTGTCACAGACTGGATTGGGTTATACTGAAAGCATGAGTCTTGCAACATATCGCCATAGCAACTTGTTATTTTTATATTATTCTGAGTGATGAAGCATAAATGCATGAAAAAAAGAGGGGTAGAGTGAGAGATAAAGATGAGGAGAAAGAATTATGGAAACAGAAAAACTCTAGGATGGGGAGGGGGGGGCTGCTACAGAACATGAATAGGGTATGGGACCTTTGTGACATGGGGGTGTTTCTGACTAGTGGAGGCCAAGCGATTTTGGTTTGAGTTCTGGTTTGAAAACTGTCAAAACTTATTGCTCCAATGCCAAGTCTGGTCAGTAGACGTCAAAAACTGGAACCTTTAAGAGGAGAAGAAACATCTTCGCAGTTAAGGAAAAGAAAGCATAGAAGACAAATACAGGAATAAAGGTGGAAGATTCATTTATTAGAGGAGGATACTGTAGGGCTGCAGGCCTACTCTGTCTCCATGAGCGGTCACTGTGTTCCAGTCAACTATCCATTGCTTTCATCAGACACCAGGTGCCATGGCAACCAACCCTTGCCAGGCAGTGAAGAATGGGTATCTGAATGCATCTTTTAATTGAGTTTTGAGTCAGAGAGTGTTTGTCTTTGTGTGTTTGAGACACTGTACTTGGTCAAACGGACAACAGTTAGTAGTGCAAATCAGTTAAATGTGAGTTGGTGTCAGAGAGGGTTTTATACTGTTCACATAGTCTGTGTTCTGGTCTCAGCACTGTATACTTCGATTTGAAATTATTCTTGGGGGGTCACACTTTGGTTTTTTTAAACATTAACAAAAATAAGAAATCAATGTGAATCGCTAGAAGACAGAATCGCAATTCTAATGTGAATCAACTTATTTATCCCACTCCATACTAAAGGTTTCATTATGTTTTAATGTGTATCGTGTCTCTCCTCATGTCCTGTACCTTCTCTCCCATCTCTCCTCTCATAATTCTCTCTCCTCCCTTCTCTCCCCTCTCACCTCTGCTTCTCCTGCTCCTTTCTTCTGCCCCTCCTCTCAGACCAGCCATGGATCTGGAATATTCCCTACAGCCAGGATCCAGACACGCATGGCAACATCTGGGTCCCCTCCTGAGCTGTGCCAGGCCGTACTACGCATCCACATACACATACACACACACACACACACACACACACACACACACACTCACACACAGGCTTACACCTGAGTCCTGCCTAATCTGTCCAAGTTCATTTGAGCCTGTCTTGTAGATATCTCTCAGTAAGACCCTGAGGGTCTTTATTCCTGCTTCTTAGTATTGAACAGAGCCACATTTCTTTGTAGCTATCTGTGTTGTGATTTTGTGACTGTAATAATCATGTTAGTGATCTCTTTTGTACTGGATGATCAACTAGTTACTTATGTACTCCCACGGTGACATTAAACATTTTTTACATTCGCCCATGTTTCCAGTCCTCAGTATGTTTGAAGCAAATGCGTTGATAGATTGTGGCCTTACCTGGGGGTTCATTCTTTTATCTCTCTTCGTCTATTGATCTCTTAATTTATTACTCCCTGTCTATCTCAAGACACTAAATTGACTGATGGTCTCCTTTCCTCAGCTTTTGAATGGAAAATCTATCAGTTTTTCTCTCTTTCTTGCTCCACCCCATCACTCCTCTCTTTCTCCACTTTTCCCTTCTGTATTTTTACTATTACTTTCATATCTCTCTCTCTTATTATCTTGCTCACTCAATAGGTATCTCTCAATGTATTTTCTCCATAACTGTCCATTTTATAAATCAATTCCGCGCTAGATCTGTACTTTACTATGTTCCTTGTGAGGATTATGGCTGGTTTAACACACCATGACTTGTAGGCATCAGCCACAGGTGCAAACAAGACAGCCCTCTTATTCTCTAGCATAGAGCTTCTCAAGGCTGTGTATTGTCTGCACCTCCCTCGCCCCAAGCAGAAATATGACACGGGGACCTGAGAAGATAACCTTGAAGGGCTTTTAAAAGAGAAAAATTTAAATTAATGACAATTTTAAATGAAAGGATTGTGTTCGGATAGATTATTCTATTGTTTGCATGTCGGATCTATTCAGACAGTCTCTTATGTTCAGCGTCAATAGTATTCAAGGCTGTTAAATGCAACAAGCGGACTTATGGATGTAGCCTACTATTTATTTTAAAATCCAATACTGCACTCTAAAATTTAGCGAGGCACTGATCCATAATGTGTATTTGTGAGAACATTTGCTTATTTCAGATACTTTTATGAACGCGCCATAGTTCGTTCCTATAGATTATACTGGATCTATATGTCACTCATGTCTGATTATTCTGGGATGTTTCAGTACCAAACCGCAGCTATTAGTTCATCATGTTGCTCCCCTGGGCAGCCAGGACTTGTGGGCTCCACCACTGCGCTGCACCGAGCAGTATACTTTCCATTCCCGTCGAGCGCTTCCCATCTCTCCGGTCTCCAGCTGTCTCTCCTCGCGCTGTCGGTCCTCCATGTGTGTAGTGGGGGATAGCTAAATCCCGTCGAGTATGGATTTTGTTCGCAGGAGTGTTTTGAAGCTGTGGCATGACATTTTTCTACCTAGTTGGTGGCGCTGACTACCAGAGGAGAGCTACTGGATACTGCAAGACAACTCTGACGCCACCTGTATCGGACGCCGAATGGGTGCTTTCGGAGAGCATTCTTGGGAGTCGACAATTGTGTATTATTTTTTTTTAAATTAAGAAAAATTTAGAATAGCCTCCATACTTGGATAAAGCACATGAACGGCAGTTTAGAGTGCAATTGTATCCAATGAGGGAACTTTAAAAACATTTCTAATCAAAGACAAAGCATGTAACCACATATAAAATATATTTTTAAATTACAGAAGGCGTTGGAAATGTTTTCCCTATGGGGTAGGCTACGTATATGCGTTATGGAGCATCGATGACGTAGAAATGAACAAGGGGAGCTAAAGAGTGAACACAGAAACATTGTGCGCTACAACTTGTAGCCCTAATGTAGGAGATATTATTTTCCAGTCACGCAGCCTTCTGTGGTCGATTTTGATAGCAGTGCCTCCGCATGATTTCTATCTCAGACTCTTTTGTGTGAGTTTTAAAGGGTTTTCTACTTATGTGAAACTGATAGGCTTTCATGTTGCATCTGAGAGAATGGGGAGGTTATCTCTCTCTGGGTCCTGTCCGTTCTGCGCGCCGTCCTAATGCCTTGCAGGAGCGGCTGCTGCTGCGGCCTGGGCGCGGTGAACGAAGACAACGCGCGGTTCCTGATGTTGGCGCTCCTCATAGTTCTCTACCTGCTTTGCGGTGCAGCGGTGTTCTCAGCGCTGGAGCACCCAAAGGAGCGACAGGCGAAGGAACGATGGTCTCATCGCTTCGATAGCTTTACCCAGAGACACAACCTCAGCCGGGAGGACTTGGAGACATTTCTTCGGTTCTATGAAGAGGCAAACGTCGCAGGGATCCGCGTGGACATTCTCAGACCACGCTGGGATTTCACCGGCGCTTTCTATTTCGTTGGAACTGTGGTTTCAACCATAGGTTAGTATATTTTGCGCTATATATGTAACTGTTATTTCGTTGGATTATGCATGTTTTCAACTTGTTTATTACAAAAGCTAATTTTGTAGAAGGCTATTATACCACAATGAAAATAAGTACACTTGTATGCACAACATTGAAGCATAAATCATTAACGAATTAAACTGCCCAAACAATAGGCCCTTGCCTTTAACGATGCATTCCAACCGCTATGAAACTGCTGTTCAGTATTAAGTTTCATTCACGTACAGTATTGTTTAGGACGTTCAAACTGTTATTGACATGGGGACTATTAAGGTGCAACTTGTGATCATTCGGTGTTTGTTGACCATACAATAATGTTACCGACTGTGTTCTCCTCAATTGGTTTGACCCTTCTACTTCCAACCCCTCCTACTGTGAGATTTCATAAATGTTTTATCACCTTTGGAAAGAGGGTGTATCAGACTAACACAGTCCAGTTTGCTGAACTACTGGCCTGTCTGACAGTGATATGATGAACACTGCTACATAATGGCTCATAACCTCCAGAAGGGAAACCCCCAACTCTGCATGTCTGTAGCTGCATCAAGTTGCATCAACTGTAATCTTGTTTTCATATGACAGACAAAAACTGAATGTGAAAACCATCTCTAGTCAAATAATTTGGTGTGGTACAGTATGTGGAAAACCTCAGAAGCAAGGTAATTCACAAACCTTAACTCTAGGTTACACAAAATACACAGATTAGATAGTTGTTACGGAACAGTAACAATGCTGATCTACGACCGTACTATTACCGGTAGTCCTCAAATTGTACATGCTTTTAAAGAATGCCGGATAGAAGTGATTGTGTAAGGCAAGGGTAGGATATGTGCTACTGCTACTTGTGTGAGCGGTATCTTCTTCGGATATAGCCCAGCAGATTAAAAAAATATATTTTTAGTTTTGTTGAGTACTTTCCCTTTCATCTCACAAGAGTCGCATCTGCTGGAAGAATATTGAAGCCCACAGCCAGATGATGGATTTACATTTACACTCATGGGATGGAAGGGTAGAGAGGAGTGAGGAAGGACGTAATAAAAGAGGGGAAAGGGGGCAGGGAGGAGACAAGAATGGAAAGGTGCATAGTAAGTAGAGTGAAGTAAAGACAAATTAGTAAAGACAAATTAGGAAAGATTAGATGAGGTAGAGAGATATAGTTGGTTAACAGGATGTATAGTACACAAAGACCCTTCAATAAGGCACCAATGAAGAGCTCCCCCTGTTCTCAAGCCCTCCGCAATAGTTCAGTTCCTTTGGCTTGTCTGTGTGGAGAGATGAAGATCAAGGTGTCACTTTTTCAGGGAGGCCAAGAAAGCTGATAATTATGAAGATCCTTTCTTCATTGTCTTTTTAAAAGGATGGCCTTCAATATAAACTAAACTTTGGACTCTCCTGTCTCATCTGTCTTCTCCTACCCTTTCCCCTCTCTCTCCCCCTCTATCTCTCTTGTCCTCTTTTCTTTTGCCTTATTATTTGTTCTATTATCTCCCCTCTTCCAACCTTCCCCTATCCCTCTCCTCCCTCGTCTCTTTCTCCCCATCCACCCTCCTTCCCCTCTCTGCTTCCCCTCATCTCTCTACCCCTGTACCTTCAAATTCCTCTCTTCCCCTCCCTCCTCTCTCCTCCAGGGTTTGGGATGACCACTCCGGCCACGGTAGGCGGGAAGATATTCCTTATCTTCTACGGCCTGATTGGTTGTGCCTCCACCATCCTCTTCTTCAACCTCTTCCTGGAGCGCATCATCACCGTGCTTGCCTTTGTCCTCAAATCCTGTCATGAGCTACAACACCACCGCCAGGCTGTGGTACTACATCCAGGCCATCAGGGGGCGCCGCTGAGAGATGAAAGAGACAGTCTGGCAGGATGGAAACCATCGGTCTACTATGTGATGCTGATACTCTGCATGGCAGCCATCTTGATTTCGTGCTGCGCTTCAGCCATGTACTCTGCAATAGAGGGTTGGGCCTATCTGGATTCTCTATACTTTTGCTTCGTCACATTCAGCACCATCGGGTTTGGGGACATGGTGAGCAGCCAGCGGGCTGCATATGGGGAGAACCAGGCGGCTTACCGCTTTGCCAACTTCCTCTTCCTGCTGATGGGGGTGTGCTGCATTTACTCTCTCTTCAATGTCATCTCCATCGTCATCAAACAGGTGAGGAGAACAGACCCAGAACAGACCCAACACTCCAAATCTCAAACTTAGGTAAAAGTAAATAATGATTCATCCATGAAGCCGTTAACAGCAATAATAACTGTCCCAGCGATGAGAAACTCTTTATGGACTATCTTTCCAATAACACCATTATCTTCCACCCTTATGTGGACTTGTGTGCTACCCCTGACACGGCTGGGCACTAATATAGCAGTTATAGCTATTTCAGAATTATCCCATAAAAGTAATAACAGTGATTTCTAATTCCTATCGAACCCAACCCTGGCCAGACCCTGAACTGGCTTCTGAGGAGGATGGATCTGGTGTGTAGGGGCTGCTGTCCCACTGGCAAGAGATTCCGACCACATCGTAATGCCGTTATGCCGGCTGGTGCTGCCCATCCACGGGCCAGGCGTAACATCTCCATAGAAACCGATGCCGTGAACGAGAGCGAGACAGATGGAGGGAGGAGAATATCCGGAGAGATGATCTCAATGAAGGACTTCCTTGCAGCCAACAAGGTAAGTCTGTCCCAGCATTGTGGATGGTGCTCTCCTCATCTCCTACCCCTAGCATTACTAATACTAACAAAACATCATCATCAGATATCCCAAGTGAAAACACTTTTTGAATGGATGAGCAATGGTCTGGATGTTCGGATCAAGCTAAATGATTTATATGAATAAACTTCATAAACAACTTTTTTTTTCAAAAAACATTTTAGGCCATATGGAAGGCTTTACCAGTATAGGTTCCACAAGGATTGTTATTTTCAATAAAGCAGTTAATAAAACTTTATCTCACAGTCAATAAAGTGTATCTTATCACTTCATCTCTACAGGTGAACCTGGCACTAATGCAGAAGCAGCTGTCAGAAGCAGCTAATGGGAATGCTCGACCCTCTGACTCCACCAATAGGGAAAATGGCTTTTCTGGCGGGGTGGGGGCTCTGGGGATCATGAACAACCGTTTGGCCGAGACCAGCGTGGATAGATAGATTCTACCATACAACCACAAGCTACTGACACATCTGTCCACAGACCAGACTACAGACAGACACACCTGTTTAAGGGACATGTTAGTACTTAGTAGGCAGGAGTCTTTTGTGTGTTTCAGGTCTCCTTTCTATGTCTTTCTTTGTATCTCGTAAACCGTAAATATTATTTGCAACAACAAAAAAACATTTCATAAACTACTTGTAGATATTATGGGAAACAGCAAATTATATTAAACAATTTGTTTGTAAACAGTAAAGAGACCTGAGTTCCAGTTAATTTGAATTTGAATGGACTCTTATCTGGAGGGTAATACATAAGTGCAGATGGGGATGTTTAACCCGAGACTGCACACACCCGCACATAAATCTGCTCACTCAACACACACACACACACGTTTACAAACAGAGAAAACACAAAAATATGTCTAACATATAAACGAAGATCCATGAGGTTGGCATTCAGTCAAGGGTAGCAATAGAACCTGAATACATTTATATTCAAGTCACTTTTGTCTCAGATGTAATCCTCTTAAGAATCACTATTCAAGACATGGGCTTGTTTGAAGGTGGAACTATACCTGTTGTTATGAATTGCTAATCTTCTGCTTCAAATTAGCCAGGTGTGCTGAGTCAAGCGTATTTCTGTATGTGTGTGCGTATGTTGTTACGGCCTGGTAGAAGGGGGGGAAGACGTGAGTGTGTGTCTGTGGGGTGGTGGCAGGAGGAGTCACCACAGTCGTGAATAATGTATGACAGAGAACATAAAACAATTTTTTTCCATTTTATTCTCTCTCTCCTCCCATCTCCCACCCTTTGCCTCATTCCATCTCTCCTGGGCCTGGAGAGGATGTTACAATGTGTACCTGTGAGGATTTGTACGTGAAATCAGGAGATACCACTGAGAGCAGAGGCAGGAGAAGTGAATGACAAGTGAATGGAGCCCTTATATTCCAGTCTTCCCATCTCTGTTCCCATTGCTCCTGACGTCCTGAGGCTGTCCTACTTAACAACATGATGCAAGAGATCAACTTGTACTGTGCTGAGATTATCTGAATGAGAGCAATATTGTAAAAGGATTTTACAACAGTCTTCTCAGAAGATAAAAGAATATGTTTGCATTCACAGTGTGGTTCCTTTTTAACGGGAAGGGGGGGGGGCAAATGCACTGAGGCAATTATTTTAATGGTGTGCAGTCTATGATCAAGTGTATTGTGTTAGTACTGTGTGTATGTGTCTCTAATAAGGTATTGCCACAGTTGTTACATATCAAGTTCACATACAGAGAGATTTCTCATGAACATCTTTTTAATCATTGCCATGAAAGAAATATAACACAGCTAGCCATACAATAAATCAAAACAATACGTAGTTTCGCAGGAAGAAGACCCTGGCTTCACCAGCAGTGCGCACGGGCCAAGCTTGCGCCCTTAAAATATCATCTGAATAATGCGCCATTGACTTTAAACCACGTTTTTCCCGGTCAGTGGCGGAATTGTTATTCGGAAACTGCAAAATAGCACCAGGGAACGTAGAACCGCCCCCGGGACCGCAAGGTCATTCCGTTGGGCGTCTGTGGAGGGAAAAGCCTGCTTTGCGTCGAGTGCAAACTAGAAATGATACTTGCGTCGCTGACAAAGTCAATTGCGCTGGGTGCAAGATAGGGCCCTAGGTGGTTTACTTGAGAGTGTGTAGCACTTGTCTGGGGCTAGTATTAGAAAAAGCACTAAATATCTACCTAGATTCAAAGGAGAGGTAGGCCTAAGACAAAGAACAAGTTGAACAAATTACCAGTTTATTGCTCCACAATCGGTCATGCAACAATCACAATATAAAACAGTTCAAATAAAAAGTAGAGTAGATTGTTTGGAAATTGTATGATTCTTGTAAAATAACTCAGTCTCTTCAGTGTGTGTGTATGTAGTGTGTGTGTATGTGTAACAGGTGCGAACTGGTGAAACTCACTCCTCAGGTATGTAATGGGCCACCCGCGTCAACGAATAGCTAGCTTTTCTTTGGTGTAGTTGGTAGTGTCGCGCTTGGCAAGTCGGAGGTTGTGCGTTCAAGCCCAGCGAGTGGCTAACGACACCTTGTCGGACGGAGCGTGGCTACGTCCATTACATACCCGTCACATTGGTGCCGTGACCTAGATCTCACTAGGTTAGCGCCAGCTAACCGCTGGAGTGAGTTTCAGAGGGGTGAATGTAACCGGTGTGAACTGGTGAAACTCACTCCTCAGGTAAGTAATGGGCCACCCGCGTCAACAAATAGCTCGCTTTTCTTTGGTGTAGTTGGTAGTGGTCACGCTTGGCAAGTCGGAGGTTGTGCGTTCAAGCCCAGCGAGTGGCTAACGACGCCTTGTCGGACGGAGCGTGGCTACGTCCGTTACATTCCCGTCACATATGTACAGTTCCCAAGATATAGTCCGTTCAGTCTATGAATAGTGTGTGCTTGAAAGTTCCACAAATTCCGTTCGGGTCCGGGTCTTTATATCTCTAAAACTACCTTACTACCTGTCTACCTGACGGGTAGAACGGGGGTCTGATGTCTTCTTGATATGCAAATCAGGTCCGGTCTGGATCATACGGTAGGCCAAACCGCATCCACGATCTGGGTTTAGCTCGCCATCTCAGCATTCAGATTCACAGGATTCAGTTTCTTCTAGTGTGCATAAAAAAAACAATCTACACAAAGTGCAGAATAATCAGTGTGTTTTCTATTTCCTATCTCATTAAGTTATTTTCTATATGTGTAACCATTACCTGGGTGCACTCAGATTAAATTAAGATGATAGAACAACATCATAGTAACCACTCTTATAACATTACAACTTCACTTGCTTAGAAGCTTGCATTTTCAATGTGCTTCCCTAAATAATGTACAATTCAAAACAAAACCGTATTTCACATCACTAAGCAAAGGACTTCTTTTTTCATTAATATGTTATGTGATAACTCATTACTATATCATATCACTATACTTGACTTAAACATTAGAATAATTCACAGTGTAAATTGAACTTCATTTAAGATCTGCATTGGCTATTCAGATTATATGCATCTGCAATGCACTTCCATAGTAAACCATTGCTATCAGCTACTAACGTAAGATGCGTGGCTAAACCGTTAACAACTTAGTGCCACGCATCCTATAACATTCCAATTCGCAACGCTGAGACATTAGCCATTAGTCTCAACGTGACTTAACATTTACTCTTTCTGTCTATAACATTAAACATGGTGTTAACTATGATAACAGGCTGTTAAAGTTTGTTGGTAACATTGATAATTACTATATTATCCGTGCAAAAGTTGCGATTTATCATGCCAAGAGATTTCTTGGAAGTGTGCGTAAATCTAAGAATGGTCAATACTATGCGTTCCAAGTGGTGAAACAAGGCAATTGCATCGTGAGCACGGGAACTCTATGTAGGCCTATAAGATTGAAATCAATAATGAAAGCATTTTGCAAGGATTTCCATGAAATATTGAATTCATTAAATATTGTAATGATATAATTGAACACCATAAGGGGAGGTGTTAATATTGGCTAATTTATGTAATGTAGTGTAATGTAACAATAATATGCATGTGGACCACTATAAAATACAGTCACGGATTAACACGGAATATCTAAGAGAAGATGGCAGATCTAGCTGTGTTGGAAGATTTAGGCCTATCACACGCCGCATTTCGCCGAGAGCACATTTTTAGAGACAGGTATGACTTCTTTGCAGAAAGTAGTGAGTGGCTCATTTGTAGATGATGCGAGGATCTAAGACCAACTCTACAACGACCAACAAGGAAAACGAATGTCATTCCTGTGCACATTCAGGTGTTATCCACCTTGGGTGTCTTGGCGACGGGCCGAGTTTGCTGATCGGTCTGGCATCTCACAACCCTCCATCAGCCTAACAATGCCTTCTGTTTTAAATGCAATTATCAGTAGATCCCGTCTGTACATCATTTTCCCATACACAGTAGCACAGGTAGAAGTGAAACAAGGCTTGTCGACAGCTTCCCAAACACAATTGGAGTGGTGGACTGCACCCACGTTGCAATTAAAGCACCATGAACAGAAAAGACTTCCACTCAATTAATGTGCAAATCATCTCGGATGCCCAAAATAACTTGTTGAATGTGGTGGCGAGATGGCCGGGGGGATTGCACGACTCATTCATTCTGCAGAACAGCAACGTTGGTCTTCGCTTACAGGAGGGAGCTGCTCAGGATGGATGGCTTTTTGGTATGTATTGCTGTAACGCCAGAGCCTTCTGCAGCTGGTGATTGGCTGCCACACGCCGCATCCCCGGAGTATTAGGACAATCGGCTACACCTGTGTCTTGTTTAGTTTAGTATTTAAGTGTCTGTTTGTAGATTGTCCAATGCGAAGTCTTGATCTTGTTTTCCAGTTCAGTCCGAGCCTTGTTGAGCATACGTCTAGTCGTCTACTGTTACTGACCTTAGTTTTCTAACTACGTTTTTGGATTTCCTGTATTGCCCTGTCTACCGTGTACCGATCTTTGCCTGTCCGACCATTCTATTAAATCTGCGCTCTGCCCTTGGATCCAACCCTGTCTGGTATATCCTTACAGAAGACTTCGCCTACCATGGATCCAGCAGAAGCATCTGCCATGTGTGCTGCCCTGACCGCCCAGGGAGGGTGACTCTGGGAACACGATGCACAGTTACGCCTTGTCGCCTTGTTAAGCCTACCACCCCTGGTCCAGATATATCCTGTCAACAGTTCCAGATTCCAGTATGTGTATCCTGGGGAGGTTCTAACCGCCTCGTCTCTGCCCTCATAGACTCAGGCTCGGCCAGGAACTTCCTCTCCCGGACCGTCGCCACGAAACTAAACCTACCTCTCGTTCCGTGTTCCACTGAGCTCCGGATTAAGGCGATTGACGGACAACCCATGGGCTCAGGAGCCGTCACTAATCATACTATTTCTGTTCAGTTGCGGGTAGGAGCCCTCCACCAGGAAACCCTGCCCTTTTTAGTTATTGATAGCCCTGATTTGCAAATGGTGTTAGGTTACCCATGGTTACGGAATCACAACCCCTCCATAGCCTTGGACCAGGGAGAGATCACAGCGTGGGGTAAGGACTGTTTCAACCGCTGTTTCACTCTGCCATGCTACACCACTCAGGTGGAAAGTCCTGCACATCAAAAGCCAACTGCCGTCCCTCCGGTGTATCAGGATTTGTCAGAAGTGTTCAACAAGGCCCGAGCTACCGTGCTGCCCCATCACCGGTCGGGGGACTACGCCATCGAGCTGCTCTCCAGTACAACGCCCCTGAGAGGGTCCGCTGTCGATACCTGAATCCAAAGCTATGAACAGCTACATTGAGGAGGCCTTGGCTCAGGGATTCATCTGTCCGTCTACCTCCCCCGCTGCAGCAAGCTTCTTCTTCGTGGAGAAAAAGAGAGGCAGTCTTCGGCCGCATATCGATTACCGCGGGCTCAATCGAGTCACAATTCAGAACAGGTATCCCCTTCCTTCGGTACCATCAGCTCTGGAACAACTCCGCCATCCAAACTGGATATCAGGAGTGCCTACAATCTCATTCGAATCAGAGAGGGAGATGAATTGAAGTCCGCATTCATAACAACCAGCGGGCACTACGAATACTTGGTGATGCCCTACGGTTTGGCCAATGCGCCATCTGTCTTTCAAGCCTTTGTTAACGACACCCTCAGAGATTTCTCAACAGGTTCGTAATCGTTTACATAGATGACATCCTCATCTACTCCTCATGTCTACAAGAGCACGTCCAGCATATTCGTATCATCCTGTCCTGTCTATTACGCAATAACCTGGTTGTGAAAGCTGAAAAATGTGAGTTCCACAGATCAGAGGTTGCCTTCTTGCGCTACATCGTTTCAGAGAAGGGGATAACCATGGACCAGGCAAAGGTTGCTGCTGTTGTAGCGGGTTGAATATTTAGTATTTAAGAAATGAAACCTTGGCACCCCTTTATTTTTTTGAAACGATACGTTTACATTTGTTAGCTGCAATTGTCGGCCTCCACCAGTGCATTAGATGGCGCTAGAGTGTAGAGTGGAGTGTGAAGCTAGAAGCTTTGGTGACCAGCAAATATTCACCAGAATTAAATGGAAACCAAAGACTTGAACAGTTCACTAACTCACTGTCTTCACAAACTCTATCCTATCCTCTTTTTCTTCTACCACAGTATACGAATCCATGTATCGGCTCAGGCACCCCTAGACCTGAGGCCAGTAACACTGTCACCGAGTGGCCTCCGCCCGACTGCGTTAAGGCTCTCCAGAGGTTCCTGGGCTTTGCGAACTTCTATAGGAGATTCATACGCAACTTCAGTTCTGTGGCCGCACCTCTCACCGCCCTGCTCAGGGGTGCGCCGCACAAGCTCAGTTGGACAGCGGAGGCGGAGGGAACATATATCCAGCTCAAGAGGTTGTTCACCAGTGCACCCATCCTGTGTCACCCTGATCCTTCTCTCCCTTTTGTAGTCGAGGTGGACGCTTCTGATGCCGGGGTGGGAGCTGTGCTGTCCCAACGTGACGGAAACCTAGCAAAACTACATCCCTGCGCCTTCTTTTCACGGAAGCTATCACCCGCTGAGAGGAACTACGTGGTCGGCAACCGTGAGCTACTGGCATTGAAGCTGGCATTTGGAGAATGGCGTCACTGGCTCGAGGCGAGTAAACACCCCTTTACAGTTTTTACTGACCATCGCAACCTTGAGTATTTCCATACAGCCAAGAGGCTGAACACACGTCAGGCACGCTGGCAGTACTTCTGTACTTCACCCGTTTCGGTTTCACCCTGACCTACAGACCTGGAAGCAAAAACACTAAGGCGGACGCTCTCTCCCGGCAGTTTGATGCACCATTGTTACCGCCCACTGAGGAGTATATCCTACCGCGTGCGAGCCTAGTAGCTCCGGTCAGGTGGGACATAGAAGAGACCATCCATCAGGCTCAGACCTCAGATCCGACCCTGACTGCATGTCCTCCATCGAAGGTGTACGTCCCTGAGTCAGTTCACTCTCGTCTCCTCTCTATGGTCCATGCCTCGCTTGCCTCAGGACACCCGTTATGTGTCCTTGGATTCCAGCCTCCGTTGTTTCCATGGTCGGGGGAAACCACAACGGTGCCCGCGGTGGATGGCTGGCTGAAACGCAGTGAGGAAGTCTGGCAAGCAGCACATGTTCGGCTCCAGAGGGCCGTGCGCGGCCAAAAGATACAGGCTGATCGGCGGCGGCGCAAGGCTCCAATCTATCAACCGGGGCAACGAGTCTGGCTCTCCACGAAGAACATCAAGCTGCGGCTGCCTTGCAAGAGGCTGAGTCCCAGGTTCATTGGTCCTTTTCTTGTCCTGAAGCAGATTAACGCTGTTTCTTAACACCTGCAGTTACACCCTCACTACCGGATCTCGCCTACGTTCCATGTTTCGTTGTTGAAACCGGCTGCAAAGGTTTCGGACCTTGATGCTTTGGATAGTCGCGGTGGCTCCTCCTCCCCCGTTGCTCCTGGATGACGGTCTGGCCTATACGGTTCGGGCTCTCTTGCGCTCTCGCCGTAGGCGGGGTCAGCTCCAATACCTGGTGGATTGGGAGGGGTATGGTCCTGAGGAGCAGTCCTGGGTTCCCCCCCCGTGATGTTCTGGATCCCGCCCTCATCGCGGACTTCCATCGGCCCCATCCTTCCTCCCCCACTCCGCGGGGGCGTGGCCGGCCTCGGGGCTCTCGTGGGTTGGCTTCCGGAGCCGTCCGTGGAGGGGGGGGGACTGTAACGCCAGAGCCTTCTGCAGCTGGTAATTGGCTGCCACGCTCCGCATCCCCGGAGTATAAGGACAATTGGCTACACCTGTGTCTTGTTTAGTTTAGTATTTAAGTGTCTGTTTGTAGATTTGTAGGGAGTCAGTGTCTGTTTGTAGGGAGTCAGGTGGCTGATCGGTTAGGGAATCGGGCTAGTAATAAGAAAGTTGCCGGTTCGATTCTCTGCTGTGCCAAAATTACGTTGTGTCCTTGGGCAAGGCACTTCACCCTACTTGCCTCGGGGGGAATGTCCCTGTACTTACTGTAAGTCGCTCTGGTTAAGAGCGTCTGCTAAATGACTAAATGTAAATGTAAATTGTCCGGTGCGAAGTCTTGATCTTGTTTTCCAGTTCAGTCTGAGCCTTGTTGAGCATACGTCTAGTCGTCTACCGTTACTGACCTTAGTTTTCTAACTATGTTTTTTGGATTTCCTGTATTGCCCTGTCTACCATGTACCGATCTTTGCGTGTCCGACCATTCTATTAAATCTGCGCTCTGCGCCTGGATCCAACCCCATCTGGTATATCCTTACAATTGCCCAGGCATCAAGTATTTGCCATTAGTGTATTCTATTTACCTATATGAGTTTCCCTGTAGGAGACAGAGGTTATCCATTGAAACCGTGGCTGATGACTCCGTTGACCAATCCTGTGACGGCACAGGAGAGCCTATAATGCTGCACAAAGTCGCACAAGGTCGTTCGTGGAGCGCACAATAGGAACTCTGAAAGGCTGGTGGCTCTGTTTGTCATCTGCTGGGGGTGCTTTGCAGTATACACCGGAAAAGGCTTGCAACATAGTAATGGCCTGTTGTGTACTACATAACATGGCCATCAAGCATGGCATTCCACTTGTTCACAAGTTCAGTAATCGCACCATAGATTGAATAGATAGATTTTATTGAAGCAGGGCTAGTAGCAGAGCCAAGCCCGATGATGAAGGAGGCTGGTAGCAAAGCCAAGCCTAATGCATTGTGGTACAGGCTGGTAGCAGAGCCAAGCCTGGAGTGGTTGGTGTAGGCTGGTAGCAGAGCCGAGCCTGGTGCTGATGGAGGCCAGTAGCAGAGCCGGGCCTGGAGTCCTGGGAGGATGAGAGTGTGATTGGGGGATGCGGAGAATGGTGATGGAGGTGACGTGGATGGGCATGTATAGTTACCGGGTATGGACTCGGGGTGTGGCGGAGAGTCCATATGGGTCACAGCCGAGCAGCAGCTCGATCGGATCCCCAAAAGGAACAGACTCACCTACGGGCTGCAGCGAGGCTGTTGAAAGCCTGAGTGTGGTGGAGGTCAGAGAGGTTGGTCCTGACGTATAGGCGGTATGCTCGGGAGGACCAGCAACCCAGGAGCTGGATGGTGTGGTCGGCAACGCCCTGGCTGGAAGCAGAGGAAGCTGCACCAATTTTGAAAGAATGTGTGGAAAAATGTGAAGGGTCTATACCTGATTTGGCGAGGATGAGGCGGAGATGATGGTGGAACCAGAACCGGGAGGCGACGTGTCCTGATTCCGTGATGAATAGTGGGCTGGAGGGGAGGGCGTGGCTACCTGATTTGCAGTGTGGACGCGTTCATTGAACAAAAGTCCAGTGAACGTGAACTGAACGTACTAAATACTGCCTGATGAACGATACTGTGAGCATGGCCTCTAGGGTGGAAGGGGAGGAGTAGCCAGTCCGCAGTGTGCTAATGCAGGCGGCTAGTAGGTCGGCGGTGAGGGGGAGCCGTGCAGAGGGAGAGCGGGGTTCCAGGTGCTTCAGACCCTTCATAAGGAGGGAGGTCTGGCTGTTGGAGATGGCTGTGCAGGGGAAACCAGAGAGCAACATTCAAAAGAAGTTGACACCGCTAAGGTATGTGTGTATGGTGGAAGTGCGGATAGAGAGGTGTGCGTGAACGTATGAGATGAAGCTGGTGATGGAAAGGAGGTTGAATGAGGGAAAGGTGAGGTGGTGAATGGTGTGGAAGGACTTGAAACATTTCCAGGCTGTCCAGTAGGTGGCGAGTGTACGGGGGGACAGACCTTGGAGGATGATGTCCTGGGTGTGGAGGTGAAGGTCGTGGAGGGGTGCTGTTACGGGAAGGTCGTAGAGGAATACGGAGGGACTGGAGTGGGAAGGGGGTCCGCCTCTGGGGCCAAGCGCCTGAATTTCTGCAGGGAGAGATGGGAGAGAGTCAGCGATGGTGTTGTGACCGGGAATGTGAGCGGCTCTGATTATGAATCGATGTGTGACTGAAAGCCAGGTGAGGCGGCGGATGAAGGGCATGGCGGTGATGGAGTCTGATCGGCCTTTGTTGATCCAGGACACGACGGCAGTGTTGTCGGAGTGAGTGAGGATGGTTTGGCGTGACCATTCGTGGCCCCAGAGGAGGGCGGCGATAATGATGGGGTAGACCTTGTGAAGTGCAGATGAGGGGGCCAGTGAGGGAAGTGAGGGAAGGCCAAGGGGAGGAGAACCAGCAGCCGTTGTAATAGCAGGCTCGTTGTAAAAGAATGTGATGCTGTTCCAGTGGGAAAGGAGATGATGCCAGAGCTCCAACTCCATGAGGCAGGAGGCATCCAGAGCAATGGTCTGGTGGTGCGACTGGAAGGATGAAGCCAGGAGAAGGAGATTGGATATGAAAGGGCCTTGGAGGATGATGCGGAGGGCGTAGTTCAGGTGGCCGAGGAGGGAGAGGAGTTGGCGCAGGTGGGAGTAAGCAGGTAGTTGGACAGAAGGAGTATGATGCGGCCCAGTTTATCGGTGGGGAGTGAAGCTTGGAAAGAAACAGAGTCCAGTGTTATGCCGAGAAACTCCAGTGTTGTAGCTGGCCTTTCTGTCTTTTCCAGGGAGAGGGGGACACCCAGTTGTGCGAACACCGTGGTGAGTGCGTGGAGGCCTTGTGCCGGTGGGGATGAAGGGGGGCAGATGGTGAGGAAGTCATCCAAGAGATGGACTAGGAAAGGAACCTTGGACTCATTGAGGAGGATCCAGCAGAGCTCTTCGGAGAGGCAGTCGAACAAGCGCGGGCTGCTTTTGCAGTCGAATGCCAGTCGGACAGCAAAGTAATAAGAATCCTCCCAGCAGACCCCAAAGAAAGCCCAGTAGTCGGGTGGATGGGAAGGACCTTGAAGGCGCTTGTGATATCCGCCTTTGTCAGCCAGGCGCCGCGGCCGGCCAGGCGGATGAGGAAGATGGCGTGGTCTATGGTGGTGTAAGCCAGGGAGTAGTCCGGGCTGGGGATCAAGCTGTTGATGCTGGGGACGGAGCCGCGACGGGGGCAGAGAGGTCAATCACGAGCCTCTGCTTGCTGAGTATTTCCGGGTGGCGACACCGATAGAGCTCACCCGGTAGACGGGGAACAGGGGAGAGGCGAACGGGCCAATCATGAAGCCGCAGAGCCCAGGAGGGACGCCCGGAGCGATCCCAGTAGGAAGGCCAGGGGAGCGGAGACTGTGGGTGGCTGCCAGGCCGATGCCCGGGACCAAATGGCGGAGCCGTGGGACCCAGGGAAGCCGAGGAGGTCGGAGCTCCAGCCGGGAGGGGAACTCTTCGTAAGATGGGTGGAGGTCCAGACGTCCATGGCCACCGCCGCAGAAAAAGGGATCGGGAGGCGAACAGCTGGAGCAGGGAGACAGGGCAAGCCGGACTGTAGTGGAGCTGGAGCAGCCGACGCGGATCAGCAGCCACAAAGCAGTTGGCAGTTATCGGCACGCAGTCGGCAGGCAGGATGGTAACGGGGTGCACGGAAGGTCGAAGCGACGACAACAACGCTAGCACAATGACCAGAGCAACGGAAGACACTTTATACAAACATCGTTGTTGTGAATTTCTCACACTACGGAGACTGTAGGTTGTAGTGTGTGTAGCTAAGACCGTGACGTATGCTAATGACGTCAGTTCTACAAGAACGTCTTGTGTTTTTCTTTTCATTACGGCGGTTGCCTGTACAGAAGTCAAAGACGATGTAAGTTCGTATTCGCTATTCTTCAGTTGTTTTCAGTCTGATACGTGTACTGCCTGAGATGTTGCAGTATAAAACGAGTACTCAATGTTAGCCATTTTACCCAGCGATGTGAAGCTACCAGTTAATATTTATGTTTGCTAATCGGCTAACTTTTCACTGTACATCACACACGTTCCTAGCTAGCGCGTAAGACTGTTGTGGTTACTGTGCTGGAGAGGATGTTTTCTTTACTTGCCGTGTGATAATTGTACACTTTATTTCCATATTATTGTTAACTGATTAATAACCTACTGATTCATGTCAGATCATAGATATAACAGCTGTGATATTAATGTACATCTTTTGGTTTATTTTCAGAAACTCTAAAATTCAGAAAATCTAAAGTACAGTTTGCAACTGCCTGTAGTGCACTATTTTACTCCCAAGTAAAACCTTAACATCCACCCGGTGACTCGGGCTCTCTGACAGGAGCCCTGAAGCGGCTAATGCACGACATCCAGCATTCACAGGTTTAAAATCCACACTCGGAATTGAAATGGGGAGTTTGGTCGCATTCTTCCGTGCTTTCTCTAGGCTGATGCGAGTTGGATGATTGGAGTGGAGGATGAGTCTTGGTGCGCTATCTTCCTCCTGAACTTTAGTAAGATAATCTAACTCCCTTTCAGGAAGACCAACCTGACGAAAACATTTTGGGACCTTTATTTATCCAGGTAAAATCAATTGAGAATCAATTCTCATTTACAATGATGACCTGTCCAGGAGGCAAGCACAGTCCACTCCACACAAGTGACACAACCAACACAAACACAAAACAGTATGACAAACACATGAGGAAAAGGCAAAAACACACATGAATAAACACTATACACCAAAATAAACAATAAAATAAACTAGAGAGCGTACAATTTCTGGGGAAATTGTAGGGTGTGCCTGTTTGTTTGCAGAGGGGTCCGTTTTTTAATGACATTTTTACAACTGATATTTTTATATATTTGTTGCTGCTTACAACTCAAAATAGTAAGAGTGAAGTTTAGGCACTTGTGTAGGCACTTGTACTCTCCAAGTTGGACTACTGCAATTCGCTGCTCGCCGGGCTCCCAGCATGCGCAACCCGCCCTCTCCAGAGGATTCAGAACGCAGCGGCCCGTCTGGTCTTCAACCTACCCAGACGCTCCCATGTTACCCCGCTCCTCGTCTCCCTTCACTGGCTGCCTGTCACGGCCCGTATCAGATTCAAGACCCTGGTACTGACCTTCCGAGCGGTGAATGGGACTGCACCCGACTACATCAAGTCTCTCCTCCAGCCCTACACCCCCTCCCGCCACCTTCGGTCCTCCTCTGACAACCGTCTGGTGGTCCCACCGCTCAAGACCGTCCGGTCCCAACACAAGCTCTTCCCCTGTCTGGCCCCCCAGTGGTGGAATCAACTCCCCACCTCCATCAGAGACACTGACTGTCTCCCCACCTTCAAGAATAGGCTCAAGACACACTTGTTCCGGGAATACAACGGTACCTAGGAAAGATCTGCTGGACATGATGTTAGTTTCTTCCAGGATCACAAGGACTCTTACTTAGAGACCTGCTGCTCTTGTCGGTTATCTGTAACTGATTAAAATTATTGTACTCGCTGTGAGGTAGTTTACTGTTGTTTGCTCTTCCACAGGTGCACTTTTAGATTCATGTTGTCCAATTGTAACTTGTTTAACTTCATGCTCTTATGATTTTTCCCTTTGGCACTTATTTTTGTTTTTTTTCACAATGTATGATTCATGTTTGACTACTTGCAATGTTGGGGATATCTCGTTGTTATGATCAGTGACCTATGCACTTTTGTAAAGCTCTCTCTTGGAAGTCGCTTTGGATAAAAGCGTCTGCTAAATGAATAAATGTAAGAATGAAATAGTTGTCTTCTCATTTACCCTGCAAGAGGGAATGGTGAGCAGCCTCATAGTTGAATCAAAACAAATACATTTAGCAGACCGGTGTAGAAATTGACCAAATATTTTCATATTGCATTCATTCATTAATAAAGAACCCCCTTTGTAAATTATTCTAACAACGACGTTATCGGCACTAGCTAACAATACAATCTTCTGAAAACTGAAAATATGGCCCCAAAAGCTTGACATTTATTTAGATAATCGCTTATTCATAAAAAGCTCACTGGTAGCGATCATTTTCAGTAACAACGCAAAATGCGATAGCCCCGTGTGGAGGAGCTGTCCCGGTAAATTGTACGGTTTAGGCTGAAATGAATTATTTTCATGAACAGATTGACAAGTTTAGGCAGTGGCAATGAAGTTCAGGTTAGTAGTCAGATACTTTGACCTATTGAAAGACTTTTGAGTAAGGGGAGTCACGCGTGTTTCGTGACGTTAGTAGCGTCAGTGACTGTGGCTAGCAAGTTAGCCACGTAAATAAAAATACATGCAACTCAATGGCTACCAACTTTTGACATTACGTTTTCTAAGTAATCCAAATATTGACAGATGCTTAGGGGGGCGGCACGATACCATCCTTGCTGTGCAACAGTCTGTATGCACGTCTTATCTAATGCTGTGACGTAGGCTATAACTGTACCCTTTGCCGACAAAAGACACTTTTTGCCACAAAAATGTTGTATCCTCCTAAACTGTGCAACGGAACGTAAATAAAAGTAATAGCATATCAATCGGGACCAAGACAAAACTTTTGACATCAATGTTTTCTATGTAGTCCAAATATTGACCGAGCCTTAGGGGGGCAAAAATAAGAATAACTAGAAACGGCTGTTCCTGCGAAACAGCAGTGAGAATGCTGAAAACCTGAATGGGGATAGCTGACTATGCTAAAAATAGTGAAAATGTTGTAGAAAGTTATAAACTGAAGCTTCAAAGCGCCCAAAAGGTATTTTTGAAAGGGGCTGGAGCTGGACAAAGGCATAAAACTACAGAAAAGAGAAGAAAAATGCTAAAAGAGAAATAAGAATTTGAACATTAAGTAGAAAGTCATTTGCTCAGGTTTCAAAAGGCCTGAAATGTATGTTAGTTAGGACCTGCAGCGAGATGAAGGCAGAAAAGTACAGAAAAGAGAAGAAAAGAAAGATGAGCTCCAGGAAAATGAGAAAGGTTAGCAGAAAACCAGTTGCTGAAGTCTGGGTTATACGAATTTGAAGGTAAAAGGACAACACTGGAATGACTTGAACTTGCTGGAAAAAAGGCAGAATTGATTAAATGGCTGAAAAAAGTTACAAGCCCTAGCAGAAAAAGTTGAAGGTTTAAAGAAGGAGATGGGAGATGAATCCTGTTCATATTTTGAATTTCTTTTCAATCCTTGTAAAATGAAGTCACCTAAAGATGCTAAATAACTTGAGAAAACGGATTTTTTTTGCAGAAATGTAGTAGCTGGATCCAGAGGCGGGCCGTCAGGGCCAGCAAAGCCTTCTCTGCTGGCCTAGACACTTTCAGAAAAATACATTATTTTCACTTTTATAAAATATATAATTTATACTTTTTAATATATATATTTTTTCATTCATTCTATATATTTTAATACGTTTGTTCACGTAAGTCTAAATACGTTTTTGTTTCACTTCAGTTGCGTTGCCTCCAGCGCGATAATATATATATTAGAGCCCTTATCCAATCAGATTATTTCCCTGCGCTGTCTCCGGGTAAAAAAAATCTAGCCGAGGCCTTCAAAATCCTGAGAGAATCCCCTCGCTATTGACGCTAATAGGGACTATGTTGTTGATTGACATGTTCTTCAACCAATCAGATTTTGAGTATGCCGAGTTGGGCGTATTTTTTTACACGTCTAGGCCTTCTAGCTGGCCTTGTCGTTTGGCGCCATCAGGAGGTAAACAAACGTAACGACTAGCTAGCAGCGAAATTATATTGATCATTAGGTTAGATTTTTTTTAGATTCGATTCATTTTATTTTCAATGGATGACAGAGGAGAAGGAGTGGATATTGTGGCCGACTTGTTGGAAAAGTCTTTTTCGAGAAGGATTTTCTCAGAAAAGCTGGAAATTGTGAAACAGGGAAGACCTACACCGCAGCTAGCTGCTCTGACCCAGCCGGGCAAAGGATTTGTACGGCACTTTCAATCCAGCAACTACGAGAGGTACAGTTGGCTGACCGCGTCAAGTGGTCCTTGTAAACTGTATTGCTGGGAATGCTTGCTATTTGCAACGGATCGATGTGGCGTTAAGTAAAAAAACAAAAACATAATTCTTAAAGCCCTTTCAGTTGTCAGGGTTATATTGGGTGGTAACATCAACATGGCAATACCCCTGGCGTCATTATTAAGTCATTTGATAAGGGGTTTAATTCAGGAAGATTGCATTGAAGGCATCATGGTAAAAGTCACGGCCCGCCACTGGCTGGATCTCATAAGAGCTGGAAGTACTTGTGGAAGGACGTGGAGCTGAATTAGCATTGAAAAACAAACAGTGCTGAACAATACAGTGTAAAGAAGTTCAATTGTTAAATAAATACATATTTAAAGAAGCCAATATGACCATTGGTATGTACTCTGATATTAAAAGGAATAAATGAAAGCGTGGATATCAACTCTAACATGGCCTGTATCTTGTATTGAAAGTGCTCGAAAATTAGCTCGTCTAATGTACTAGTATGGTGGACTGAGAAAACATTTGTTAGTCAAAGCGGATGTCGTGGGATAATTCCTACTGTGTTAGATTTACTGCTTCAAATTGAAAACGGAGAAGATATTTAGAGTAAAGACGAGTTACTTAACATTTGTGTTCAATATCGTCAATTAAAAGTAAAAACCTTCCAGTTACGAAGCGTTTGTTCCTAGGATTAACGCCAGCTGCAGCAAACACTTAGCTAGTTTAGCTACAGTACCCCAGCCCCGGGTTGGCTGTTCGTTACAGCCAGCTATGAGTCTTGAGCCTCGATTTTTGCAGTTTCTGGGAAACTTGCTCAAATAAACGATCTATCTAGATTATGCACACTTTGACGTTGCGGCGACGAAAGTTTGGTCAGCGAATGACGTTGCGGCAACGGAAAGGCAACGTAACTGTGTTAGCTGGGTACCTTGTTTGGCCAAATTGGTTGATTGTGGAAGTCCAACCGTTTTTAGTTATGGAGAGCCATCGCGCTAGCTCGATTTTAAACAATAACCGAAATACCTAGACCCATACCTCAAACAAGTTGACCTAGACGCAAAACTATACTTCCAATCAAAAAAATGATATTTTCTGAGACCCAAGACTCTGCCGAAACCAGAGATTTTCTTTATTTGTCTGTGGAGTCAGAAATACGACTCTACCAGCAGTTTAAAAAACCATCTACTTTCAAATTTCTCTGACGAATTGTAGACACCTCTCCATTGAAGTTAGTGAACATATGATATAACATGATGTTAAAGCCCATATAGCAGGTTGATTTTTCCAACGAATTTGCGCTATTTACATGTTGGTTATAAACATTTTAACTGTTATCTATTGTATTTGATGTTGTTGGGTGTCACAAAACGTAATATAATACGAAAAAGTAGGTACTTTTTTGCAATGATTCTTCTTTCCCCCACAATGCATTGCATGACGTCACGTTGGGGAGACGATAGACCAAAGCCCCATTGAAATCAACGAGAGAGATTAACGAAAGAGTGTTCAGCAGTAGATAGTTTATAGATAAATACATAGATAGAATATATAATTAGCATAGATATAAAGATCAAGAGATAAATATATAGATAGCATAGATAGATAGATATATATATATAGAGAGAGAAATAGATAGACAGACAGCCAGATAGCATAGCATAGCTAGCTAGCACTAGATAAATAAATAGCTACTAGTACTAGCCTACATATATAGATATAGAGATAAAGCTAGATATACATATGTTTAGGTAGGAAAAATTGTAAACTACTGTGTTTGTGGGAGTGACAAACTCTCTGTCTGCCCTGGCCCGAGACCGAGAGGCACTGAAAGGCTCGGTGCCGCCCGCCACAAGCGAGAGCTGGCAACGGTAAGTCTCAGGCTAATGTTTACAAGCTTCAGAGCACGTTAGCTAGCCCCATAACATGAACCCCCCAACTACAGTCATAATTAGTGTGACATTAGAAAAGTCTGAGGCCCCGTCCACACTAACCCGGGTAAATTTAGAAACGCATACATATGTCTCCGTTTGCACTTCCCGGCCACACTAATACGGAGAATTCGGACACTGAAAACTGAGCTTTTCGAATACGCTCCCCTAGCCGGAGACATTTGAAAACGCCGGGTATACGCGTAGTAGTGTGGACGGGGTACACGGAGCTTTTAAGATACGATGACATTAGAAAAGCACATTTCGTGACTCATGAATATGAACCAAAACAAAATTGCTTTTAAGTAGCTATGTCCAAAAGCTAGTCATATCTAGCTAGATAGCGCGCCATGGCTAGTGTTTGGATCACGAGTGATCATCAAACGGCTTTCATAACTGTGTGTGTTTGATTTAGTTTATTGATTTAGTACTATTACGGAACTCAAAACGTGGAATATCTAATCGGAAATGTGTTTACAACGTCGGGGAAAAGATTTAATTAGGGATTGACTTGGGGGGGAGAATTTCACAGGTGGCACTAGTTAGTAAATTAGACCATAGCTAGCATGATGCCTTCTAGATCTAGATAAGAGCTACTTATCTGAACTAACGACATGATGTCACTACTGTAGATATAAAGAAAACGTTGACTTTCACTCGGTGCTATTCACTGACAGTAAAACAATGTGTCGTTATTGTATGCACTGCTGTCCGTAGACAAGCTCCAGCGCTCCTTGCTGCGTTGCCGTTGCTAACTCAGCAGGACACTTCACCAACTCTACACTCATTCTCCTCGGACCATCCTAATTGGCTTTGGCGGCCATCAGGTCTAGGCAATTCCTCATTTGACCTCTCTCGTCTATTTGGTTCGATATTATACGGCTGCGGGCCATCGTACATTTTAGTGGTTATTGCCACCTCTCCCCATCCCAGTCAATTGCCATAGTTCTAGTACTAGACTGAGGCTACTCTCCTCCACGACTCCCCAACGTGACGTCATCGCCGAATTGCGCTAATATGCTAATGCTAACAAAAAAAACGTACAAAACTGGTCCTAAACACCATTTTGAGACACCATTTTGAGATTTCTTGAATAATATACATATCTTGAGTGCTTTATGTACCCATTCATCGACAGTGGTGGTTAACCTGCTATATGGGCTTTAAACATTTTCGGGGGGACATTTGGGACGTTCCTGGAACGTCCCCCGATTTTTTTTAAACATAATGTCATATCATAACCAACCAGGGACGTTCCTGGAACGTCCCAAATGTCCCCCGAAAATGTTTAACATAATGTTATATCATAACCAACCCTGAAAGTTTACAAATAATTGACAAAATTGTGACCTTTTAGGAACTTTAATAACGTCCAAAGAACGTCCTAAGGACGTCCTACGGATAACGTCACGGTATAACCTATTCACCTTATTCCGGAAGTCGCGATGGGCACGGCCATCCGCGTATTCTCATTTCCTGTTTGTATACTTTCCGCTTTAAAACAGTACCAGAGAATGTATAATCTAAGAGAACTCCCACTCTCGGGATACTTCAGGGTTCTGAACTGGTTGCAGTTCCACACTAGTTCCATATGATGGCGCTAACGGTCGAGTGCAGAATGAATGGAGGTCTATGGAGCTATACCCCTAAAAATCCACTTTTCTCAGGATATAATTTTTTTTCTAGTAATTTGAATTTGGAATTCGAAAGGGGAGGCAAAAAAAGTACTAACTGCTGGGTGTTAGATTTTTTTGAAGTCGTTTTTGTGTTCTAAAAAGACTTTTTAAAATGTCAGTGACGTCATACACATTTTACGACCAGAGATACTGCTTTACGGTAAGATGTCTAATATATACGTAGACGGGCTAGGGTCTCTTCCTTTTCTTTCGAGCTATGTCAACACAGGTCCCGCTCTCTCTGTTATTACACGTGTTAGAAATGTTGTCCACTGTGTTGATTGATTGTTGACATTTTTTCATAAAAGGGAGATGTTTCCTTTGTTCTGGACCACTCTCGAACGACGTGTAGGTACATCTGCATGTCTTTCACTATGACGGGTCCAGAGTACTCTGTTCATTCTTAATTTGTACAAACTAAATAAACTATTGAAACCGCATCTCTTGACAATTCAGATCTACACAGTGCGAATAGAACTTTCCCCACGACATACATCAATTTTGTTTAGGATTAAGTGATATGGTGTAGACTTCCATCTATGCAAGGTCATCAGGCCACATATTGGGTAGCTCTTAAGAAACCCATTCAGTCTGTAGAGGGTGATTCAGTGAAGTATTTACCGTATTTAAATATATTAACAAAATCATTTGTATGCAGTAATCGAGTAAGGGAAGAGCCCAACACGTATCATTGAGAGGCGCAAGTCTAACGACAGTCTAGACCTTGATAAGTATCACTCCCTCCTCAAATCCTTCTCTGCCCATATAACTGATGCTAAAACTCACTACTTCTTGAACAAAATTAACTCTGCCTCAAACCCTCACAAACTTTTCTCTACCTTCTCCACCCTCCTTAACCCACCTCCCCCACCCCCTCCCTCCACTCTGACAGCAGACGACTTCTCCTCCTTCTTTGAGAAAAACGTGGCTGACATTAGCAGTCGGTTCCCTGAACCAACCTTTCCTATTCACTCACCCTCTATGACTGGCCCTACTAAATGTCTCAACTCTTTCTCAGCCCTATCTGAGGCAGAGATCTCTGACCTCATTCTCTCTCATCGCCCCACCTCCTGTCCCCTTGATCCAGTCCCCTCCCCTCTCTTTCAAACCATCTCTCCCTCCATCATAACATTCCTTCTCCATGTCCTCAACTCTTCTATTACTTCCGGCACTTTCCCCTCTGCCTTCAAACAGGCCAGAGTTAGACCCCTACTCAAAAAACCCTCCCTCAACCCAGCTGTCCTCCAGAACTACAGACCGGTATCACTTCTACCCTTCTTTTCTAAAACAATTGAACGCGCTGTATCTAACCAACTGTCAAACTTTCTCACTCAGAACAACCTGCTTGACCCCCACCAATCGGGCTTCAAGACAGGCCACTCCACTGAAACTGCCCTCCTGTCGGTCACCACGGCCCTCCAGTCTGCCAGAGCGGCCTCGAGGTCATCCGTCATCATTCTGCTGGACCTCTCTGCAGCATTTGATCCTGTCACCTCCAAGATGGCGCCGACGATGGCTGCCTCGGTGGTTCGGTGCGCTGTGTTTTGTCTTGTTTTGTCTGTTAATTCAGTGTTCTGCCAAAATATCCGAGGTTCTCTAACAAGAGAAACATTGCTAAACTTTAGGTCTACAACTCCTGCGGATTTATTTCCCACTTTTCTGCTTCCAGCGGCAGAATTAGTGGGAATTATAGTCAAGGCCACCCTCGGCTTTGTGCTAGCAGCGAAGCGTCGTAGGAGAGGAAAACGTGCCGGAGCCCTGGTGCGTCTCCGCAGGCGCGGAACACGCACAGCGTTACCGGGGATATTTCTCTCCAATGTGCGTTCGCTGAGCAACAAACTGGACGAACTTCAGCTACTGGGGTGGAAAAACAGAGACTTTCATTCATCTTCCGTTTTGTGCTTCACGGAGACATGGCTGAGTGAACTGATCCCGGACTCTGCGCTACAGCTAGCAGGTTTCAAACTGCTGAGAGCGGATCGTGACTCCCTGCTCTCTGGCAAAACGAAAGGCGGTGGTATCTGTTTTTTTATTAACAGTGGCTGGTGTGAAGATGTGACAGTGATCCTGCAGCACTGTTCTCCTGATCTGGAATCATTTTTTATAAACTGTAAACCTTTTTACTCGCCACGTGAGTTTGCTTCATTCATACTGGTCGGCGTTTACATGCCGCCTCAGGCTAGCGCCAATGAGGCTCAACGTGTGCTCGCTAGCCAGATATTGTGTGTGGAGCATGAAAATCCGGATTCCTTGGTTATTGTGCTAGGCGACTTTAACAAAGGCAATCTCACTCAAGAACTCCCCAAGTACAGACAATTCATCAAATGTCCTACCAGAGAAGGGAACACTTTGGATCACTGCTACTCTACAATCAGTAAAGCATACCATGCGGTCCCCCGTGCAGCACTGGGTCACTCAGACCACGTCATGGTCCACCTGATTCCTGCATACAGGCAGAAGCTAAAGCGCTGTAAGCCTGTTGTGAGGACATCGAAACAGTGGACCAGTGAGGCTATGGAGGATCTGCGGGCGTGCTTGGACTGCACTGACTGGGATATGTTCATGACTGCCTCCAATAGTTTGGATGAGCTCACAGAGGCTGTGACGTCATACATCAGCTTCTGTGAGGACTGCTGTATACCAACACGCACCAGGGTGAGCTACAACAACGACAAACCCTGGTTTACAGCTAAACTCAGAAGGCTGAGGCTGGACAAAGAGGACGCTTTTAGGAGTGGGGACAAGAACAGATTCAAGGAGTCGAAGAACAGGTTTAGCAAGGCTGTGAGGGAGGCTAAACGACTGTACTCAGAGAGGCTGAAGCGTCAGTTCTCTGCTAACGACTCTGCTTCTGTCTGGAGAGGGCTCAGGCAGATCACCAACTACAAGCCCAGAGCCCCCCACTCCACTAACGACTCACGCCTGGCCAACGACCTGAACGAGTTCTACTGTCGCTTTGAAAGACAATTGGAATCGCCTGAACTATCCCTTCCCTCCCCCCCCCCTTCCCACCAACTCTGTGACGTCACTCTCCATTCAGGAAGGTGAAGTAAACAGACTTTTCAAGAGGCAGAACCCACGCAAAGCAGCTGGGCCGGACGCTGTCTCCCCTGCCACCCTTAAGAACTGTGCTGACCAGCTGTCTCCGGTGTTCACCTACATCTTTAACACCTCCCTGGAGACATGCCATGTGCCAGCCTGTCTCAAGGCCTCCACCATCATCCCTGTGCCCAAAAAGCCCAGGCCAACTGGACATAATGACTACAGACCTGTCGCCCTGACCTCTGTGGTAATGAAGTCTTTTGAGCGCCTAGTGCTGGCACACCTCAAATCAATCACAGACCCCCTTCTGGACCCCATGCAGTTTGCCTACAGAGCCAACAGGTCTGTGGACGATGCAGTTAACATGGCCCTCCACTTCACCCTACAGCACCTGGACTCCCCAGCATCCTACGCCAGGATCCTGTTTGTGGACTTCAGCTCTGCCTTCAACACCATCATCCCCGCCCTGCTTCAGGACAAGCTCTCCCAGCTGAACGTGCCTGATTCCACCTGCTGGTGGATCACAGACTTCCTGTCTGACAGGAAGCAGTGCGTTAAGCTGGGAACACAAGTCTCTGACTCCCGGTCCATCAGCACCGGATCTCCTCAGGGCTGCGTCCTTTCTCCTCTGCTCTTCTCCCTGTACACGAACAGTTGCACCTCCAGTCATCCATCCGTCAAACTCCTGAAGTTTGCGGACGACACCACCCTTATTGGGCTCATCTCTGGTGGAGACGAGTCTGATTATAGGTGGGAAGCGGCCAACCTGGTGACCTGGTGCAGCCAGAACAACCTAGAGCTCAATGCTCTTAAGACAGTGGAGATGGTTGTGGACTTCAGGAAGAATACAGCCCCACTCACCCCCATCACCCTGGGTGACTCCCCAGTCAACACTGTGGAGTCCTTCCGCTTCCTGGGCACTATCCTCTCCCAGGACCTCAAGTGGGAACTGAACATCAGCTCCCTCACAAAGAAAGCACAACAGAGGATGTACTTCCTGCGGCAGCTGAAGAAATTCAACCTGCCAAAGACAATGATGGTGCACTTCTACACAGCCATCATTGAGTCCATCCTCACCTCCTCCATCACCATCTGGTACGCTGCTGCCACTGCCAAGGACAAGAGCAGACTGCAGCGTATCATCCGCACTGCGGAGAAGGTGATTGGCTGCAATCTGCCTACCCTCGAGGACCTAAACACCTCGAGGACCCTCAGGCGAGCGAGGAAGATTGTGGCCGACTCCTCCCACCCTGGACACTCCCTGTTTCAGTCACTCCCCTCCGGCAGAAGGCTGCGGTCCATCAGGACCAACACCTCTCGACACAAAAACAGTTTCTTCCCTTCTGCTGTTGGCCTCTTCAACAAGGCCAAGGGTTCACACTGACTTATTGACTTTACTTTAATGACTCTAATATTCTGCACTACATTACTGCATCTTGTACATTTGTATTTTTTGTCATATTTGTATTTTTTGTATTTTTATATTGTAAATTAGGCAACTTATATTTTATTGTATATTTTATTTTAAATATAATTCCACTTTAGTATAGATAGTATAGTTATATAGTATAGATATTTAGTATAGACAGTCCACATATTTAAATTTAAGGATACTATATGTTTATTGTATGCACCTTCCTGCCAAAGCAAATTCCTTGACTGTGCAAACTTTCATGGCCAATAAATCGCTTTCTGATTCTGATTCTGATTCTGATACGGTTAACCATCAGATCCTGCTCGCCAGACTCTCCGAGATGGGCATCACTGGCACTGCACTTCAGTGGATCTCGTCCTACCTGTCCGGAAGATCCTACCAGGTCTCCTGGGGAGGCGATGTGTCTGACCCCCGCCAGCTCTCCACTGGCGTCCCACAGGGCTCCGTCCTTGGACCCCTCCTCTTCTCCCTGTACACCACCTCGCTTGGACCAATCATCACCTCCCATGGCTTCTCCTACCACTGCTACGCTGACGACACCCAGCTCTACCTGTCGTTCCCCCCGACCGATCCGGGGATCTCAGCCAGGATTGAGGCCTGCCTCACAGACATCTCTGCCTGGATGACCAAGCACCACCTCCAGCTGAACCTCGCCAAAACCGAACTCCTCATCATCCCGGCCAAACCGTCCATCTCCCATAACCTCTCAATCACCCTGGGAACATGATGTTAGTTTCTTCCAGGATCACAAGGACTCTGACTTAGAGAGCTGCTGCTCTTGTCGGTTAGCTGTAACTGATTAAAATGATTGTACTCGCTGTGAGGTAGTTTACTGTTGTTTTGCTCGTCCACAGGTGCACTTTTAGATTATTGTTGCCCAATTGTAACTTGTTTAACTTCATGCTCTTATGATTTTTCCCTTTGGCACTTATCACAATGTATGATTCATGTTTGACTACCTGCAATGTTGGGGATATCTCGTTGTTATGATCAGACCTATGCACTTTTGTAAAGCTCTCTCTTGGAAGTCGCTTTGGATAAAAGCGTCTGCTAAATGAATAAATGTAAATGTAAATGTAAATGGATCGGCGACGGTGACCCCTTCGTCCTCTGCCAGGAACCTCGGGGTTACCATAGATGACGAGCTCTCCCTCACAGCCCACATCGCTGCTGTCTCCCAGTCGTGTAGATTCACCCTCTACAACATCCGGAAGATCAGGAGATACCTGTCTGAGCACTCCACCCAGCTGCTGGTCCAGGCACTTGTCCTCTCCAAGTTGGACTACTGCAACTCGCTGCTCGCCGGGCTCCCAGCATGCGCAACCCGCCCTCTCCAGAGGATTCAGAACGCAGCGGCCCGTCTGGTCTTCAACCTACCCAGACGCTCCCATGTTACCCCGCTCCTCGTCTCCCTTCACTGGCTTCCCGTCACGGCCCGTATCAGATTCAAGACCCTGGTACTGACCTTCCGAGCGGTGAATGGGACTGCACCCGACTACATCAAGTCTCTCCTCCAGCCTTACACCCCCTCCCGCCACCTTCGGTCCTCCTCTGACAACCGTCTGGTGGTCCCACCGCTCAAGACCGCCCGGTCCCAACACAAGCTCTTCCCCTGTCTGGCCCCCCAGTGGTGGAATCAACTCCCCACCTCCATCAGAGACACTGACTGTCTCCCCACCTTCAAGAATAGGCTCAAGACACACTTGTTCCGGGAATACAACGGTACCTAGGAAAGATCTGCTGGACATGATGTTAGTTTCTCCCAGGATCAGAAGGACTCTTACTTAGAGACCTGCTGCTCTTGCTGGTTAGCTGTAACTGATTAAACTGTTGTTTGCTCTTCCACAGGTACACTCGTGCACTTTTAAGGTTCATGTTGTTCAATTGTAACTTGTTTAACTCCATGCTCTTATGATTCTTCCCTTTGGCACTTATTGTTGGTTTTTTCACAATGTATGATTCATGTTTGACTACTTGCAATGTTGGGGATATCTCGTTGTTATGATCAGTGACCTATGCACTATTGTAAAGCTCTCTCTTGGAAGTCGCTTTGGATAAAAGCGTCTGCTAAATGAATAAATGTAAATCATTGCTATCGGTGGTAGCCCATGCAAATTGGCTGAGTTGGACATCCCACTTCGCATTTGGCCAACTTTCCCTCCCATATGAACCCCGTAATTTCAGGTACGCTTTGGCAATTAACATAGGAACACATACGTTACCTTTTTCGTTCTTGGGAAATGAGAAGTAGGATAACTCTTTCCCACTATTTGAACAATTCATCATTGCACATCTGCGAGGCATTTTCTTATTTTTCTAATTTGTATTGATATGTATCACTTTTGAGCAGGACATTGGCTGTTTTTATTTATTTTAAGGTGGCAATACTGTACCATGTATCCTGTATTACTGAATACAAGAATAACACAACAAGGACTGAAATTAAATTTATTTGCCATGTAAATGTCCAGTACATTCAAAACTATAGTCAAATAAAGTCAAATAAAAGTGCCAGCAACCCCCCCAAAAAGTTGCTGCGGACAAAAAAATAACTTGGGCGAAAAAGTCCACCTTAACATTCTCAGAGAATGCACGTAGAAGGGCTCTGACATTCTGGTTCTGTTTCGGATGCCATTAAGCGGGATCTCCTGTCGTAATCCGTCCGTCATTAACCAATCAGCATCATTAGCAGAATGCTAGCGTGTTACGGGCAACAACGACTCACTCTGTAAGAAATCGAAAGGACATAAATACTCGTTCATCCAATTTTCGACCTATAATCCATGTTGAACATGCAAAAACTACAATAAAATCTGAGATTTCTCAACGACAATCAGGTGAAAGAGGCAAATTTAGCCGTTTAGCTCCGTAGACTCCCATTCATTCTGCACTCGACCGCGATCACTCCCAGTGGAACTGCAACAAAATTCGGTACAATGGGGCTTAATGACGAGTGGCAAGGCTCTCCTTAAACAGGCTCTGACAGTACTATAAGAGAACGTCTTAAACAAGCTTTGGTACACATTTAAGGCTAATAAAGATGCCCAGCGTCAACTGTGCAGTTAGTGGCTTCCATAACAACTGGAGTAAACGAAATCAGACCCTTTCTTTTGATTGTTTTGACCATGGAAAGAAGTGGTCTGAGTGCATCTAAATGTAATGTAAAGCTTTTGAAACAACGCAGCAATCAAATTAGTTAATAGATGCGTCTTTATAATTGCCATTAGATACGAGGGAAGATTACTAGTGCACTCATGTAAATTTTAACACGTTGAATAAAGCTTCTACCAATGACCCTCGATGAAAAAGTTGTTACTATTTATTATTACAGCACAATTTGTGTAATTTGTCACTCATACATTTGCAGTTTATGGTTAATAGCAAGCTTAAGCTTTCAAACAAGGTATAGAAAATATGCCCTGCAGTGAAATCGTTAGAACATCTTATGTTTGTGGCTAATGTAACGCCTACTTATAGCAGCAAAGCAGAGCAGCGATCTGACACTTAAAAGTCGTTTTCAAGCCATCCAGTGAAAGGGTGTATTGGTGACTTGTTGTAGCACACGAACATAGCACAACTGGCACAAATCCACCAACCTTATATAATGTTTTAGCAGCGGGACTTTTCGGCAGTTTTCCATTGAATTGAATGATATCCCCGGCAAACAGGAAGTTCGAATACAACGGAACTAAAAAAGGTGGGCGGGGCGAAAATTTCCAAGCCATGTCAAATGCCTGCTCTTTTCAGTGCTGCAGCAGCCCCAAACAACTGATCAATTAAGTCAGGCTGTTAAACTTAAAAATAACTTGCTGAGAAGTTATTAATGTAGCCTATACTTAAACTGACATTTGCATTCACAACGTGATTACGAACAAAATGATTTCCTTTCCATATTTGCCACAGAATTAGAATGAAACGGAGTGGAATCTTTGAATGCAATTTTCTCCCTTATCACTTTTTGACACAGGTCAACTTTAAAATGATGTAACTTGTGATAAGATATCTGAGTGATTTAAACAGATTTGTATTCAGGAGAGTTAGTTTCCAAATATGTATAATAGACAGAAAGACCCAAATGTTCACGATGTGAAGGGTTTCCGCAGGCCGCCACACATGTCATTGTTCAAAACCAAAGACAGCGCTAGCCTTCTGATAGTAGGCTACTAGTAGGCTACAGCACCAAGGATAGCATCGCCACTATGACATAACACACAATCAATGGAGAAAAGGAAAACATTTATTCTTGCTAATAAGTAGGCTAAGAAAGTATTTTTATTGTTGGTTGCTGGTGGAGACGTGCTGTGCTGCTGCTAGCTACCTGCGGCTGCGGTAGTGTTTCGTCTGTGGAGATGTTGATAATAGCTTTCTCTCTGGCTGGTCTAAATAAGTGTGTAGCCTAATCTTGGGGTATTTTGCTCAAACTGTTCAGACAACATCAATGTATTCCTGCGCTTTTGAGCACCGTTTGTATATTTTCTTTTTGCCATATCTCTACCGTCATCGAGCAGAAGGTAATGATAAGAATAAATGTGCGCAAAAGGCAGGTAAGATAGGCTACGCAAAAGCCATTGTCGCCAGATTCAGGGATTTTGAGACTATTTAGCCCATGGAAGTGGATGAAGATCTGTTACGTTGACTACATTACGGAATTCCTTTACCTGGCAGTTGAAACTTGGGGCTCTCAATGAGCGCCCTCAAAGTGTTTTCCTTGTTTTTTATATATATATACTTTGATATAGGCCTAGTCTGTTTTTTGCTATGCAGGGCGGGGCCCTTAGGGCGTGGGGGGCACCCGCCTCGCAGGGGGCTACGGGGGCTGCCCACCCGCCACTGCCTGTTTGTGGACTCTGCCTTCAATACCATCATCCCGCCTTGCTTCAGGACAAGCTCTCCCAGCTGAACGTGCAT
>CAEFZP010001600.1:0-5000 GCA_903064625.1 Mallotus villosus
AAACATGTGTGTTAGCCTACCAGGACGCTAGCACCACGCTAAACATGTGTGTTAGCCTACAGGAGGCTAGCGCTACGCTAAACATGTGTGTTAGCCTACCAGGACGCTAGCACCACGCTAAACATGTGTGTTAGCCTACCAGGACGCTAGCACCTAAACTAAGTCTAGGACGACGTACAGCAGCAGAGCCAGCTGCTGCATCACACGCTACTCAGTGCTGTTCCAGTGGTTAAATGTGTCTCTAGGTCTGTAGATGGACAAGCAACATTCACAGTGTCAGTTTAACACCAGGGTGTTTCAACAGACCCATCTACAGCAGAGTCCCTGCAGCCATGAGTCGTAGAGCTCCTCTGCTCTCGGATCGTGGTTTGTCCCAGTTAACGGCTCACAGCTCAGTTTATCGGGAGACGTTAGAAAGGAAAATGACCTGAAATGATTAATAAGGATTTGTGATTCACTGATATGACTGGAGGAACTGTGCCCAGTTAAATCTAGGGCACATTAGATTTGACTAATCTGAACCTCCTCATAGGTCCTCTCTCTCTGGCTTCACTGACACGCTATCCTCCACCCCCCAACCTGCACTATTCTCTAGATAACGTGACATCATATCCTTCTCTCTCGTCTCCTCCCCCTCCTCCCCCTTCCTCCCCTCCAGGGTGAAGTGCTGGTGAGCTGACAGGGAGCTGCTCTGATCCCCTGCAGAGGGAGGAGGGAGCAGGGAGCTGGAGGAGGGAGGAGGGAGCAGGTAGGAGGGAGCAGGGAGCAGGGAGCTGGGAGGAGGGAGGATGGGAGGAGGGAGGAGGGAGCTGGGAGGGCAGGGAGCTGGAGGAGGGAGCTGGGAGGAGGGAGCTGGAGGAGGGAGCTGGGAGGAGGGAGGGAGGAGGGAGGAGGGAGCTGGAGGAGGAGGAGGGGAGCTGGGAGGAGGGAGGAGGAGAGGGAGGAGGGAGCTGGGAGGAGGGAGCAGGGAGGAGGAGAGGAGGAGGAGGGAGCTGGAGGAGGGAGCTGGGAGGAGGGAGCAGGGAGGAGGGAGCTGGGAGGAGGAGGGAGCTGGAGGAGGGAGCTGGAGGAGGGAGCAGGAGGAGGGAGCAGGGAGGAGGGAGGAGGGAGGAGGGGGAGCAGGGAGGAGGAGGGAGCAGGGAGGAGGGAGGAGGGAGCTGGGAGGAGGGAGGAGGGAGAAGGGAGGGAGGAGGGAGGAGGGAGGAGGGAGCGGGAGGGAGGGAGAGGGAGCTGGAGGAGGGAGCAGGAGGAGGAGGGAGCAGGGAGGAGGGAGCAGGGGAGCGGGAGAGGAGGGAGCAGGGAGGAGGGAGCTGGAGGAGGGAGCAGGGAGCGGGAGGAGGGAGCGAGGAGGGAGCAGGGAGGAGGGAGGAGGAGGGAGCTGGAGGAGGGAGCAGGGAGGAGGAGCTGGAGGAGGGAGCAGGGAGGAGGGAGGGGAGGAGGGAGGAGGGAGCATGGGAGGAGGGAGCAGGGAGCTGGAGGGAGGAGGGAGCAGGGAGGAGGGAGCTGGAGGAGGGAGCTGGGAGGAGGGAGGAGGAGAGCAGGGAGGAGTGGAGGAGGGAGCTGGGAGGAGGGAGCTGGGAGGAGGGAGCAGGGAGGAGGGAGTGGAGGAGGGAGTGGAGGAGGGAGAGGGAGCAGGGAGGAGGGAGCTGGGAGGAGGGAGCAGGGAGGAGGGAGCATGGGAGGAGGGAGCATGGGAGGAGGGAGGAGGGAGGAGGGAGAGGGAGGAGGGAGCTGGGAGGAGGGAGCAGGGAGGAGGGAGCTGGAGGAGGGAGCGAGGGAGGAGCAGGGAGCGCGAGGAGGGAGCAGGGAGGAGGGAGCGGGAGGAGGGAGCGAGGGAGGGGAGGGAGCTGGGAGGAGGGGAGCTGGGAGGAGGAGAGGGAGGGAGGAGGGAGCAGGGAGGAGGGAGGAGGGAGAGGAGGGAGCTGGAGGAGGGAGATGGGAGCGAGGGAGAGAGGGAGGAGGGAGCGTGGGAGGAGGGAGCGGAGGAGGGAGCTGGGAGGAGGGAGCAGGAGGAGGGAGGGAGCGGAGGAGGGGCAGGGAGGAGGGAGCTGGGAGGAGGGAGCAGTGGAGGAGGGAGCTGGAGGAGGGAGCTGGGAGGAGGGAGGAGGGAGGGAGGGAGGAGGGAGCTGAGGAGGGAGCTGGGGAGGAGGAGGGAGCTGGGAGGAGGGAGGAGGGGGAGCTGGGGAGGAGGGGAGGAGGGAGCTGGAGGAGGGAGGAGGGAGCTGGGAGGAGCTGGGAGCAGGGGAGGGCAGGGAGGAGGGAGCTGGAGGAGGGAGCGGGGAGAGGGAGGAGGGAGCTGGAGGAGGGAGCTGGAGGAGGGAGCTGGGAGGAGGGAGCAGGGAGGAGGGAGGGAGCTGGAGCAGGGAGCTGGAGGAGGAGCGGGAGGAGGGAGCGGAGGAGGGAGCGGAGGGAGGAGGGAGCAGGGAGCAGGGAGGAGGGAGCAGTGGAGCAGGGAGGAGGGAGGAGGGAGGAGGGAGGAGGGAGTGGGGCAGGGAGAGGGAGCAGGGAGGAGGGAGGAGGGAGGAGGGAGGAGGGAGGAGGGAGGAGGGAGGAGGGAGGGGGAGCAGGAGGAGGGAGCAGGGAGGAGGGAGCAGGGAGCAGGGAGGATGGGAGCAGGGAGAGGGAGCAGGGAGCAGGGAGGAGGGAGCTGGGAGCAGGGAGGAGGGATCTGGAGGAGGGAGCTGGGAGGAGGGAGCTGGGAGCAGGGAGGAGGGATCTGGAGGAGGGAGCAGGGAGCAGGGAGGATGGAGCAGGGAGGGAGGGAGCAGGGAGCAGGGAGGAGGGAGCTGGGAGCAGGGAGGAGGGAGCTGGGTGCAGGGAGGAGGGAGCTGGGTTGTGACTGCTGAATGTGCTGCAGTGATAAAGAAGCTCTCATCACCAGAGAAACTGGCCTGGATTCACCAGCCCTCTGCCAGCCTTCCACCAGGGACGAGAATTAGAGAGACACACACTCACACACACACACACTCACACTCACTCACACACACACACACACACACACACACACACACACACACACACACACACACACACACACACACAGACTCACACACACACTCACACACACACACTCTCTTTCTTTTTCTTACACACACTTGTACGCACACAGACACACAATTAAATGAGGGTATGGAGCTAGAGAGAAACCAAAGAGAGACAAAAATTGAGAAAATAGGAACTGAACTCAGTGAACTAGATAACTGGGGTCTTGTTCTCACAGTCACATTTTCATCTATAAGAGATACACTAACACACAAACACACACACCAACACACCAAGACACACACACACACACCAGCCTGCTCCTCTAACCAGCCTGCTCCTCTAACCAGCCTGCTCCTCTAACCAGCCTGCTCCTCTAACCAGCCTGCTCCTCCAACCAGCCTGCTCCTCTAATCAGCCTGCTGGAGGTCTAACCAGCCTGCTCCTCTAGCCAGCCTGCTCCTCTAACCAGCCTGCTTCTCTAACCAGCCTGCTCCTCTAACCAGCCTGCTGGAGGTCTAACCAGCCTGCTCCTCTAGCCAGCCTGCTCCTCTAACCAGCCTGCTCCTCTAACCAGCCTGCTCCTCTAACCAGCCTGCTGGAGGTCTAACCAGCCTGCTCCTCTAACCAGCCTGCTCCTCTAACCAGCCTGCTCCTCTAACCAGCTTGCTGGAGGTCTAACCAGCCTGCTCCTCTAACCAGCCTGCTCCTCTAACCAGCCTGCTCCTCTAACCAGCCTGCTCCCCTAACCAGCCTGCTCCCCTAACCAGCCTGCTCCTCCAACCAGCCTGCTCCTCCAACCAGCCTGCTCCCCTAACCAGCCTGCTCCTCTAACCAGCCTGCTCCTCTAACCAGCCTGCTCCTCTAACCAGCCTGCTCCTCCAACCAGCCTGCTCCTCTAACCAGCCTGCTCCTCCAACCAGCCTGCTCCTCCAACCAGCCTGCTCCTCTAACCAGCCTGCGCCTCTAACCAGCCTGCTCCTCTAACCAGCCTGCTCCTCTAACCAGCCTGCTCCCCTAACCAGCCTGCTCCCCTAACCAGCCTGCTCCCCTAACCAGCCTGCTCCTCTAACCAGCCTGCTCCTCTAACCAGCCTCCTCCTCTAACCAGCCTGCTCCTCTAACCAGCCTGCTTCTCTAACCAGCCTGCTCCTCTAACCAGCCTGCTCCTCTAACCAGCCTGCTCCTCTAACCAGCCTGCTCCTCTAACCAGCCTGCTCCTCCAACCAGCCTGCTCCTCTAACCAGCCTGCTCCTCTAACCAGCCTGCTCCTCTAACCAGCCTGCTCCTCCAACCAGCCTGCTCCTCTAACCAGCCTGCTCCTCTAACCAGCCTGCTCCCCTAACCAGCCTGCTCCTCCAACCAGCCTGCTCCTCTAACCAGCCTGCTCCTCTAACCAGCCTGCTCCTCCAACCAGCCTGCTCCTCCAACCAGCCTGCAACGACCCGGGTCAGAGGTCACATGACTGTGGCTGCCACACCTCCACCGGGGGTCATCACAGAAACAGGAAGATCAAAACTGTCCCCGCCCCGAGCCTCTCTCACCCATTGGCCAGGTTGTCGTCGTCATCGTCCCGCAGGCTCCGCCCCCCCTGCATGTCGCTGTCGCTCAGGTAACCGGACTTCAGCTCCGCCTCCAGCCCCTCCAGCAGGCGAGAGGGGCAGCGGGCGGCATGGTGTGGGCGGAGTAACGGGCTGAGGCTCCGCCCCCGGGTACCCGCCCCCAACCCCCCGCCCCCCGCCGAGGACGGGGCGTCGCCCGCCTGCAGACGGGGGCTGGCCTGGCCGTGTCGCCACGACAACGGGGAGGAGCGGTTGGACATGCTGGAAACGCTGCGGGCGTTGGTGTCGTCACTGTCGTAACCTAGGTTACTGCTGTCCAGACAACTGGGAGGGGGAGGGAGGGGGGAGGGAGGGAGGGAGGGGAGGGAGGGAGGGAGGGAGGGAGGGAGGGGAGGGAGGGAGGGAGGGAGGGAGGGAGGGAGGGAGGGAGGGAGGGAGGGGGGAGGGGGGAGGGGGG
>CAEFZP010001600.1:15000-23890 GCA_903064625.1 Mallotus villosus
TCATCTCTCGTCTCTCTCTCTCTCTACCCTCCGCTCTCCTCTCCTCTCTTCAGCCTCTTGCTGCTCTGCCGCTCAGCAGCGGAATGACAGCAGCAGCCGACGCAAAAAACAACCCCTCCCCCTCCTCCTCCCTCTCCTCCTCCCTCTCCTCCTCCATCTCTCCCTCTCCCTGCCCCCCCCCTCTCTCCCTGCCCATTTGAAGGTGCTTTACTGTGCCTGGGTGTGATGTGTAAGGGGGCGATGGTAAATTATAATCCTGCCGTTTAAAAACGCACGCACGCACACTTGCACACACACAAACACACACACACAAAACACACGGTTCTCCATTTTCACACACTCTCTTGGGTACTTCTTTGTTCCAGTCTCTCTCTTTCCGTCTCACTATCTCGCTCTCCCCTCTCTCATCTCTCTACCTCTCTCTCTCTCCTCTCTCGTCCCTCTCTCTCATCTCTCCCTCCCTCTCTCTCTCTCTCTCTCTTCTCTCTCTCTCTCTCCCTCTCCCTCCCTCTCTCCCTCTCTCTCTCCATCCCAGCAACTCTGGGTCAGATATGTTCATTACAATCACAATTATTCCTGATTAGCTTGATTAGTGCTGTCTAAACAGAGGGTGGCGATGGCCATCAGGGTCATGTGATGTTGCAGACACCAGAGAAGGGTCCACGTTCAGTCAAGAAGCCATTAAACAGCAAACAGCAAACTGAGAAACCCAGATTAGCATTTGATCCTGTCTGAGCTTCTTTAATAAACATAATGTCCAACATTTTAAACCCCCCAAATCAAAAGCTCCAATACGGCACCACGGGTCACATGCATGTCACTGGAATAGGCTAGTCTAATCCCATCTCAGAAAAATGACATTTACTAGCTTTTAATGGGTCATCAACATCCAGATACTGATGTCATGTCCTGTACACGTGTGGAAAGACCACGTGCTTGTATGTGAACATGTAAATCCACTTTTACACCACCCAGACATTAAAATACCCTAAAAAGAACTGTACCGGCCAGTACTCGGACTCTAAACCTCCGTTTTAAAACCCCAAACATCATCCAAACGGATGAGGTGACCTCATCCACAGACTCGTCAGTTTGAAGAAGAGAAACACCCAAAGAATAAGCTTCAGGAAAGAGCCACTGCCCTCAAATATATATATATACATGTGTATATTTATATATGTATATATATATCTACACATATATACACATATCTAGCAGCAAGGCAGTCACAGGCTCTACGTGTCCTTTGTTGGAAGGATAAAAACATGTTATTTTGAGACAGTCCCTCCCTGTGGCTCATGATATCCCACAGAGCCATCTCTCAGGAGTATTATGGGATGCTCCAGAGCACTCGCACAGGCTGCGAGGCACCATGGAAACGCCACTCTCTGTGGCTCATTACCTGCATGAGAGCTGCTGCAGAGTAGCAGCCAGGAGGAACACACACACAATAGAGATGGAGAAGACTACAATACCCATAATGCTACAGGATTGGGTCTGTGGATTCTTTTGTTGCGATTTTTTTTGTTATTTTTCCTTCTTTTTTTTATTCCTTCTTTCTTTATTCCCTATTACAATCCTTCCTTCCTTGGTACTAAATGAAACGCTGTGAAACACCGAAGCGCAGCGGGAGAGCTCAGTAACCGTCTGCTCGAGGTGCTTAAGAACTGGAGGATGTTTCGGGTGGATGTCTCTAGAACAGGCTGGAGCAGAAAGCCTTTTTCAGGAGATCAAACGAGCTCAGTGGAGTATATGACCCAGAGCCAGAGCTGCCCATGTGACTGACCAGGTCCTCACAATGCCTGGAGGGGCTATTGTTGCTCACACGGTATCTAGTTTCTGCCCTCTCTGACCTGTCTCTCTTATTCCATCTTTAATTCTCTCTTTATCATCTTTCCTCTCTCCCTCTCTCCTCCCTTTCTACCTCCGTGGTAGTCCCCTGGGGTCGCGTGGGGGGCTGGTGTGTCACGTGGGGGGGGTGTGTGTCACTGGGTCACCTGATGCATCTCAGTAGAAACAAAGTGAAGTGTTGTTCTCCCTCGCCTCATGTCGACCTGCATGCTGAGTTCAGATCAGCCATGACTTCACTCTCAATCTGCTCAGGGAGGAAAGCTTCCTGTTGACTGAATACATGGCCCTAAATCACGGAACTATCTAGAAAAAAAAGAAGTCTTTATGTAATGTTGTTCTGCCTCAAGCAGCAGTGTTGCACAACTCACCAGGTTGGGAAATCGTGGCTGCTGCTTCCTTCTACTCTGTGGACTCGCTGGACAGGAATAAATCACTGCTAGAACTACCCTCCTGATCTGTGACTTCTGCAGGACTTTCTACATGCTCTATGTGTCCGTAGTGATAGAAGAGTCTGGTAAATGAAGAACATGTACAGTGTGCTCCTGCAGCCTGGATGAGAGAGGTGACGAGCTCTCCCTGGCCTGGACACTGTCCTGACGGAGCTGGACGCAGGGTGGATGAATCAGAGAGGACCACCCTTCCTCTGGAGAGAGAGGAGAGGAGGGGAGGAGGAGGAGTTGAGGGGAGGCGGGAGGAGGGGAGGAGGGAGGAGGGAGTGGAGAGGGAGAGGGCAGGAGGGTTAGGAGGGTAGGAGTGAGAGTTTGCGTCGGAGGGGTATGCTGGTTGCGTTTGTTCTTGTATTTTTCCTGTCTTCGTATGCTGTTTCTTTGTCTTCTTTTCTTTTTCTGCTTTCTTCTTTGCGTCTTTGGCTTCGTGGTTCTTCTTGTCTGTACTTCGTTTCTGCGTTGTCTGTGTGCGTCTGCTGAGTGGTCGGAGTTCGTTTCTGCGTTTCCGGCGTCGGTCGGTGTCTTGCTGGCTTCTTCTCTCTTCTTTCTTCTTGCTTCTTTCGTCTGTTTCTTCTTCTGGTAGGGCTCCTCCTGCTACGCTTCACAACATCTGGACACCATTCTGGGCAGGCCCCTGTGTGTGTGTGTGTGTGTGTGTGGACAAAGAGCAGGCGTGTGGGGAGACATGTACAAAGCTGTGAACAGTAAATTGCCCACGACAGAGTGTGTAATCATCCTGCTCAGCTGTTGAGGCAGAACCACGGTGATGACATCCACCAAGACAAGAAACACCCCAACTCTGGAACACAACACAGACTGTGTGTGTGTGTGTGTGTGTGTGTGGTGTGTGTGTGTGTGTGTGTGGTGTGTGTGTGTGTGTGTGTGTGGTGTGTGTGTGTGTGTGGTGTGTGTGTGTGTGTGTGTGTGTGTCTGTGTGTGTCTCTGTGTGTGTGTGTGTCGCACAGCTGTACGTTCTCTCGCTCGTGTGTGCAACGTGAAAGTCTTGTGAGCATGCAGTGGTTGTGCCAGGAGGAATGTGAAGCCTGGAGCCTCAGGATATTATAAACCTGACTGTGTCCTGTCCCCCAACGGTCTGCATGTGCTGGGGATTACTGTGTTCCTGCTGGGACACAGCAGCTGCAGGGCCAGGGACAAACTCACCACCACACAAAACCATCTTCAGTTTAGACCCTGGTCAAAAAGATGAACTCTGCAGCCCTGGTGCCAGAGAGCCAATCACAGAGGAGCTCATGAGAAGAGATCTGCCCAGCTGGAGACGGCGTCAGCATCACAGCGCAGCATCACAACTTTCAGGAGTATAACAGACCCCCCAGCCAGTCAGCCAGTCAGCCAGCCAACCAGCCAGAGACAGTAACAGGCCCTGCAGTCAGCTAGCCAGAAACAGTAACATATCCCCCAGTCCACCAGCCAGAGACAGTAAGAGACCCCCCAGTCAGTCAGCCAGCTAGAGACAGTAACATAGTCAGCCAGCCAGAGACCCCCCAGCCAGCCAGTCAGTCAGTCAGTCAGTCAGAGACAGTAACAGGCCCTGCAGCCAGCCAGCCAGCCAGTCAGCCAGTCAGTCAGTCAGTCAGTCAGCCAGACAGTAACAGGCCCTGCAGCTCCTGTCTGTCCTGGAAGAGAATGAGACCGGAACAGAAGTTAGATGAAAGCTGATCCCTCCATTAAACAATACCATCCCTCCATCCCTCCCATCAGTGCATCCTCCATTACCCCTCCACCACTCCACCCCTTCATCTGTCTCCATCAGGGAACACACCCCTCTCTTCACCTCCCCTGTGTGTCTCTGAGGACGTGGGGCCTCACCCCTCTCTTCACCTCCTGTGTGTCTCTGAGGACGTGGGGCCTCACCCCTCTCTTCACCTCCTGTGTGTCCCTGAGGACGTGGGGCCTCACCCCTCTCTCCACCTCCTGTGTGTCCCTGAGGACGTGGGGCCTCACCCCTCTCTCCACCTCCTGTGTGTCCCTGAGGACGTGGGGCCTCACTGTGGTCAAGGTCATTCACCAGCATCTTATTCTTGGGTGTTGTGAAACAGCAGCAGTTTTAGAATCAGAATCAAGTAAGTGTACACAAACACAAGGAATTTACCATGGTGGGAATGTTGTGTACAAATCTTCTCACCACTGACATTACAAGTGCTACAGCAGTATGTCAACGGTCAGAAACTACTTGATATTTGTTTCCACCCTCCCCAAGAGAAAACTGATTGGTGCACATAGCACAAAAAGAAACCAATCAGGATGCTCTCTCTCTCTCTCTCTCGCTTAGGCCTATTCTGAAAATAAATCGATTTCCGGGATATTGTGTTTAAATCGTGCTCATCAGGGCAGCTGTTATCAGCATGCAGGAGACTCTGAGAACGTGCTGGGATGTCTGAACAGAGGTCTGGTCTCTCAGATCATCACCTCTGGCTCTCTCCACACGCTGTCACCCCAGCCTGCAGCTCCTCCTCATCCTCCTCATCTTCATCAGTCTCAGAGCGTCCTGGCTTAATGTGGTGTTTCAACTTGACTGTCCGCGTCCCGACCCGCTACAACCACGGTCGTTGTAGACGGTCGCTTTAAAATTGCGTTGCGTTTTTTTTCCTACAGTGGTTTTGTGGCGATAACGTTGTTTTCTGGGAACAAAAGCTCACTGAGAACATGTACTCGTGGTTGTCAGGGAGCAGAGACCTCATGGTTGTCAGGGAGTGGAGAGACCATCACAAAACAGATGGAGGTAAGATTGAAGAGGAGAGTTTCACCTTAGGAACTCCGACAGCTTTAGGTACAGTCGCAGCATAAATCTAATCATGGGAACACCGAAAACTAAATCATGTAGGTCACAGCTGTGTGTGTGTCTGGAACAAGTGCTGACTGCCAACCAAAAATATTCAAAAAATACAATAATCTTTTGATTCAAAGTTACCTAACCCTGGTGCACAGGATGTCAAAAGCACTCTCAAGCAGTAGGTAAATCAACTAAATGACTTCAATTGTCTGGGATTTACAAAACGAGTTTGCATCTTGCAGAAAGCTATTGCCAAAAGGAAATTGAGACTTTACTTAAACTTTAAGCTACCTCAAAGTTGAAACTTGACCTTAAAATGCCTACCCCCAAAAAAGACGTGAACATTTCGGGTGAGACTAGCTGCCAAGACAAGTTTCCCCTTGCGTGCAGTGAGCTAAGTAACAGTAAAACAGCAGCATCGTAACGTCCAGCTAACAGCATGGTTGCTAACGGCACGATTGCTAACTGCTTCGTTGCTACAGGCGGGACAGATCCTGATGGATGAAACAGGTGGTGTGTAATGAAGCTTTTGTTGTAACTTGGCTACAACTGTGTGGCAATCCCTGACAGAGGCTAAACCGAATCCAAGGATAACATCAGCATGTACAGAATATTGTAGTGTAAGGTTAGAGAAACTGCACTGCTAGCAAAACACGTAACGTCACTGTGTCCAATCCCGACCGGGTTTTAGCTAAAATGCCACTTCAAATATTTATTAAAATGATCGTATCACGTTTTCAGCTGATTTAATTATGTCAAGTTATGCCTTAACTTATTACCTTTCGAGCTAAATATTGTTTTAATTTTAGAGTTAGCTTTGCCTTTACTAGAGCCGGCAAAAGGACGCTGGCGCCGGTAAGTTAGCCGTGCGCTACCCTTGTCCAAACCCGACCACACTTAAATCGTCGTAGTCAACACTCGTCGCTGCTGTTTTTCCAGGGATAATAACTTGATCCAGGGTCACCAAACTGACCATCAATGCTGTCAACATATTCGGGAACGTATTTATGTCCTTCAAAATAAGATATCTTATTAGGAAGTCATGAAATATGAAGCAAAAGTCAATCATATATTTAGAGACGTTAAACATTGAATGGGGTCAAAGATAACAGGACGGTTACCAAAAGACAACTTGTGCAAATCTTTAAAAATGTGAACATTTATTTAAATACTAAACAGACTAACGAAAATACAACATTAATCTGGAAAAATAGGCTAAGATTTACAATGATCCTCGTTATCCAGCTCCTCGTTAACCCACACACATGGTGTGATAGCCTACCATGTCTGGCACCATGTGTTTATCTGCCCCCCTCCCTTCCTCCCCTCTACTACAGATCGTCAGAAATTATGGTGCATTTCCGTTGGCTAGACAAAGTAGTGCTATGCTAGCGTTGAAATAAACTCATATCCTAACCCATAGTAGCAGTACGATGACAATACTGAAACATTTTTCAGAGTACAGATCATCGCCCATGCGTCGCCCGAGTGGTCTTTCGGCTTTCTCTCATCAAAGTAACTTTCCTATAGTATTTAGACATGTAAACGTCCATGTATGTTCATGAAATTTGACACAGAGATTGTTTGATATGCATAAAATAATACTACGTACACTTTGCTGGTGATCGCGGAAGATAATTCTGGAAAAAAGACCTGATACTGCCTGGTCGGGTTTGGACAATAGGAGCTCTCGGCGGTCGGAATTGGACACAGTGACGCTAACAACGTTCTCACCAGGAATGTGAGTAGACTAGTAGCCTACGTTTGTTTAGTGTGCTGAGGTTTAGTTCGCTGACTAGTTAATTAAAGCAAGGTTATACATTCAGAGTTTATAAGGTATCAAGCTGGTCCAAAGCACAACACAGTGATCAACGTGAACATTTAACCTCAAGGTTGAAGATTGTTTAGCGTGTCCACAATTTCGTTCGCTTACTCGCTAATTTTTTTATCAAGCAGGTTGGAAAACACTTGTCACGGTTCATTCACCGATAATGGCCCTCAAGGTCCAAGGTCAGTAGGGTATTTGGGTACGGTGGCCTTGCTGGGTCAGAACAGGACCAGAGACTCACCCAGCTCTTCACAGCACACCTCCATGGAGTCAGACGAGCCGTCACTCAGATCATCCAGCGAACCATCCAGGTCCTCCTGAACCTGCAGCTGCAGGAAACAAACAAACACACACACACACACATCAGTCTGGAGGAAACACACACACACACGCACACACACATCAACCTGCAAGCTGCAGGAAACACACACACATCACCCTGCAGGAAACACACACACACACATCACCCTGCAGTCTGGAGGAAACACACACACATCACCCTGCAGTCTGCAGGAAACACACACACACACATCACCCTGCAGTCTGGAGGAAACACACACACATCACCCTGCAGGAAACACACACACACATATCACCCTGCAGGAAACACACACACACACATCACCCTGCAGGAAACACACACACATCACCCTGCAGGAAACACACACATCACCCTGCAGGAAACACACATCACTCTTTAGTCTGGAAGAAATACACACACACACATCATCACACTACATACAAAGCACACAGTATGCCTGATTTATGAAGTATATACCGGAGATTATCAGCTACCTGTCATCTATCTAGCAACCAGTGATCAGATAATGAAACATATTTTGGTGATACATCAAATTCTCTAGTTTACTTCGGGTGAAACACATGCCCTCACCTGCACCTGAAGGGAGCCACAGCCGCCATGTTTATCCTGGCCGGCTCGCTTCCTCTGCGCTGCATGTTGAGGCCCTTCCTGTAGGACAAGGCCCCGGGGAGGAGCCCAGGCCTGGGCCTCGATTAGAGAGCTGCCCTGGCTCCCACCCTCTCTGGTCCAGCAGGGGCAGGACGACAGCGAGCCACAGGAGAACACGTTCCCGTTTCCAGCTGTGTTTAGCTGCCGTCGGGCTTTCTTCCCCTGGCCCGTCTGGCTGCCGGCCGAGAGCCTAGACTGGGCGAGCGGTTCCTCCGTGTTGTCGTGGCGATGCCCTCCGAAGGCCCAGTTCCTGTTGCCGTTTCTCCGTGAGTGCAGCTCCTGCAAGGCCTTGTGGGACAGGGCGCTGGAGCCTCGGAGGTCGAGGGCCTCCCTGGAGCTCGGAGCTTCCTTCCTGGGCGCCTGGGGGCTGCTGTAGGCCGAACGCACGCCGCTCGCTCTCTCCCGGCCGCCCTGGGTCGAGGGGCGGGGCTAACGGGAGAGGCTCCGCCCTTCGGCTGCTGGAGGAAGTGACTTTTGAAGGTTGTTCCTCTCTGGAGGCTGTTGACGGTGTAGGAGGAGGAGGAGGAGGAGGAGCGGTCTTGGAGGTGGACTGGCTGGTCTTGGAGGGGGACTGCTGCCTGGGCTCCATCCTGGCTGTCATGCTGCGAGGTAGAGGAGACTGGAGCTGAGGGCTGGCCAGGCTGGGTCTGGGACATGGCCTGGATGTTCACACTCATGATCCTCAGCACTGGGGCTGTGTCTGGGGGCGGGAAACAGACAAAGAGCACAGGAACGTTCAACACATATCCTGTACGGTATTCAGTTTGCGGATGCTTCTGTCGCTATATGACGACCGTGAGATGACTTTACTCATTCCTTTCACCCTTACTGTAATATCTTTCTCTAACCATCATTCAATACAAAGATGTATTTAGTATTCAGAACCTGTTATGCCTACTGTTTTTAATCTTTCAACTGTAGCCCTTCATATTCTTGTCATTTCAGTATCTTTTCTTTCGAACAGTGAATCATGTTAATGTCCATGCTGAGGGCACTCAGGCAAA
>CAEFZP010001601.1:0-23268 GCA_903064625.1 Mallotus villosus
CACTACGTTGCTATCACACACACACGGTTATATACCCCACACACGTTGTATATACACACACACACACGTTGTATATCACACACACACACGTTGTATATAACACAACACACACACACGTTGTATATACACACACACACACGTGTATTAAACACACAACGTTGTATATACACAACACACACACGTTGTCATATACACACACACACGTTGTATCTATACACACACACACACGTTGTATATACACACACACAACCACGTTGTATATACCCACAACACCACCGTTGTATATACACACACACACACGTTGTATATACACCCACACACGTTGTTAACACAACACACACGTTGTATATACACCACACACACGTTGTATATACACACACACACACGTTGTATATACACACACACACACGTTGTATATACACACACACACGTTGTATATACACCACACCGTGATATCACACACACACAACGTTGTATATACACACACAACACACGTGGTATATTACACACACACCACGTTGTATATACACACACACACACACGTTGTATATCACACCAAAACACACACACACACGTTGTATATACACACACACACAACACGTTGTATATACACACACACACACGTTGATATACACACACACAACGTTGTATATACACACACACACAGTTGTATATACACACACACCACAGCCACGTTGTATATACACCACACACCACGTTGTATATACACACACACACACGTGTATCATACACACAGCACGTTGTACAGCACACACACACACGTTGTCTATCACCACACACACGTTGTCTATACACACACACAACACGTGTATATACCACACGACACACACACGTTGTAATACACACCACACACGTTGGGATACACACACACGTTGTCGATTACACACACACAACACGTTGTATATACACACAACAAGTTTATTACACCACACACAAACTGGTTTATATCACACAACAACACACACTTTATTATTCCACACACACACACACACGTTTATATACACACACGGCCCACAACTTTGTATATACACCACACACACGTTGTATAACACAACACACACCACGTTGTATTTTACAAACAAACACAGCCTTTGGTATTCACACGTGTATATACCCACACACACATGCGTTGTTATATACACACACACACACCATATCACACACGTTGTTATAAACACAGACAACTTGTTATATACACACACACACTAAGTTGTTATATACAAACACACAAACGTTGCATACAGAGGGCACACACACGTTGTATACAGCAACACAACACCACGTATGTTCACAAACAAACAAGTTGTATATTACACCACACACACGTTTTATATACACAAACGCGGCACACGTTGTATATACACACCAACACTTTGTAGTAAAGTTACACACACCACGTTAACACACACTACATCTACGTTGTATATACAAAAAAAGAAATCCCTGTATATCAGCAGCCACCAGGGGGGGTGTTTGGGGGTGGGTGTTGTTTTTTGGGGTGGGGGGTTTGTTGTTTGTTTTTTTTTGGGGGTGTTGTGTGTTGTTTTTTTTTTTTTTTTTTGTGTTTTTTGGTTTTTTTGGGTTGTATATACTACACAACTTACTCTAGGTATAGCTCACCCCTGGTGTGGTGACTGGTTTTTGGGGTGTTCACTAATCTTCACCCCACAATGCACTGCGGCTGCTGGGGGTGGGGGTGGGGGGGTCAAAGGTGGGTCCTAGGTCGGCCAGGATGGAGGGGTCTGCTTTTAGCTTCACTCTTCCTTTCATCCCTCCATCTGTCTCTTTCTTAGGGGACACCATATCTGCAGGTCTGAGAGGAGGGAGAGACTGAGAAACTGCAGTAGTGAAAGGCTGCAGTACTGAAAGGCTGCAGTACACTCAAATAAGTATGTGAGTGTGTCCCACCTGTTGTCAGTCTTCTTCAGAGCCACAGTCGTCCAGGCTGGTTGTTGTTGTTGTTGTTGTTGACTTCGGTTGATGTTGTTATTTTCTTGGAGAGAAAAGCTGCTGCCTCTTTCATGCTGTTCTCTTCTCTGGATGACATCACCACCTCCACTACCTTAGCCCTCCCCCAACCTTCATCACCTCCACTACCTTAGCCCCTCCCCCAACCTTCATCACCTCCACTACCTTAGCCCCTCCCCCAACCCTTAGCCACTCCCTCACTCAAAGCCCCTCCCCAACCTTAGTCACTCCCTCACCCAAAGCCCCTTCCTGTCCCCCACCTGTACTTGCCCCACCGAGTACCTTCTTGCCCCCTCCCAACCCCCCTTCAGGTTCACTACCACACTCACTCCCTGCCTCCCCTCTCAGTCCCTCCAGGCCCTCCCAGCCCGTCCGCCCTCCAGGCCCCGCTCCAGGCCCTGCTCCAGGCCCTGCTCCAGGCCCCCCAGGCCTCCATCCCCCTGGCCCCCCACAGCCAGGCTCCAGGCTGGGGCTACCACCTGGCTCTGGTCCCTGGCCTGGTTCTGGCTCTGCTTGTCCAGTCCGCTCGTGGGGTCACTCTGGAAGAAGTGGGCACGGGCCTGCTGGGTCTGCTGCTGCTGGAGGTTCGGGGCGTGGCCACAGGTCTGAGGCTGGAGAGGCTAGAGGGGGCCACAGGTCTGAGGCTGGAGAGGCTGGAGGAAGTGGAGGAGGCCACCGGTTGAGCCTGGAGAGGCTGGAGAGGCTGAAGGGGTTAGAGGGGGTGGAGGGGGCCACGGTCTGAGGCTGGGAGGCTGGAGGGGGTTAGAGGGGGTGGAGGGGGCCACCGGTCTGAGGATGGAGAGGCTTGAGGGGTTAGAGGGGGTGGAGGGGGCACGGTTGAGGGTGGAGAGGCTGGGGGGTGGAGGGGGCGGAGGAGCCCAGGGAGGATTTTTTCAGTCCTAGAGGTCAGCCAGCTGGGGCCTGGTTTGGAGGCTGGGGTAGAGGCCGGTGTTGAGGCTGAGAGAGGGGTAGAGGCTGGGTGGTAGAGGACACGGTAGAGGCTGAGGTTAGAAGCCGCAGGTTGATGTGTCAGCCAGCTGGGGCCCAGTTTGGAGGTCTGAGTAGAGGCCGGGGGGTAGAGGCAGCGTTAGGGGTGAGGCCGGCTGTAGGCTTGGGGTTGACGCGTCTCCATGGCACCGAGGGCGTGTTGTCGTGGCGCTCCTGGAGGGGCGGAGCCTCACGCTGGTGGGCGGAGCAGATGAAGGATCCTGGTTGGGACCGGCCGTGCTTGCCCCTGACAGCAGGGTGCTGGAACACTCAGCACACCTGGAGAACACAGGAGAGAGAGAGAGAACCACTCAGCACACTGGAGAACACAGAGGAGAGAGAGAGAGAACACTCAGCACACCTGGAGAACACAGAGAGAGAGGAGAGAACATCAGCACACTGGAGAACACAGGAGAGAGAGAGAGAACACTCAGCACACCTGGAGAACACAGAGAGAGAGAGAGAGAGAACACTCAGCACACCTGGAGAACACAGAGAGAGAGAGAGAGGAACACTCAGCACACCTGGAGAACACGAGAGAGAGAGAGAGAACACTCAGCACACCTGGAGAAACACAGGAGAGAGAGAGAGAAACACTCAGCACACCTGGAGAACACCAGAGAGAGAGAGAGAGAGAACACTCAGCACACCTGGAGAACACAGGAGAGAGAGAGAACACTCAGCACACCTGGAGAACACAGAGAGAGAGAGAGAGAACACTCAGCACACCTGGAGAACACAGAGAGAGAGAGAGAGAACACTCAGCACACCTGGAGAACACAGAGAGAGAGAGAGAGGTACATGGGGTACTAGGGATATATTATGGTCTGCCTGCCAGTCTGCCAGTCTGCCCTCTCCCTCCTCCCCTCTCCCCTTCTTACTTGGCACAGTTCCTGTGGTACAGCCTCCCGTCCACCAGGTGTCGTGGACCAGGTGGGACGTGCTTCTGACAGCTCACACACTTGTTACTGAGGGTCCCAGGCAGCCTGGGCTCCGACACACCCTCCTTCTGGGGGGGGGAGAGAGAGAGAGGGAGTTAAATCTGGTGATTGCAGAAACTTCTGTCCAAGGGGTGAGGGAGGGTTGAGAGGAGAAGGAGGGGAGGAGGAGAGAGGAGGGAGAGGAGGAGGAGAGAGGAGGAGGAGAGGAGAGGAGGAGAGGAGAGAGAGGAGGAGTAGAGAGAGGAGGAGAGAGGAGGAGGAGAGAGGAGGAGAGAGAGGAGGAGGAGGAGGAGAGGAGGAGGGAGGAGGAGAGGAGGATGGGGGAGACTTACCTGTGCAGCAGAGTGCTTGTTTGGGGGAGGGTTGAGGGGGGAGGGAGAGGGGGGAGGCTGTTTGGGGGAGGTGCCAGGGTAGGCCTTGGCTGTTATTGGTGATTCTTCTCCCATAGGGCGTTCTGTAGACTCTCTGCTGGACGCTTATTCCTGCCATACCTCCAAACTACACACAGTCAGTACACACACACACACACACACACAGTCAGTACACACAGTCAGTACACACACACACACACAGTCAGTACACACAGAGTCAGTACACACACACACAGTCAGTACACACACACACAGTCAGTAAACACACACACAGTCAGTACACACACAGTCAGTACACACACACGTGTCTGTATATGAGTGTGTTGTATATAGTGTGTGTGTGGGTGTGTGTGTGGTGTCTGTATGGTGTATATGAGTGTGCGTTTATAGTGTGTGTGTTGTATGGGTGTATGGTGTATATGAGTGTGTGTATATAGTGTGGGTGTTGTGTATGGTGTGTATGGTGTTGGTGTATATGAGTGTGTGTAGATAGTGTGTGTGTGTGTATGGTGTATGAGTGTGTGTGTGTATATAGTGTGTGGTGTGTTGTGTGTGTGTACTGACTGTGTGTGTATATAATGTGTGTGTGTGTGTGTGTACTGACTGGGAGAAACGTCCGTGGAAGTAGTTGTAGTACTGGGAGACGTAAGTGAGGACACTGAGGCGGTCGGGGACCCTGAGGGCCAGCATGTCCTCCGCATCAGCAGAGCAGGGATCCCCAGCTGCTCCTCTGCCACACTGAACGCCTGGGGAGAGGAGAGGGGGAGGGGAGGGGGAGGGGGAGGGGAGGGGAGGAGAGGGGAGGGGAGGGGAGGAGAGGAGAGGAGAGAGGAGAGGAGAGGAGAGGAGGGAGAGGATGGGAGGGGAGGGGAGGAGAGAGGAGGAGAGGAGAGGAGGAGAGGAGAGGAGAGGACGAGGAGAGGAGAGGAGAGGAAGGAGAGGAGAGGAGAGGAGAGGAGAGGAGGAGAGGAGGGAGGGAGGAGGAGAGGAGAGGGAGAGGAGAACAGGAATACAGGAAATACTTCAAGGCATCTGATTTTTAGCATAGTGCATATGGCACCACACAACGAGTGTTGTGCTCCCCCCCATGAGAACACCACATTGTCTACACTGTACACGACCCAGGTACATAATAAACACTGGGAGACTAGGTCTGCAGCCTCTAGGAGAGAGGAGAGGAGGAGAGCAGAGGGAGACTAGGTCTGCAGCCCTAGGAGAGGGGGGGAGAGAGACAGAGAGGGAGGACAGGTCTGCAGCCTCTAGGGAGAGAGGGGAGAGAGACAAAGAGGGGAGACTAGGTCTGCAGCCTCTAGGGAGAGAGGGGAGAGAGACAGAGAGGGAGACTAGGTCTCCAGTCTCTAGGGAGGAGAGGGAGAGAGACATAGAGGGAGACTAGGTCTGCAGCCTCTAGGGAGAGAGGGGGAGAGAGCAGGAGAGGGAGACTAGGTCTGCAGCCTTAGGGAGAGAGGGGAGAGAGGACAAAGAGGGAGACTAGGTCTGCAGTCTCTAGGGAGAGAGGGGGAGAGAGACAGAGAGGGAGACTAGGTCTGCAGCCTCTAGGAGAGAGAGGGGGAGAGAGACAGAGAGGGAGACTAGGTCTGCAGCCTCTAGGAGAGAGGGGAGAGAGACAGACGAGGGAGACTAGGTCTGCAGCCTCTAGGAGAGAGGGGAGAGAGACAGAGGTCTGCCCTCTAGGAGAGAGAGAGAGAGAGACAGAGAGGGAGACTAGGTCTGCAGCCTCTAGGAGAGAGGGGGAGAGAGACAGAGAGGGAGACTAGGTCTGCAGCCTCTAGGAGAGAGGGGAGAGAGAGACAGAGAGGGAGACTAGGTCTGCAGCCTCTAGGGAGAGAGGGGAGAGAGACAGAGAGGGAGACTAGGTCTGCAGCCTCTAGGAGAGAGGGGAGAGAGACAGAGAGGGAGACTAGGTCTGCAGGCCTCTAGGAGAGAGGGGAGAGAGACAGAGAGGGAGACTAGGTCTGCAGTCTCTAGGGAGAGAGGGGAGAGAGACCAGAGAGGGAGACTAGGTCTGCAGTCTCTAGGGAGAGAGGGGAGAGAGACAGAGAGGGAGACTAGGTCTGCAGTCTCTAGGGAGAGAGGGGAGAGAGACAGAGAGGGAGACTAGGTCTGCAGTCTCTAGGGAGAGAGGGGAGAGAGACAGAGAGGGGAGACTAGGTCTGCAGTCTCTAGGGAGAGAGGGGAGAGAGACAGAGAGGGAGACTAGGTCTGCAGCCTCTAGGGAGAGAGGGGAGAGAGACAGAGAGGGAGACTAGGTCTGCAGCCTCTAGGGAGAGAGGGGGAGAGAGACAGAGAGGGAGACTAGGTCTGCAGCCTCTAGGGAGAGAGGGGAGAGAGACAGAGAGGGAGACTAGGTCTGCAGCCTCTAGGAGAGAGGGGAGAGAGACAGAGAGGGAGACTAGGTCTGCAGCCTCTAGGGAGAGAGAGGGGGAGAGAGACAGAGAGGGAGGACTAGGTCTGCAGCCTCTAGGGAGAGAGGGGAGAGAGACAGAGAGGGAGACTAGGTCTGCAGCCTCTAGGGAGGAGAGGGGAGAGAGACAGAGAGGGAGACTAGGTCTGCAGCCTCTAGGAGAGAGGGGGAGAGAGACAGAGAGGGAGGACTAGGTCTGCAGCCTCTAGGGAGAGAGGGGAGAGAGACAGAGAGGGAGACTAGGTCTCAGCTCTAGGAGGAGGGGAGAGACGAGTAGGTCTGCAGCTCTAGGGAGAGAGGGAGAGAGACAGAGAGGAGACTAGGTCTGCAGCTCTAGGGAGAGAGGGGAGAGAGACAGAGAGGGAGACTAGGTCTGCAGTCTCTAGGGAGAGAGGGGAGAGAGACAGAGAGGGAGACTAGGTCTGCAGCTCTAGGGAGAGAGGGGAGAGAGACGAGAGGGAGACTAGGTCTGCAGCCTCTAGGAGAGAGGGGAGAGAGACAAGAGGGAGACTAGGTCTGCAGTCTCTAGGGAGAGAGGGGAGAGAGACAGAGAGGGAGGACTAGGTCTGCAGTCTCTAGGAGAGAGGGGAGAGAGACAGAGAGGGAGACTAGGTCTGCAGCCTCTAGGGAGAGAGGGGAGAGAGACAGAGAGGGAGACTAGGTCTGCAGCCTCTAGGGAGAGAGGGGAGAGAGACAGAGAGGGAGACTAGGTCTGCAGCCTCTAGGAGAGAGGGGAGAGAGACAGAGAGGGAGACTAGGTCTGCAGCCTCTGGGAGAGAGGGGAGAGAGACAGAGGGAGACTAGGTCTGCAGCCTCTAGGGAGAGAGGGGAGAGAGACAGAGAGGGAGACTAGGTCTGCAGCCTCTAGGGAGAGGAGGGGAGAGAGACATAGAGGAGACTAGGTCTGCAGCCTCTAGGAGAGAGGGGAGAGAGACAGAGAGGGAGACTAGGTCTGCAGCCTCTAGGGAGAGAGGGGAGAGAGACAGAGAGGGAGACTAGGTCTGCAGCCTCTAGGGAGAGAGGGGGAGAGAGGACAGAGAGGGAGACTAGGTCTGCAGCCTCTAGGAGAGAGGGGAGAGAGACAGAGAGGGAGACTAGGTCTGCAGCCTCTAGGAGAGAGAGAGAGACAGAGAGGGAGACTAGGTCTGCAGCCTCTAGGAGAGAGGGGAGAGAGACAGAGGACTAGGTCTGCAGCTTAGGAGAGAGGGGGAGAGAGACATAGAGGGAGACTAGGTCTGCAGCCTCTAGGGAGAGAGGGGAGAGAGACAGAGAGGGAGAATGGTCTGCAGTCTCTAGGGAGGGGAGAGAGACAGAGGGGAGATAGGTCTGCGCCTTAGGAGAGAGGGGAGAGAGACAGAGAGGGAGACTAGGTCTGCAGCCTAGGGAGAGAGGGGAGAGAGACAGAGAGGGAGACTAGGTCTGCAGTCTCTAGGAGAGAGGGGAGAGAGACAGAGAGGGAGACTAGGTCTGCAGCCTCTAGGGAGAGAGGGGAGAGAGACAGAGAGGGAGACTAGGTCTGCAGCCTCTAGGAGAGAGGGGGAGAGGAGACAGAGAGGGAGACTAGGTCTGCAGCCTCTAGGAGAGAGAGGGAGAGAGACAGAGAGGGAGACTAGGTCTGCAGCCTCTAGGGAGAGAGGGGAGAGAGACAGAGAGGGAGACTAGGTCTGCAGCCTCTAGGGAGAGAGAGAGAGGAGAGTAGACAGGGAGAGAGAGACGAGAGGGAGACTAGGTCTGCAGCCTCTAGGGAGAGAGGGGAGAGAGACAGAGAGGGAGACTAGGTCTGCAGCCTCTAGGGAGAGAGGGGAGAGAGACAGAGAGGGAGACTAGGTCTGCAGCCTCTAGGAGAGAGGGGAGAGAGACAGAGAGGGAGACTAGGTCTGCAGCTCTAGAGAGAGGGGAGAGACAGAGAGGTCTGCAGCTCTAGGAGAGAGGGGAGAGAGACAGAGAGGGAGACTAGTCTGCAGCCTCTAGGGAGAGAGGGGAGAGAGAGACAGAGAGGGAGACTAGGTCTGCAGTCTCTAGGGAGAGAGGGGGGAGAGAGACAGAGAGGGAGACTAGGTCTGCAGCCTCTAGGAGAGAGGGGGAGAGAGACAGAGAGGGAGACTAGGTCTGCAGCCTCTAGGGAGAGAGGGGAGAGAGACAGAGAGGGAGACTAGGTCTGCAGCCTCTAGGAGAGAGGGGAGAGAGACAGAGAGGGAGACTAGGTCTGCAGCCTCTAGGGAGAGAGGGGAGAGACAGAGTAGAGCAGAGAGAGAGAGAGAGAGACTAGGTCTGCAGCCTCTAGGGAGAGAGGGGAGAGAGACAGAGAGGGAGACTAGGTCTGCAGCTCTAGGGAGAGAGGGGAGAGAGACAGAGAGGGAGACTAGGTCTGCAGCCTCTAGGGAGAGAGGGGAGAGAGACAGAGAGGGAGACTAGGTCTGCAGCCTCTAGGGAGAGAGGGGAGAGAGACAGAGAGGGAGACTAGGTCTGCAGCCTCTAGGGAGAGAGGGGAGAGAGACAGAGAGGGAGACTAGGTCTGCAGCCTCTAGGGAGAGAGGGGAGAGAGACAGAGAGGGAGACTAGGTCTGCAGCCTCTAGGAGAGAGGGGAGAGAGACAGAGAGGGAGACTAGGTCTGCAGCCTCTAGGGAGAGAGGGGAGAGAGACAGAGAGGGAGACTAGGTCTGCAGCCTCTAGGAGAGAGGGGAGAGAGACAGAGAGGGAGACTAGGTCTGCAGCCTCTAGGAGAGAGGGGAGAGAGACAGAGGGAGACTAGGTCTGCAGCCCTAGGGAGAGAGAGAGAGACAGAGAGGGAGACTAGGTCTGCAGCTCTAGGGAGAGAGGGGAGAGAGACAGAGAGGGAGACTAGGTCTGCAGCCTCTAGGGAGAGAGGGGAGAGAGACAGAGAGGGAGACTAGGTCTGCAGCCTCTAGGGAGAGAGAGAGAAGAGAGAAGGGTTGAGCCTAGGGAGAGGGGAGGAGACAGAGAGGGAATAGGTCTGCAGCCTCTAGGGAGAGAGGGGAGAGAGACAGAGAGGGAGACTAGGTATGCAGCCTCTAGGAGAGAGGGGAGAGAGACAGAGAGGGAGACTAGGTCTGCAGCCTCTAGGGAGAGAGGGGAGAGAGACAGAGAGGGAGGACTAGGTCTGCAGCCTCTAGGGAGAGAGGGGAGAGAGACAGAGCGGGGACTAGGTCTGCAGCCTCTAGGAGAGAGGGGAGAGAGACAGAGAGGGAGACGAGGTCTGCAGCTCTAGGAGAGAGGTGAGAGAGACAGAGAGGGAGACTAGGTCTGCAGCCTCTAGGAGAGAGGGAGAGAGAGACAGAGAGGGAGACTAGGTCTGCAGCCTCTAGGGCAGGGGTCGGCAACCCAAATGTTGAAAGAGCCATATTGGACCAAAAAAAACAAAACGAATCTGGCTGGAGCCGCAAAAATTTAAGCCTTATAATGAAGCAACACATGCTGTAAGTGTCTATATTAGCTATATTAGCTTACTATCAAATGATAAGTAGGCTACAAATAGGCCTACATAATGAGTATTTGTTAGGATTCATGAATAAATGTTTATTTTCCTGCAGCGCATTCTGGAGAGAATGACGCACCACGTGACTACTCTGCTGTACAATAGTGCTTAAACTAGTGCTTGGACGTAATCTTCGTTGAATAATATTTAAGCAATATAGTAGGCTTACGCGTGAGACTGGGGTAGGTAGGGATATTCCCACGGGTGGTGTTCGTACCCTTACCTACCCCATTCGCACGAGTTACTATATTGCTTTTATACAACAAGTTTATAGTCAACCAATTAACATTTAAACACGAAGTTATTGATTAAAACACTGTTATTTCGCCATTGTTCCTCCGCAATGAAAAAAAATAGTTCCATTTGTCAACGTCACTGAGCTAGTTATTAGCCCGAAAGCTAAGGTTATGCTAGCAAGATTCAAAGGCAATAACATTGTGTACGGTTGACAAACAGTCAATATAATTTTACAGTATGTTTGACAGAAGATTTGCTAGTTAACCACCATGTCACTGTCTCCAAATCAATATCCAGATTTTCACGAACAAAGTAGCCTACTAGGGTACTAGACTAGGTCTAGAGAGTGGAAGCAATGGATGTGAGCTGATCGCATCAAGTTGACATATTCTCCAAACATTAATTATCATTTGAAAGTAGAGCTATGTTTAACACAAGACTAGCCAGCTTTCGAGCATTGTCCCCAAATAAAATCTTTATTTTAAGAAGAAATAATCGGCCATGTGTAGAGTTGCTGCTAGTCTAGTAGTACTACTGTCGGTGTTGGCCGCAGCCTGTCGAAGTGATTGATTGACTAGCGAGGTAATACCGAATGGGATGTGAGATGAGCGGGTACGTGACCACTGACACAGTACATTCTGAATTATTTTTTTTCAAATAGGTTAAGTCACTCATTATTGTAAATACAAGTTAGCTTGTTAAAGTCTTTCAAAATTGTAAATGGAGCTTTGACTTGTCCTTGTTGTCATGGTTACTTATTTGTATCAACTCGAATGTTCATCGCGAGTGATTTATATATTAGCTGTGAAAGTCAGAGTTGGGATGGTCCAGGATTTCAACTCATGGAACTCGTCTCTCGTCCATCAGAAACAGCTAAATAAGTCGATAGGAACCCAATGTTTTATAAAATGTATTATCCAATGCTGTAAAATGTGTATATAAATATTATTTCAACATTTCGGTTTAAATAATAAAATTTATTTTTCCATTTTCATATTTTTAAAAAGGCTCCAGGGAGCCACTAGGCGGCGCCAAAGAGCCGCATGCGGCTCTCGAGCCGCAGGTTGCCGACCTCTGCTCTAGGGAGAGAGGGGAGAGAGACAGAGAGGGAGACTAGGTCTGCAGTCTCTAGGGAGAGAGGGGAGAGAGACAGAGAGGGAGACTAGGTCTGCAGCCTCTAGGAGAGAGGGAGAGAGACAGAGAGGGAGACTAGGTCTGCAGCCTCTAGGAGAGAGGGGAGAGACGAGAGGAGGACTAGGTCTGCATCTCTAGGGAGAGAGAGGACAGAGAGGGAGCTAGTTGCATCTCTAGGGAGAGGGAGAGACAGAGGGATACAGGTCTGCAGTCTCTAGGGAGAGAGGGGAGAGAGACAGAGAGGAGACTAGGTATGCAGCTCTAGGGAGAGAGGGGAGAGAGACAGAGAGGGAGACTAGTTCTGCAGCCTCTAGGAGAGAGGGGAGAGAGACAGAGAGGGAGACTAGTCTCAGCCTCTATGAGGAGGGAGAGACAGAAAGGGAGACTAGTCTGCAGCCTCTAGGGAGAGGGGAGAGAACGGAGGGACTAGGTCTGGCAGCCTCTAGGAGAGAGGGGAGAGAGACGAGAGGGAGACTAGTCGCAGCCTCTAGAAGAGAGGGAGAGAGACAGATAGGAGACTAGTCTGCAGCCTCTAGGAGAGAGGGGAGAGAGACAGAGAGGGAGACTAGGTCTGCAGCCTCTAGGGAGAGAGGGGAGAGAGACAGAGAGGGAGAATGGTCTGCAGCCTCTAGGAGAGAGGGGAGAGAGACAGAGAGTAGAGACTAGGTCTGCAGCCTCTAGGAGAGAGGGGATAGAGACATAGAGGGAGACTAGGTCTGCGTCTCTAGGGAGAGAGGGAGAGATACAGAGAGGGAGACTAGGTCTGCAGCCCTCTAGGAGAGAGGGGAGAGGAGACAGAGAGGGATGACTAGTGTCTGCAGTCTCTAGGGAGAGAGGGGAGAGAGACAGAGAGGGAGACTAGGTCTGCAGCCTCTAGGAGAGAGGGAGAGAGACAGAGAGGGAGACTAGGTCTCCAGCCTCTAGGAGAGAGGGGAGAGAGACAGAGAGGGAGACTAGGTCTTGCAGTCTAGGAGAGGGGAGAGGACAGAGAGAGACTGGTCTGCAGCCTCTAGGAGAGGGAGAGAGACAAGAGGGAGACTAGGTCTGCAGTCTCTAGGGAGAGGGGAGAGAGACAGAGAGGGAGACAGTATCGCAGTCTCTAGGGAGAGGAGGGGAGAGAGACAGAGAGGAGACTAGGTCTGCAGCCTCTAGGAGAGAGAGGGGAGAAGACAGAGAGGGAGACTAGGTCTCAGCCTCTAGGAGAGAGGGGAGAGAGACAGAGAGGGAGACTAGGTCTGCAGCTCTAGGGATAGAGAGGGGAGAGAGACAGAGGGAGACTAGGTCTGCAGCCTCTAGGGAGAGAGGGGAGAGACAGAGAGGGAGACTAGTATGCAGTCTCTAGGGAGAGAGGGGAGGAGACAGAGAGGGAGACTAGGTCTGCAGTCTCTAGGGAGAAGAGGGGAGAGAGACAGAGAGGGAGACTAGGTCTGCAGCCTCTAGGGAGAGAGGGAGAGAGACAGAGAGGGAACTAGGTCTGCAGCCTCTAGGAGAGAGGGGAGAAGAACGAGAGGGAAACTAGGTCTGCAGTCTCTAGAGGAGGGGAGAGGACATAGGAGACTAGGTCTGCAGCCTCTAGGATAGAGGGAGAGAGACAGAGGAGGGAGACTAGGTTCCAGTCCTCTAGGGAGAGAGGGAGAGAGACAGAGAGGGAGACTAGTCTGCAAGCTCTAGGGAGAGGGAGAGAGCTAGAGGGAGACTAGTCGCAGCCTCTGAGAAGAGAGAGACAGAGAGGGAGACTAGGTATGCAGTCTCTAGGGAGAGAGGGGAGAGGACAGAGAGGGAGACTAGGTCTGCAGCCTCTAGGGAGAGAGGGGAGAAGACAGAGAGGAGACTAGGTCTGCAGCCTCTAGGGATAGTGAGAGACAGAGAGGGAGACTAGGTCTGCAGCCTCTAGGAGAGAGGGGAGAGACAGAGAGGAGACTAGGTCTGCGCCTCTAGGGAGAGGAGGGGAGAGAGACAGAGAGGGAGACTAGGTCTGCAGTCTCTAGATAGAGGGGAGAGAGACGAGAGGGAACTAGGTCTGCAGTCCTCTCTAGTGAGAAGGGAGAGAGACAGAGAGGGAGCACTAGTCTGCAGCCTCTAGGGAGAGAGGGGAGAGACAGAGGGAGACTAGTCTGTCAGTCTCTAGGGAGAAGGGGAGAGAGACATAGAGGGAACTAGGTTCTGCAGCCTCTAGGAGAGAGGGGAGATAGACGAGAGGAGACTAGGTCTGCAGCCTCTAGAGAGGGGAGAGAGACAGAGAGGGAGACTAGTCTGCAGCCTCTAGGAGAGAGGGGAGAGACGAAGGGAGACTAGGTCTGGCAGTCTCTAGGAGAGAGGGAGAGAGACATGAGGGAGACTAGGTCTGCAGCCTCTAGGGAGAGAGAGGGGAGAGAGACAGAGAGGGAGACTAGGTCTGCAGCCTCTAGGGAGAGAGGGGAGAGAGACAGAGAGGGAGACTAGGTCTGCACCGCTCTATGGAGAGAGGGGAGAGAGACAGAGAGGGAGACTAGGTCTGCAGCCTCTAGGTAGAGAGGGGGAGAGAGACAGAGAGGGAGACTAGGTCTGCAGCCTCTAGGGAGAGAGGGGATGAGAGACAGAGAGGGGAGACTAGGTCTGCAGCCTCTAGGAGAGAGGGGAGAGAGACAGAGGAGATGTCTGCACCTCTAGAGAGAGATGATAGACAGAGAGCTAGGTCATGCAGCCTCTAGGGAGAGAGGGAGAGAGACAGAGAGGGAGACTAGGTCTGCAGCCTCTATGGGAGAGAGGGGAGAGAGACAGAGAGGGAGACTAGTCTGCAGCCTCTAGGGAGAGAGGGGAGAGAGACAGAGAGGGAGACTAGGTCTGCAGTCTCTAGGAGAGAGAGAGGGAGAGTAGACATAGAGGGAGACTAGGTCTGCAGTCTCTAGGAGAGAGAGGGAGAGAGACATAGAGGGAGACTAGGTCTGCAGCCTCTAGGGAGAGAGGGGAGAGAGACATAGAGGGAGACTAGGTCTGCAGCCTCTAGGAGAGAGGGGAGAGAGACATAGAGGGAGACAGGCCTTTCTTCATTCCTGTACACTCCCTCTCAACAGGGTGTGTGTGCAGGGACGTGTACAGGTACGGGCTATTGTTGCCCGGGCAACAGCCCGTTGCCCTGATTGGCTGATCTGCCCCTCTGGAAAAGAGACTAAATTAACGTTGTTGTGGCATCAATACGATAAGCCCATCATTAGTCAATATCATACAAATAGCGATATCATCCAGTTTGTGTTGTTCATCCATTGTTTTGCAGTCTCACGCCGATGCACTGCGAGTGAAGGAGAAGGAGAACCTTTCCACTTTCACAGGACTTTCTGAAGTCATGGAGATAATGTTGATCGCTTTTTTTGAGAGAGAAAGTGACTGTGGCGGGGAGGGGGGGGGAGGGGAGGGGGATTTCATGTTAGAGCACAGAGCCCCTCCAAACGTCTGTACACGTCTCTGTGTGTGTGTGTGTGTGTACACGGTTAGGAATGTCTTGGCACAAAAATCCCAACACAACAACTGAATTGTTGTATGTGTGTGTGTGTGTGTGTGTGTGTGTCTCTGACTGCTGTCTTTCCCTGTGCGTGTGTGTGTGTGTGTGTGTGTGTGCCTGTGTGCGTGTTGTGTGTGTTTACATCCATATCTAGACCTGTCTGTCAACAGGAGCTGGGCCCAGTCTGCAAGAGAAAGAATAGGAGAGAGAGGAAATAGGGAGAGGAGAGAGAGAGTGAAGGGAGAGGGAGGTAGAGGGAGAGGGAGAGTGATGAGAGCGATGAGGGAGATGTATAGGAGAGCGTATATGACGCTAGCATGATATGTGCGGTCGGAGAGCTAGGATCTCTGCGAGAGAGAGATGATCGAGGCGCGGATGATCGAGTAGTCATTATAGCTTCGAGTCTCATGTCTCGGTCTCGGCGCGCCTGCTAGAGTCTCTGCGCGTCGTCTGGTTCTCGTTCTCGCTGCGATCGCTTCTGCTCTCCTGTATCGATCGCTTCTCTCGCGCTGCTTGTCGTCTATCTTCCTCTGCCCTTCTTCTCTGCTCCTCCTCTCTTCCGTCTTCGCTTCTCTTCTCTTCGCTCCCTTTCTCTTCTCGCCTTGCTCTTCTCTCTTCTCTCTTCTCTCGTCTCTCGTTCTCTTTCTCTCCTCTGCTTTCTCTCTCTCTTCTTTCTTCGTTCTTCTTCTTCTCTTCGCTCTCTCTTTCTTCTTTCTCTTCTCGCTCCTTTCTCTTCGCGCTTCTCGTCTTCTCTCTTCTTCTTGTCTCTTCTCGTCTCTCTTCCCATCGTTCTCTTCGCTCTTCTTTCTTCTTTCTTCTTCTTTCTCTTCTCTCTTCGCTCTTCCTCTTCCGTATGCTATTCTCGCGCTCCGTCGCTTCTGCGCGTCTTTGGAACAAGTTTACACCTCTCCAGCGTATCTGCTCTGTCCTCAGCTGCCACTCCCTGAAATCCTCCTTCTCAGTGAGCAAGAAGAAAACATCAGCTTCAGTCTGAGGCCTCTTGGATCTGCCACATGGTCAGCTGCCTCAGAACCCAGCATGAAGCTCAGTCACACAGCAACATCGGCAACCATTTTGGATCTGCAGGCTGGGGCCGGGGGTTGGGGACTAGGCTGGTGCCCATTTGAGCACACTAACAAGCACATGTATGGAGGCCAGTTGCCTGTTTTGAGTGTGCTCTGGGAGGAAACTGGGACGCACAAGAGCAGTCCAGTCAGGTTGAAGGTCATCCATGACTGAAGAGTCTGATGGAGGAGTTCTGCTGGCTGGGACTGTCTGAGAACACACACCCTTACTACCCCTCTACCTCTCTCTCTCACACCACACACACACACACACCCTTACTACCCTCTCTCTCTCTCACACACACACACAGACACACACACTCACACACACACCCTTACTACCCCTCTCTCCTCCACACACACACCCTTCCTACCCCTCTACCTCTCTCACACACACCACCACCTTACTACCCCTCTCTCTCTCTCTCTCTCTCTCTCACACACACACCACCCTTACTAACCCCCTCTCTCTCTCTCTCGCTCACACCCCACACCCTTACTACCCCCTCTCTCTCTCTCTCTCTCTCCCCCCACACCACACACACCACCACCCTTACTACTGCTCTCTCTCTCACACACATCACCACACACACCCTTACTACCCCTCTCTCTCTCGCTCTCTCTCACACACACACAGCACACCCCTTACTACCACCCCTCTGACTCTCTCTCTCTCTCTCCGCACAGCACACACACACACACACCCCGGACGCCTCCTCTACCCCTCTCTCTCTCTCTCTCGCTCACACACACACACACACACACCCTTACTACCTCTCTCTCGCACACCACACACACCACACACAAACACACATTACCTCTCTCTCACACACACACACTTACTACCTTCTCACCCTCACACACACGTACTACCTCTCTCTCTCACCACACACACACACCACACACACACACACACCTCTCTCTCACTCACCAGTCTGTTTATTGCGATGACATCGTCCTTCTTGAGAGAATCAAGTACTGTAGATAAGGGGACAAAGAGGAAGAGAGGGAGATGGAGAGAGATGACGTCAAAAACACTGATGATGGTAAACATGACACTTATACCCACGTGTGTGTGTGTGTGTGTGCGTCATCTATCCTGTGTTGAAACAAACTACAACACAGGCATTAAGCTTGTTTCCAAACCTCAGACCATGTCAGGGATGTCCAAGATCTCTTCAACAGGTTGAGAGTCAATACCATTACCAACAAGTTAGCTAACAACACAACCATAACATTAACAAACTACATTCCCCCAAACACTGACATGACGTCACATAGTAACGTCCTACCAGACCCGCTGATTCAGCTGACTAATCCGTCCGGTCCACCGTCACCGGGGCGGATATAGTCGTAAAAACACGGAGATCAGGAAAGTCTGCCGAGACTCCGGTTTGATCGCCATAGCGGGAGCACAACTAGTCTGTGACTAGAATGAACATTACTTCCATTTAAACACATTTGTTTTATAACGAGCTGAACTTTGACAGTGGAGCACAATGAACTGTGAACAACAATAAACGTTCACTGCCACGTAGGAATGAACACGCGCTGTTGTTCTATAGGAAACACGTTAACAACAGTAAGCGTCGCGAGGATAGGAACAAAGTAGCAACAACAAAAACTAAACGTTACGATAACGCACGGGTGAAATAGTAACCTATGGTGATTCAGCGTAGCTGTGTGGTTGAACCTAAATCTTAATTGTATTTCCAGAGCTGGGTAATCGCTCGTTTTGGTCGTACCGGTGGAGTCCACTTACATGAGGTCTGGCCGGTGTTTGTGGATGAGCGCGCAGAACGCCATCCCGTCCCGGAACGACGTGGTCATGTTCGTAATAGACACATCCCGGTAGCCCTTGCACTGAATCTTACACCACTGCTGAAGCGCTTTAACCGCCGACATCGCGCTCCGACACCTACACCGACCAGAACGAACAATGTCAACGCAGCGGATGCACCGATAAAGCACCGCAACTGACTTCTCAAAACTTTTTTGGACTGGGTTTGAAATGAAGTTTTGGTTTGGTCCGTTTGGTGCGTCTGTCACGACAGACAAAAACCGAGAGCTATTAGAGCGCGTGCCGTGATACTACGGAACTTCAAACCAACTGACATGACACCTGAAAAGGTTCCCGTCGTCACGTAGGAGTAGGGCGGGGTCCAAGGATCTGTCGGTCACCGGAGTGGGAGAGAGAGGGAGGGAGAGAGACATAGAGGGAGACAGACAGAGAGAGGGAGAGGGAGAGAGACATAGAGGGAGACAGACAGAGAGAGGGAGAGGGAGGGAGAGAGAGAGACAGACAGATAGACATAGAGAGAGGAGAGAGAGACATGGAGAGGGAGGGGAGGGAGACATAGAAGAGACAGAGAGGGAGACAGACAGAGAGAGGGAGAGTGTAGAGAGACATATAGGGAGACAGACAGAGAGAGGGAGAGGGAGGAGAGACATAGAGAGAGGAGTATCGATAGGACATAGGGAGGAGCATAGAGATGAGCGAGAGAGATTAGAGCGGGGCATGGAGGGAGGAGGGATGGAGGAGGGCGTGGAGTGATGGAGGGTAAAAATACAAAGACAAAAGGGAGGGACCTTTAGTGACAACGACTTCTAGAGCCACCTGCACGTGAGTGTGTATGCTTGTGTAGTGTGTAGTGTGCGTGTGTGGGGTGTAGTGTGTAGTGTGGCAGTGTGTGTGTGTGAATGTGTCGTGTGAGTGTGTGAGCACTGTAACAATGCTTCAAAGTACACTGCTGGGGGTGTGGCGTAGGTAAACCCAACCAGTGTGGTCTACCTGGACCTGTCCTGTCCTGCACAGGGTGTGTGTGTGGGTGGTGTGTGTGTGTGTGTGTGTTGTGTGTGTGTAGTTGGTGTGTGTGTGTGTGTGTGTGGTGTAGTTGCGTGTGTGTTGTGTGTGTTTGTGTGTGTGTGTGTGTGATGTGTGTGTGAGTGTGTGTGTGTGTGTGTGCGTATGTGTGGTGATGTGTGAGTGTGTGTCTCTCTGCTCAGTCACCTAATACCTGTATTTATTGTATTAGATCCTCTTACGGACAATTATGGGGGAGGAGGAAAGAGGGCTTTGGAGAAGGCAGAGGAAAGAGAGGCAGTTTGAAGAGAGGCAGGTTTAAAAAGAGGTAGGTTTAAAGAGAGGCAGGTTTAAAGAGAGGCAGGTTTGAAGAGAGGCAGGTTTAAGAGAGCAGGTTTGAAGAGAGGCAGGTTTAAGAGAGGCAGGTTTGAAGAGAGGCAGTTTGAAGAGAGGCAGGTTTAAAGAGAGCAGTTTAAAGAGAGGCAGTTTAAAGAGAGGCAGGTTTTGAAGAGAGGCAGGTTTAAAGAGAGGCAGGTTTAAAGATAGGCAGGTTTAAAGAGAGGCAGGTTTAAAGAGAGGCAGTGTTTAAAGAGAGGCAGGTTTAAAGAGAGCAGGTTGAAGAGAGGCAGGTTTAAAGAGAGGCCAGGTTTAAAGAGAGGCAGGTTTAAAGAGAGGCAGGTTTAAGAGAGGCATGTTTGAAGAAGGCAGGTTTACAGATGGCAGTTAAAGAGAGGCAGGTTTAAGAGAGGCAGGTTTAAAGAGAGGCAGGTTTAATGAGAGGCAGTTTAAAGAAGGCAGGTTTGAAGAGAGGCAGGTTTAAAGAGGCAGGTTTTAAAGAGAGCAGGTTTAAAGAGAGGCAGGTTTGAAGAGAGGCAGGTTGAAGAGAGGCAGGTTTGAAGAGAGGCAGTTTGAAGAAGGCAGGTTTAAAGAGAGGCAGGGTTTGAAGAGAGGCAGTTTGAAGAGAGGCAGGTTGAAGAGAGGCAGGTTTAAAGAGAGGCAGGTTTCAAGAGAGGCAGGTTTAAAGAGAGCAGGTTTAAAGAGCCAGTTTGAAGAGAGGCAGGTTTAAGAGAGGCAGGTTTAAGAGCAGGCGTTTAAAGAGGCAGGTGTTGAAGAGAGGCAGGTTTAAAGAGAGGCAGGTTTAAAGAGAGGCAGGTTAAAGAGAGGCAGGTTTGAAGAGAGGCATGTTAAAGAGAGCAGGTTTGAAGAGAGCAGGTTTGAAGAGAGGCAGTTTTAAAGAGAGGCCGTTTTGAAGAGAGGCAGGTTTAAAGAGAGGCAGGTTGAAGAGAGGCAGGTTTAAAGAGAGGCAGTTTGAGAGAGGCAGGTTTGAAGAGAGGCAGGTTTAAAGAGAGGCAGGTTTAAAGAGAGCAGGTTTGAACTGTCCTAGTTGAACTCTCTGGAGTGACACTTCTCACACAGTCCAAGTCTTAAGAGAACAGTACACCCACAACTGAAACATTCTCTCTGGTTGTGGAGATGAAGGTGACATTTAACAGTTTATCTGGAGAGTGTGAGGTAGACTGTAGACAGAGAGAGAGGGATAAGAGAAGGAGTGAGAAGTAGTATGTTGCATGAGATGAAAGAGAGAGAAGAGAGAGAAAGAGAGAGAAAGATAGAGACAGAGAGATAGAGTGGGGGGTGATATGTGCATGAGAGAGAGAGTGGGGGGTGATATGTGCATGAGAGAGAGAGTGGGGGTGATATGTGCATTAGAGAGAGAGAGAGGAGAGTGGGGGTGATATGTGCATGAGAGAGAGAGATAGAGGGGGGTGTATATGTGCATGAGAGAAAGAGAGAGAGAGGGGGTGGTGATATGTGCATGAGAGAGAGAGATAGAGAGGGGTGTGATATGTTCATGAGAAGGATAGAGAGAGAGAGAGAGATAAAGAGAGGAGAGAGAGAGAGTGTGTGGTGATATGTGCCATGCCACAGTTTACAGGAAGTTGTCCAGTGTTCTCTACGAAAACACACTTGGCAAGATGATACTGAAGCATCAATCTCTCTTCATCTCTCTCTCCCTCTCTCTCTCTCCTCTCTCTCTCTCTCTCTCCTCTCTCTCTCTCTCCCTCTCTCTCTCTCTCTCTCTCTCTCTCTGTCTCTGTCTCTCTCTCTGTCTCTCTATTTCCCTCCCTACTTTGTTCAAGGGTTTAGACTTGCTCAATTTCACATCTACTTCAAGTAGCATTTTTTGTGCCAAACAACTGAAACACAAACACACACACATTCTTTCCTTTGCACAAACCTCCTACTCCCATTAGACCCCATTCTCTCTCTCCCACACACCACACACACATAACACACACATATAACACACACACATCCCAGAATACTGACAGGAAATACCCTGAGTCAGCGGATCAAATGCATCTGACAGGAGACATTGTTAGCAACATCCTCCCTTCTCTCTCCCCTCCCTTCTCTCTCCCTCCCTCTCTTCTTTCTTCCTCTCTGCCTCTCTTCCTCTCTCCCGACCCTCCTTCTCTCTTCTCCCTCCCTCCCTCCCTCCCTCCCTCCCTCCCTCCCTCCCTCCCTCCCCTCTTCCTCTCTCTCTCTCCCTCCTTCTCTATCCCTCCCTGTCTTCTTTCTTCTCTCTCCCTCTCTTCCCCTCTGCTTTCCCTCCTTCCTGAAGTGATATATGTGCCTTCTCAAAGGGCCCATCTGGATGTCCTTAGTGTGTGAATGTTTGCTGAGAGCCAATCAAACAAAGCCGCGTTTAGCCCAGCCAATCACAGCGTTGGATCAGTGGCCGGGACGTCAGGTCCTGATAAGGAGGGTGGTGTGTGTGTGTGACAGAGAGAGTGGTGCTGTGTGTGTGAGACAGAGAGAGGGTGTACACGGGCTGTATCTCTCCAGGAGCAGGGTTGGAGTGTAACCCTACAGAGGTATCTCTCCAGGAGCAGGGTTGGAGTGTAACCCTACAGAGGGTATCTCTCCAGGAGCAGTGTGAGTGTATCCCTACAGGAGGGTATCTCTCCAGGAGCAGGGTGGAGTGTACCCTACAGGAGGGTATCTCTCCAGGATCAGGTTGGAGTGGAACCCTACAGGAGGGTTCTCTCCAGAGCAGGGTTGGAGTGTAACCCTACAGGAGGGTATCTCTCCAGGAGCAGGGTGGAGTGTAACCCTACAGGAGGTATCTCTCCAGGAGCAGGGTTAGAGTGTAACCCTACAGGAGGTATCTCTCCTGAGCAGGGTTGGAGTGTAACCCTACAGGAGGGTATCTCTCCAGGAGCAGGGTCTCTCTCCAGGAGCAGGGTTGGAGTGTAACCCGACAGGAGGGTATCTCTCCAGGAGCAAGGTTGGAGTGTATCCCTACAGGAATGGTATCTCTCCAGGAGCAGGGTTGGAGTGTAACCCTACAGAGGGTATCTCTCCAGGAGCAGGGTTGGAGTGTAAACCTACAGGAGGGTATATCTCTCCAGGAGCAGGGTGGAGTGTAACCCTACAGGAGGGTATCTCTCCAGGAGCAGGTTGGAGTGTAACCCTACAGGAAGGTATCTCTCCAGGAGCAGGGTTGGAGTGTACACCTACAGGAGGGTATATCTCTCCAGGAGCAGGTGGAGTGTAACCCTACAGGAGGGTAATCTCTCCAGGAGCAGGGTTGGAGTGTAACCCTACAGGAGGGTATCTCTCCAGGAGCAGGGTTGGAGTGTAACCCTACAGGAGGGTATCTCTCCAGGAGCAGGGTTGGAGTGTAACCCTACAGGAGGGTATCTCTCCAGGAGCAGGTTGGAGTGTATCCCTACAGGAGGTATCTCTCCAGGAGCAGGGTTGGAGTGTAACCCCTACAGGAGGGTATCTCTCCAGGAGCAGGGTTTGGAGTGTAACCCTACAGGAGGTTATCTCTCCAGAGCAGGGTTGGAGTGTAACCCTACAGGAGGGTATCTCTCCAGGAGCAGGTTGGAGTGTAACCCTACAGGAGGGTATCTCTCCAGGAGCAGGGTTGGAGTGTAACCCTACAGGAGGTATCTCTCCAGGAGCAGGATTGGAGTGTATCCCTACAGGAAGGTATCTCTCCAGGAGCAGGGTTGGAGTGTAACCCTACAGGAGGGTATCTCTCCAGGAGCAGGGTTGGAGTGTAACCTTACAGGAGGGTATCTCTCCAGGAGCAGGGTTGGAGTGTATCCCTACAGGAAGGTATCTCTCCAGGAGCAGGGTTGGAGTGTAACCCTACAGGAGGGTATCTCTCCAGGAGCAGGGTAGTGTAACCCTACAGAGGGTATATCTCCAGGAGCAGGGTTGGAGTGTATCCCTACAGGAGGGTATCTCTCCAGGAGCAGGGTTGGAGTGTAACCCTACAGGAGGGTATCTCTCCAGAGCAGGGTTGGAGTGTACCCTACAGGAGGGT
>CAEFZP010001602.1:0-2500 GCA_903064625.1 Mallotus villosus
ACGCACTACACACTACACACTACACACTACGCACTAGACACTACGCACTACACACTACACACTACAAGCGAGACGCTACACGCTACACACTACACACGACGTGCTACACGCTACACACTACGCACTAGACACTACGCACTACACACTACATACTACAAGCGAGACGCTACACACTACGCACTAGACACTACACACTACATACTACACACGACGTGCTACACGCTACACACTACGCACTAGACACTACACACTACGCACTAGACACTACACACTACACACTACACACTACATACTACACACTATGCACAACATTCCACCACTCTCTCCTGGCCTGCTGTTCTCTTGTGTCCAACAGGGGGCAGAGTTGTGCAGTCAGTCATGAGCCTCTCACTGTGACCTATGAGCAAAAATCAATTTCCTGTCACCAACCTTGGTGGTCAGCAGCTACTTAACAACACAAACAGACGTCTTGTTTTTGTGCCGCGGGACACAGAGCACCGTTCTGTCTCATAACACACTGCCCCTCCATCAGCACCTGGCTAATTACACAAGCCCTGGTGCTGCTAACTGCCATTTGTTTTGTAAGGATATTCTTTAGCTTTATTTATTTGGTACAGACAGTCAGAGGTAGACAGGAAAGAGAGAGAGAGAGAGAGAGAGAGAGAGAGGAGAGTCGAGTGATGAGGAGCGAGCAGATGTAGAGAGGAGAGGCTCTGCAGCGAGATGACTAGAGAGAGAGAGTGAGAGAGCTGCGTCGTGCGCGAGCGCTCGCGCGCGAGTCTGCGCGAGGGAGGAGCGATAGAGAGCGAGAGAGGAGAGAGCGGAGGAGATAGAGGAGAGAGAGAGAAGCAGGGGGAAGACATGTAGGAAATGTCCGGGACTAAACTTAACTCGGGACTCGTATGGTACGGCCTCAGCCTCTGTGGTAAGAGTTCTAACTGGTGAAGAACCGGGGCAGTTTGGCACTGCAAACCCAGCATAACTTTCTAGGACCAGCTGCACTATCAGTCACACCAAGACGGTTGTTTTATGAGCTGTTTCTGACACTGGTTTTATAGTTCACAAACTCACTTAGACACACACACAAGCACACACTGACACACAGACACAGATACACAATCACATACACACAAAATAACGGAAAAAACACACACAACTCACACTCTCGCACACACAGCAGCTGTGATCGTATTGAGTGTTTCTAGAGGCTGATGTGACAGTTTGAGTCTTTCTAGAGGATGAATTGACTGTATGAGTGTTTCTGGAGGACAATGTGACCATGAGCGTTTCTAGAGGACGACGTGACTGTATGAGTGTTTCTAGATGACGATGTGACTGTATGAGTGTTTCTACAGGACAATGTGACTATATGAGTGTTTCTAGAGGACGACGTGACTGTATGAGTGTTTATAGATGACGATGTGACTGTATGAGTGTTTCTACAGGACAATGTGACTATATGAGTGTTTCTAGAGGACGATGTGACTGTATGAGGGGTTCTAGAGGAAAATGTGACTGTATGAGTGTTTCTAGAGGACGATGTGACTGTATGAGGGGGTTCTAGAGGAAAATGTGACTGTATGAGTGTTTCTAGAGGACAACGTGACTATATGAGTGTTTCTAGAGAGGACGATGTGACTGTATGAGTGTTTCTAGAGGAGGATGTGACTATATGAGTGTTTCAAGATGACGATGTGACTGTATGAGTGTTTCTAGATGACGATGTGACTGTATGAGTGTTTCTAGAGAACAATGTGACTGTATGAGTGTTTCTAGATGACGATGTGACTGTATGAGTGTTTCTACAGGACAATGTGACTATATGAGTGTTTCTAGAGGACGGTGTGACTGTATGAGTGTTTCTAGATGACGATGTGACTGTATGAGTGTTTCTACAGGACAATGTGACTATATGAGTGTTTCTAGAGGACGACGTGACTGTATGAGTGTTTCTAGATGACGATGTGACTGTATGAGTGTTTCTACAGGACAATGTGACTATATGAGTGTTTCTAGAGGACGATGTGACTGTATGAGGGGTTCTAGAGGAAAATGTGACTGTATGAGTGTTTCTAGAGGACGATGTGACTGTATGAGGGGGTTTCTAGAGGAAAATGTGACTGTATGAGTGTTTCTAGAGGACAACGTGACTATATGAGTGTTTCTAGAGAGGACGATGTGACTGTATGAGTGTTTCTAGAGGAGGATGTGACTATATGAGTGTTTCAAGATGACGATGTGACTGTATGAGTGTTTCTAGATGACGATGTGACTGTATGAGTGTTTCTAGAGAACAATGTGACTGTATGAGTGTTTCTAGATGACGATGTGACTGTATGAGTGTTTCTACAGGACAATGTGACTATATGAGTGTTTCTAGAGGACGTTGTGACTGTATGAGTGTTTCTACAGGACAATGTGACTATATGAGTGTTTCTAGAGAACAATGTGACTGTATGAGTGTTTCTAGATGACGATGTGACTGTATGAGTGTTTCTAC
>CAEFZP010001602.1:7500-35000 GCA_903064625.1 Mallotus villosus
ACACACTCATGCACGCACGCACACACACACACATAGACATGCATGCAAACAACACACACAAAGAGAATATATTGCACAGCAGATTACGAAGGAGCAGTCTGTCTTTTCACGTTGCAACAACAACTTTTAAACTCCAATATTAAGTCATTATGATGAGAGGACATCATATCATGTTGCAACAACAACATGTCAGACCTCAACCACAGCCCTGAATTCAAGATTGGGAAAGTGGGTTGTCAAAAAACAACAATAATGGGACCATTTTTCTCTGACACATAACAGGTTTTGGAACAGAGTAAACCTTCCAATAACCATTTCGCAGAATCTCTTTTTTCAGTTGAGGACTTCATCTATCCTGGAAACAAGAGTCTAAATAAGAACAAGGAGATTAACAGAATCTTCTCCTCCTCCCTCCCTCTCTCGCTCCCCCTCTCCTCTCAACCCGTCAACCTCTCTCGCCCCCCCTCTCCTCTCAACCCGTCAACCTCTCTCGCCCCCCCTCTCCTCTCAACCCGTCAACCTCTCTCGCCCCCCCCTCTCCTCTCAACCCGTCAAGTCAGTGGTTAAGCAGTGCAGTGTCTGATATCTGTGACTTCCCTCCTCACTCCCTCACCTGGACCAGATCTGATGAGACCGGGTCGTCTGGAGCTGTGCTGACCAGCCAAGGAATCCCAAAAATGCTGGGATGCGATTGGACCAGACCAGGAGTCCAATCATTTGGCTCCTCCCCTGGGTCTGTGAGGAAGGAGAAGAGGTCGTTAAGGAAACATGGCCGTTTCTGAGATTAAACAGGAACATTCCATTTCTGCAGTCTGCGGAAATATGTAGTGGTTAGACAACTAAATCCACACACCCACACCCCACTCCACCCACATGCACACATCCACGCCCACACACACACATACACACACACACGCCCACACACAGGCCCACACACACATACACATACACGCCCACACACACATACACATACACACTCATACACACGCCCACACACAGCCCCACACACACTTACACGCCCACACACACATACACACACACATACACCCACACACACACACACATAGACACACACATACACACACACATTCCCAGGCAAAGCCCCCCCCCCGGTCATCCATATGACCTGCCAAGAAGGAAACAGGCGTTAGAGTCATTATTCACTATTGTCTCACCTCTGCCTTGAGTGAGCTGTGATGTTGAACAGGAGCAACTGTATGTGTGTGAGTGTGTGTTTGTGAGTGTGTGTCTGTGAGTGTGTATGTGAGTGTGTATGTGAGTGTGTGTGTCTGTAAGTGTGTGTCTGTGAGTGTGTGTCTGTGAGTGTGTGTCTGTGAGTGTGTGTTTGTGAGTGTGTGTCTGTGAGTGTGTATGTGAGTGTGTGTATCCTGTTTGTCAGTGTAAAACAACACATGTGCCTGCTGCTGTGTTTACGACACTGTTAGTGAGTGTATGCTGTAATATGTGTTTATGTGTGTGAGACAAAATCCTTTCAGTTTGTTAGTGTAGTGTTTAGCGTGTTTAGCGTGTTTAGTGTCGTTGCTGTGTGTCCACGTGTGATTGTGTGTGTGTGTGTGTGAGAGTCCTCTCAGCGTGTGAGTGTGATGTGGTTTGTGTGTGTGTGTGTGTGAGACAGAGAGCAGGAGAGAGAGAGAGAGAGAGGAGATAGAGAGAGAGTCCTCTCAGCGTGTGAGTGTGGTGTGGGGTGATGTGTTTGTGTGTGTGTGTGAGAGAGAGAGAGAGAGAGAGAGAGAAGAGAGAGATCTCTCTCTCTCTTACTCTTCTCGTTCGCTCCCTCCCTCGCTCCTCTTTCTCTCTCTCTCTCTCTCTCTCTCTCTCTCTCTCTCTTCTCCTCGCGTCTCTCTCGCTCTCTCCCTTTCCTCATCTTTGCCTCTCTCCCGCGCTGCTCTCGTGCCGCTCGTTACTGAGCGATCCTTCCTCTCAGCTTGTTTGTGTTTTGGTTGTGTGGTTTTTGTTGTTTTTTGTTTGTGTGGTGAGTTCGCGTTTGCGACGGATGCTCTCTCTCTCTCTCTCTCTCCTCTTCTCTCTCTGCTCCTCCTCTCTCTCTCTCTTCTCTGCTCTCGCTCTCTGCGCTCGCTCTCTCTTCTCTCTCTCTCTCTCTCTCTCTCTCTCTCGCTCTCTCTCTCTCGCTCTCTCTCTGCTCTCTCTCTCTCGCTCTCTCTCTCCTCTCTCTCTCCTCTCTCCTCGCTCTCGCTCCTCTCTCGCCCTCTCGCTGCTTTGTCTCTTCCCGCTCTTGCTTCTGTGCCTAGCCACGCTTGGGATGTTAAATGTCACGGAAGAAAAGTGGTAGCTTGAGGACACATGCAATAAATTCCAAGCACAGACATAAAGACTGCTTTCGGTTGGCTCTCATTACCGATGTTTTAATTTTTTTCTCATGATGTTTTCCATGACTTCTCATGAAAGTTACACACAAAGCATGAGGGACAGAGACCAGACTTTGGAACTCAAGGTTCGCTGTCCACATCCGGCCCAACGTACAATTATATCCATCCGCAAGATCCTTTTATTCTATGGCCTGGCGATATGAAGCACCAATAACACACAGACTTCAAATCCCATAATGCATTGCAACAGCTGCCTAATCGTTCGAGGCTGATGCCTATTCACCCGCTCGCATTAACTGTGGAAGTCACTATCTAGCATCACATCAAACCCAGAATACGTCCACAATTTGGGCTAATCCCCAAATGTTTACAACGTATGGCTTTGCGCTTGATTATCACTCGGATCGACAAGCAGTCTCGAAAATTGTATTAATATTTTAAAAAAACACGATTCCTCTCCATAATCATGATACTCCAAAACAATGTTCCATACCGATTCCATAACCGCTCAGCCATCTGACCCCCCTACGTCCTCCTTGTCCTGGCCTGAGGAGTACGAAGTGGACATGGCTTCTGACAGCACGGATGCAATGTGTCTTCTCGGTTCAAAGGCTGGGTACAACTCCATCCTCCCACCGTCACCTTTGACCTCGGCATCCCCTTCCTCTAGGAAGTTGACAGATATGGACTTCTTCTGTGGTAACAGCAACTTGGACTTCTTCTGTGGTAACAGCAACTTAGACTTCTTCTTCTTCTCTCATAACACCAGCTTAAACTTCTTCTCTGATAACACCAGCATGTTGCGAAACTGTTTATTCAGGCTTTTTTCCCTTTGCTTCTTTTCTTCTTTTCCTGGTAAAATAAATTCAAACCGTCCAGGTAATCTCATATTTCTTCAACAAACAAGCAGGGACGAGACAGACAGAAAGAAAGATGAGCACCATCATTCACTCCCAGCCCTCCAACTTCCACTCCCCCCTCATCTTTTCTCAGCTCCTCCTTCTTTTCCTCCAGGTCAGTCTCTCGCTCCTCCCCTTCATCTCTCACATTCACTTCCTTGTTCTCGTCCTGGGGTATGCGCAAAGCCTTCTGGGAGTTGTTGTTTTAACTGCCACAGTTCAAGCAGTGGGCAGGCCAGTCCTTATCAGGCAACAACCTGTGGCTACCTAAGGACAGAGCGTTGAACACAATCAAGAGGAACTGTTGGTGCGCCTAACCCTTACCATCAGGGCCGGTCGTTCCATCAGGCATCACAGGCAGCCGCCTCACCCAATCAGAGTTGAGGATGAATCTCGCCTAGGGTCTCATGTGGTGCAGACTAATAACTGATTACAAAAAAAAGGGGAAAATTGCAGCTTTCAAACGTTGGAATCTGTCTATTTCTGCTTTGATCCCATGCTTACGTAAGAGCCCTCCTCACCTATTGCTTTAAAATGGAAACATGTGCAACAAGCTGTTGCAGAGTTTTGTGTCAGTTGTTTTTCCCCCACTAAAAGATGGTTGGAATATTTTGAGAGGAAAGATTTGTACTTCAACCCCTGTTGCTAAAATGCGTTCAGACATGAAAACGATCTGGCTTTACAGAGGCTCAGACTGTCAGAAGTTACTGAAGACATGGCTCCGTGCTGCGCGTACGGTTACACTTAAAATGAGGATAATTCTCTGGAAAACTGGAACCAGACTGACGGTCCTCTCCTGTCCATCTTATCTGAGGAATATCACAAAGTTCAAGAACGTTTGAAGGGAGTCCAATTTCCTTCGCGAAAGGCTTCATAGTACCGATGCCCAGAAACAGAGTAGCTAAATATTGAATGCCCTCCAGCGCGATCAGACTTTGGGCTCAGACTCCGTTTTCAGCAGAATTGGAGGAATTAGACAGACTTGATTGGGTTTGTGTTTCTAACCCTTAGTGCGGCTCAGCGGTTTAGGCATGGTCTGGTCACCCGGCACTGGACCGCACACAGAGCCGCCATGTCAAAACGGATGGATGAAAATGAGAAGGGAATATGTGTGACATTCTTTCAAATTAGCTCATCGATTCTATCTCGTGTATAAAGGGGAGGCGGGGGGGACGGGGGGGGGGTAATGTTCAGGCAAATACAACGGATTATGTTCTGAGTTCTGTCAATGTTGTATTTTGCGGTCGTGTTCCATGAATGAACACGGGTCATCAGTGTGTTTCACATGAGGGCCTGTGGAAGACCTGAGCGTGGCTGCAGTGATGGTGAGGGTGATAGTCTGACAGCTGTTATGAGATAATAACAGATAATAACAGCCTTGGCAGACCAGGGAGAGCAGATAAACACAGCAGAGTAGAGTCAACACCGGTCTGGAAGCCACTCGGTAATAAACTCTTTCATATTTCGCAGCCCTCGTTATTTACAGGTTATCATGCATGAAATCATCTAGTTCCATATCTGAAGCTTAATCGCTCAATTAAATTGGAGAAATTGTCATTGTTGTTACTGTAACTAGATGATAAACTTCTACTCGAATGACACCGATGACCACGCCTTTCCTCCTACACACACACGTACTGTACACACACGTACACAAACACATAACACTATTCATAATATTTTGAGATTATACAAACCAACAGAGATTATCAAAGACAATTTAAGTGGTTTTAGGAACTTTCTGCTGGATCTGGATTGGATTAAAGTTAATTGTGTATGTGTGTGTGTGATGGTCCATGTAGCACCGTTGCTGGTTTATAATGCAGGACATAGCTCTGGGTATTCTATATGTCTGCATCAGCCCCTTCATTAGCTGCACAGTTTTATAGGGGTTCAATCTGGGTTTTACTGGAAACCATGGTAATGATGTCCAGGCCTCACCAACCTCTCACTAACCAAGGTCAAGTCAATTTTATTGATCCCACTAGGGGAAATTCGTTGCCACCAACCTGTCACTAACTTCTTACTAACTTCCCCTCAACCTCCTAATAACCTAGTAACTCTAACCTGCTACCTCACATATCATTTCATTCACAAGACACACACCGTCATAGATAGGTAACTCCTACTTTTGGGTGCTTAATAAATAGAGGGTCCGCATATCTTATCCACTATGGGACGCAGAAACAGGCTGGCCGACTCTCTCGAGTTTTTTTCTGGGCGTGTGGACCCGCCCCTGCCTGATCCAGTGAGGACTCTGGCCCCCGAAGCTAGCCGGTAATCCTTTACTCCCGCAACGTGGGAGCAGCTCTCCAACCAGCCGACACACACACACACACAAACACCACACACGCGCGCGCACACACACTAGTGCTGACCTGTTATAAGAAAGACATCCTCACACACCTCTCCTGACGGGCCCAGCTAGCACACCGAAGGTAAGAGACTTCATGACTTTGTGCTACTGGATTAAGATTTAGGATTGAGCAAAACGGGTCGCGCAAAACGGGTAGCGACATTGGGATATTTTGCTGAGCATTAATAAAGAGTCGATGCGTGCGAAATATTAAGGTTTCTCTAGTTTCCTAGGTGAATCGCAGAGAAGTCTAACAGGTAACGATAGTGTTTGAAAGGGTGGACTTGCACAAAAGACTACTGGCTGATAGAGAAGGCAGGCAGAGCTGCACATGTGACATACAACGCCACACACACACACATACACACACACACACACACACACACACACCAGCTATAGAGGACTAGATAAATCTCTGAACTGTGTTCTTAAATGACCTGGAACGACAGCACTGTAGGCCCTTATTTTACTGTCCGAGTTCTGACAGCTCAGGATATTTTCGTGGGGTGGGCGCCAATGTTCAGGGGTTCGAGTATTCGATTAAATTGAGAATTGGAATGGAGGTTGGTTAAACATTTAAATTTGGTACATAACTGCTACCATATTTCAGTTGGATGTGTGATAAAACTCTGAAAATATAGAGTTTTGGATTTCATAGCTCCGTGAAGTTCAAATAATAACAATGTGTGATAAATAAACATGAAGAAGTGGTCATCATTTTATAGTAAGCGTTCATTCTGTTAAACAAATTAATGTGATTTTCATGACAGTGGAATTAATGACTATAACATTATATTTGATGAAAACATTTAAGCAAGGGAGGTGTTCACACTGCAATTTACTTTTTAAAATCATGTTTGATTTAAGTTATAGCTGTGGATTAGCTACCTTTTTACATCTTTTGACGTCGTAACATACTGCTCTATTTATTGCGTGGCATATAAAACGTTTACTATCGCCCCATGTGTATTTGATATTTTCAGCAGTTTAAATAATTAAGACCCCATAGTACAAAGACTGAATATAGATCTAGGTTTTTTATTCTCTTTAATTTCTGAATGAGTTTTGTGATGTTTAACAATAAATAAATAAAATTGATTTTTGTATTACCCTTAGACTCCTGTTTAAATTTTTGCCTACACATAGATAACATTTGGGTAAAATGATTTTGAGATTTTGTTTATTTCAATACCAAAGGGGTAAAGTGTCCTGGGTGAAAGCTTGATTATACTATATGTGGTCATCTGTGAATCTGTACCTTCAGTAAAATCATTGTAAAAAGTGCTATGCAAATAAAACATCTAATTTGATTGGATTTGAACAAACAAGGAATTTTAATTGTGGCCTGCCTGTTTGATGAGCTGGTCTCGTTGACACATGAACAGAAAGTGAAGCACTTGGATAGAGTCAGGGGGTCTCAAGAAGTGCTCTGCTGTTGACAGTTGGGTTTTCTGTTGACAGTTGGGCTTTCTGTTCAGTAGATGGCTTATGATGGAAGAGCCTGCCTGTAGAGAGGGGGATCGGGCAATTTCTCACATATGCAATTTGATACAACGTCCCGATCAATTCGATACTAAAATGTGTGCCGTAATTTTTTTGTTTGTTTTAAAGACAATACTAAATACAGCAATGATCATTATTATCATTAAAATAATAACCAAGTTATTGTGATAATATTATTATTTGTTTTTTGTTTTTACCATGTAGGTACTTGAAACTAATGAAACCTATTCAATTATGTGTACTTCTGTTCTGTTATTATTGTAGTTAATATATCGAAGGAACATTGTGTCAAAGGACATTTCAGTTAATAGCTATATCATATTCAAAGGAAGATTGATATATTTAGGACGGCATTACTGTCTATTTTGTGATTTATTTATTAAACGTTTCTTATCAAAGCTGCTTGATACCCACATATGTTCCATTGAATGATTCGGATCATGCTATGTTGTTGTGTTCAGATGTCACCAGTGTTGCTGCTAGTCTGCCTGGTCCTGGCCTGCTCAGGGCTGGAGTTGGTCCAAGGCCACATGGTACCTCAACAGTCCCGGGTCTCAAACAGGTCATCTACTGGTGACCTGGGGATCCACGTGCCCTCTGACACTCCACCAATCCTGATAATCGGTTCGTCTCTGTGTGCGTGCGTGTGAATGTATTGGCTGTTTTCTTTCCTGAAAACCGTTAAAAACCGGACCAAAAATGTGTTGGGTGACAGTCTCGTTGTGTGATTTTACTGGTGTTTGATATAGTGGTATTCTAATGTGCGTCTCTTGTCACTCTAATCAGAACTGCCTAAAACAGTGAAGAAAAATAAAAAATCGAAGAAACCAAAAAAGGTAGGCCATACAAAACAGAAAGCATCTATGTGTGTGGGTCTATTGATTGACGAAGCAACCGCTACATTTAATTCTCACCTTCTCTCTCTATCCAGCAGAACAAGTTTAGTACAAAAAAGAAACGGCCCCCGCCACCTCCTAACTGTGTGCCGTTGTGGGGCAGCTGTAAGTCTCCCGGTAACGTGTGCTGTGAGCACTGTGCTTTCTGCCACTGTCGCCTCTTCAAGACCGTTTGTTACTGTAGGATGGGGAATCCGCGCTGCTGAGTGTCTTGCACTCCAAGAAGCAACACGGGTCCGCGATATACAATAGGCTACTTGCTCGACGAGAGCAAACTGACATCTGGTTTTGTGTTCTTCTCTGTGGAGACTAAGCAGGAGGATTTGTGTATGTGGCCTGTAGCCTTACAGAAGGCCTAAAATCGCATAAATCGTCGGACTATCGTTGCAAGACCTTGGAAAGATTATAAATAAAATGAGATTTTTTTCCCGAGACAGTAGGCTATTTTTTTGTGGTTCTAAGAAAGAGAATGTTGTCAGGAATCTGCAAATTCAAAAGAGCAAATACTTTTATATTTGGACCTTTGTTGAGATTTGCCCTCATGGAAAATGTCCAGGAATCTTTTCTGTCTCTTTATATTTAAAACTTGTTCGATCAAATATATTTTACGGCGCCCCGAAAGCCGGAATCCTTACAATTTGACCTTTTTCACATGCCAATCAATTTTTATAAGTTTCCACATCAAGTTCACAGAGTTCGCCAACTGATCTCAACACTGGTCTAGTAATTATTTTTTATGTTCCAACTATTAAGGACCAACTGTAGCTGTACATGTCTATAAAGGACCCTAATACGATCAGCACTTTTTTCCATTAAGTTAGTGTTCAAATGCTTGCATCTGACTATGCCCTGGAATTGTATATTCATGACTGTAAAGACAGCATAAAGCACTTTAAAATGCCAACATAATTTTCTTATGTCTGTTTAGCAATGCGTTCCAATATATCATTTTTTGTCTCCCACATGGAGACTATTATGCTTGGAATAAATTATATGTGATAAATAAATTGAAATAAATCCAAGAACTTCTGAGAATTTCTGCTACAATTCATATAATTTGTTCTGAATCCTTTGTCTTTTATTAACCCATTGTGAATCTAAAATCGGGTGTTTCCACACCAGAACAAGTTATCCACAATTAAAATGTGAGTATTGTTGCCAAGGTTTGTTCATCCAATCAGCGTAAAGCAGAAATATGAAAATAATGAGGTGTTTGAAGGATTTAAGCCCCGGTTCAAATCCCTGGATTGGACAGACCCTGGCCGGGGTAGGTTGCTGGGGGGTGGCGTGGCCAGCTGGAAGGAGGAGGGGATGAGAGCAGGAGAGGAAAAGGAGAGAGAGTTATAGCAGAGGAGGTGGGATGTTGCATGTCTCCCAGCTGGTTCTCATTGTGCCTGCCAGCACAGGAACACCCCAGCCAGGCAGCGCTGTCCAGCGAGGTGTCAGAGGAAACAAGGCCACTTTCATGGCCACTTCAACAACATCATCAACACCCCAATCAGCATAATCATCGTCATCATCATCATTGCTCCAGGATGTGAAACGATGAAGCCTGTCTGGCCCCTACGACCTTCGTTTGTAGTCAAGTGTAGATGTGTAGATGTGTAGTTAAGTGTAGATGCGTAGCTAAGTGTAGATGCGTAGCTAAGTGTAGATGCGTAGCTAAGTGTAGATGCGTAGTTGTGTAGACGTGTAAAGTTGTGTACTTGGTCACTTTAAAAGTAGAAGAAATACACGGAGCAGAAATACAAGTTTGAGCCGTTCTTTAATGCATCACACTCCGTATGGGGACAGCAGAGATGACACATGGGGACAAACAAGTCGGCAACCGTTTCAGCCGGACCCCCCTCCCTCCCCCCCTCCCTCCCTTCACACAAGACAACCAATCAGATTAACAACCATTTTAAAATTCCAAAAAAAACAAAACGATGCTCGAGGTAATGAAATGAATGCCAAATGTTTTCTGGGCATGTTTTCTTTTGCCACTTCAGCCAAAATGTCAGGGCTGAGAAGAACGGAAATGGTGGGAGGGAGCGACAGAGACGGAGAGACAGTTCCTTGAAGACATACGAGCTCGAAGGAGGTGATTAAGACAGCTAGCCACATGAACAATGCACCAGTGGCCACTATAAGGTGGGGTGGGGGGGGTCTGGGGGTGTCCAGGCAGGCTGGTGATGGGGGGGTTTATGGATCTCCTTTACACAGCAGGCCTTCTGGGACCAGAATCAAAACAGGGAATGCAATTTATAACAAGAATGGTGTCTTTAGAAGCCATGTCATCCTTGTTGTTGTTGTTGTTTTAGGCAGACCAGAGAGAGCAGAGGTAGGGGTCTGGCAGCAAGTGAAGCGTGGAAGTGTTGACAGCTCTGTGTGTGTGTGTGTGTGTGTGTGTGTAAGACAGACAGTGCGAGGGAGAGCAGGCTCTCCCGCAGCAATGTTCTAGTCTTGGGTCCTGTGGAACAAGACGTCCACATACCCACACCCTGCCTCAACTCCTTCACCCCCAACACACCACCAACTCCCCCCCATCCACCCCTCCCCACCCACCCACAACCTCAAATTCTACCCCCGAGTCCCAAGCGACGGGGCTCAGTAGCGGTAGTGGTCTGGCTTGAAGGGGCCCTCGCGGGGAAGACCCAGGTACTTGGCCTGCTTGTCTGACAGCTTGGTGAGCTTCACTCCCAGTTTGTCCAGGTGGGCAGCAGCAACCTCCTCATCCAGCTAGAGAGAGAGAGAGAGAGAGAGAGAGAGAGAGAAAGAGAGTATTAGGAGATTGTAACCATTAAGCTAAACACATGTGCTATCCAGAAACTTCGGTAGATAATTGAGATAATTGTGACGCTCTGACATGTCTGGGTGTGGCTCTGAGGGAACCAGATGTCAGCACTTAGACCCTCACAGCTGGTGAAGAGGTTAGGAAGCCAAGGAGGAGGTTAGGAAGATAGGGGGAGGAGGTTAGGAAGCCAAGGAGGAGGAGGTTAGGAAGCTAGGGAGGAGGAGGTTAGGAAGCCAAGGAGGAGGAGGTTAGGAAGCTAGGGAGGAGGAGGTTAGGAAGCTACGGACGAGGAGGTTAGGAAGCTAGGGAGGAGGAGGTTAGGAAGCCAGGGAGGAGGAGGTTAGGAAGCCAAGGAGGAGGAGGTTAGGAAGCTAGGGAGGAGGAGGTTAGGAAGCTAGGGACGAGGAGGTTAGGAAGCTAGGGAGGAGGAGGTTAGGAAGATAGGGAGGAGGAGGTTAGGAAGGGGAGGTTAGGAAGCTAGGGAGGAGGAGGTTAGGCAGCTAGGGAGGAGGAGGTTAGGAAGATAGGGACGAGGAGGTTAGGAAGCTAGCGAGGAGGAGGTTAGGAAGCAAGAGGCTCGGGAGTAAAGATGTAGGGAGTGACAGGCTAGGGAGTAGGAGGTTAGGAAATAAGGGGGTAGGGAGTGGATGTTTCACATCAGGAAGTGATGGTGGTGTGCGTGACCTCTGACCTTCTTGGGCAGGAAGTAGACCCCCAGGGGGTACTTGCTGGTGTTCACCCACAGCTCGATCTGGGCCAGGACCTGGTTGGTGAAGGAGTTGCTCATGACGAAGCTGGGATGACCCATGGCACAGCCCAGGTTCACCAGACGGCCCTCTGCCAGCACGATGATGTGGCGGCCGCTCTTCATACGGTAACGATCCACCTGGGAGGACAGGCACGGGACTCAGTGAGTGTGTGTGTGTGTGTGAGGGGGTGTGTAAGGGGGTCTGGGTGTGTGTGTGGGGTGTGTGTAGGGGGTCTGGGTGTGTGTGTGTGAGGGTGTGTGTAGGGGGTCTGGTTGGGGGTGAGGTGATGGGGGAACTACATGACTGTGTGTGTGTGTGTGGGGGGGGTAGGGGGGGGGATGTGTGTTGGAGTACCTGTGGCTTGATGTTGATCTTCTCTGCAGCGTTGGCGGTGAGCCAGCTCATTTCAATCTCGCAGTCAAAATGTCCGATGTTGCACACAATGGAGTCATCCTTCATGTGCTCAAAGTGTCTGGAAGAAACACAGATATGCACAGTTAAATATAGTTCAAACGTTCTCCTACATGTCATGTGTTTAGGACGCAACTGCCTTTTCAGATAAGCATGCACAAGCAGTGGTGGTGCTTCCACCTGCTGGTATCTGGAGGTATTACAGCAATGTGATGGTGCTGCCACCTTCTGGTATCTGGAGGTATTACAGCAATCTGATGTGGTGGTGCTACCACCTGGTGGTAGCTGGAGGTACTACATGTGTAGTACCTGGTACTAAATGTGCCAAGGAGGAGCTGCCTGCTAATACAGCTAAACAGTTAGCCACTTCTGGTCCTACAATGCTGTTGCTCTCGCTGGTACCTACTTTCCAGTGATGATATCCTCACACCCAGTGGTGGTGACAAAGATGTTGCCCTCCTTGCAGGCCTCCTCCATAGTGGTCACCTCGTATCCTGCAGGACAGGGAGGGAGGAGTTATGACAGAGGTACCATCACTGTCATAATAACCATTAAAAACTCATCATGGCTTCTAGTACAGTATCGTAAACAGTATTAAAACAGACAAAAATAATATTTTACACACAGGTTTGTTTTACTATCCTTGTAAGGACCGACACCTTCTCTAACCCTAAACCCTACCCTGAACCCTAACCTTTCATGTAATTCCAACCTGAAACCTAATTCTAAACTTAAACACCCTAAAAATAGTACTTGACCTTGTGGGGACCGTAAAAATGTCCCCACAAGATCCGTTTTCCTTTTAGTTCATTATGCTTGTGAGGACTTCTGGTCTCCACAAGGGAGGTAAACACGACCACACACACACACACACACACACACACTGACCCTCCATGGCAGCCTGAAGGGCGTTGATGGGATCCACCTCGGTGACGATGACGCGAGCTCCGAAGCCTCGGAGGGCCTGGACGCAACCCTTGCCCACGTCTCCGTAGCCCGCTACCACCGCCACCTTGCCGGCGATCATCACGTCTGTCGCACGCTTGATCCCGTCGATCAGAGACTCCCTGCAGCCGTAGAGGTTGTCAAACTTACTCTGGAGAGGGGAGAGAGGAGGGGAGAGAGTCAACACAAGGCCATAACAGTTTGGCTTCTTAAGGCCTTCACTCAGGTGGAGATGACCAGAGCACACCACTGTATGGAGAGATGTGTGGATGTGGTCTAGTGGCAGCACACAGGTCTCATTTCTGCGTTACCTTGGTGACGGAGTCGTTGACGTTGATGGCGGGGATCTTGAGCTCGCCTTTCTTCATCATCTTGTACAGGTTGTGGACTCCAGTGGTGGTCTCCTCTGACACGCCACGGATACCTGGAGGAACACACACCACACACACCAAAAATAGTCAACCCTCAGATGTAAAGGGAGTCATGTGGCTGAGCGGTTAGGGAATCGAGCTGGTAATCAGAAGGTTGCCGGTTCGATTCCAGGCTGTGCTGACAATGACGTTGTGTCCTTGGACAAGGCGCTTCACCCTACTTGGCTCGGGGGGAATGTCCCTGTACTTAGTGTAAGTCGCTCTGGATGAGAGCGTCTGCTAAATGACTAAATGTAAATGTAAGGGGCCTGGCAATCTCTCACATCAATCCAAACTTTATTTCTATTGTCCTTTTTATGAGAACCGTCACAAAGGGCTTCACAGGAGCCTACATATCACCGACAACCAAACAGCAACTTCTCTTAAGCTCATCAATCACAGGACCGAGCAACCCTGTTATCTTAGTCACTTCAGAAACATGAGTGATGAGAACGAGTCAAAGTATTGATCCAAACATTCATCAGACTGTCAGGAGTAACAGCGCCACCCGGTGTTTGATACTTGGGATGACAGGCTGGGAACTGCATCCGAAGGAACAGCCGACGCAGCCGTACTGAACAGTTTACAAAACCAAACCTTCCAGAACTATCCCAGGAGCTGTGCTTTAGGGCGAGTCTAGGGGCTGAGATGACTACTGTGCAGTCAGGAGTTCCCTCAGGAGCATAAGGGTTAGCATCTGCTCTCTCACACACACAGACACAGACACACACACCCTTTGGTTGGCATTGGTTCTATCACCTGCCTTTGTGCTGGAACGTCAGGTGAGACAAAGACTGCACATTATTCTACTGAAGTAGAGACGCCAAGGACTATGTTAGCTCATAGCTGGCAGGCAAACATGCTGAACAAAGCAAGCTATGTCAATATAATGACATTGTCCCAGGCACTAATTGTTTCTACCCAGAGCTACATTCTGGCATTGCAATCTGAAAGAGAGCAGGATGTTCAGGTGTGGGGGACATGAGACAGACGGTGTGTGTGTGTGTGTGTGTTGTGGGGTGAGGGGGACATGAGACAGACAGGTGTGTGTGTGTTGTGGGGTGTGGGGGACATGAGACAGACAGGGTGTGTGTTGTGTGTGTGTGTGGGTGAGGAGGACATGAGACAGACAGGTGTGTGTGTTGTGGGGTGAGGGGGACATGAGACAGACAGGTGTGTGTGTTGTGGGGTTAGTACCTGAGAGCAGTTTGGGGTATTTCTGGTGCACCATGTTGGTGAGGTCTCCTCCGTCGTCAAGGATCATGTTGAGGGGCTGGCCATCCCTAAAGTAGATGGTCTGCTCAATACACCACACATACTCCTCATCTGTCATCCCCTTCCAGGCATACACTACAGGGGGGGAGGGGGGAAAGAGAGAGGCAGGGAGAGTGAGACACATTACATTTGTATTCCCTTTTGAAATAGAATATTCAGTTAACGGTATGTTATTTTCAGTATCTGTTTAACTAGAGAGTGTTTCTATCAGAACCACTCAACTAATGATTGAAAGAGATGAGGATTATACTGGACTACTCCTGCTGGGTCACCATGGAGACCAAACTAAGCCAGCGTGGGCCCGGTTCCAACACCACCAAAGCATCCTTCTCGCCTCCCCTCAGCTGATTGGCTTAATCCCCCATCTATCACCATCTATGACAGGCTAGCTTCAGCCACGCCCGTAGCTGCCAGTAGTTCCTCATAGAAACGCTGATTAATCAGAATCACTGTGTTCCGAGCACAAACGGATACGTTGGAGCTTGGTCAAATTGATTTCCACGCCCCTCCCCCACCACCACAGCAGCACTAGAGGGCGGCTTCACTGCAGCTCTGGCTCAGCAAAGGCCAAACTAGACAGGTGACTCAGAGGAAATGCCACTGAAACACAGAGCCACTTCCTAGCCTGAGGTGTGCTCACCCATCCTCCCCACTCCTCCCCACTCCTCCCCCACTCCTCCCCACTCCTCCCCACTCCTCCCCACTCCTCCCCACTCCTCCAGATCCTGCCTTCCTCCCTCCCCACTCCTTCAGATCCTGCCTTCATCCCTCCCCACTCCTCCAGTTCCTGCCTTCCTCCCTCCTCCACACCCTCCAGCAGGAGATCACCAGAAAACCAGCTTGCCCACTCTTAACTTTGTTAGTAGAGAAGCCGGACTGGCACTGAACTGGGAAATAAGGGCCGCCAGGTTTGTGGTACGGGGCGGGGGGGTACTAGGGTTGCCATGTTTGTGGTGCAGGTGGGTGTACCAGCGTTGGCAGGTTTGCGGTGCAGGTGAGAGAGGGCGTACCTGGGACGCCAGTCTTGGCGATGGCAGATGCAGCGTGGTCCTGGGTGGAGAAGATGTTGCAGCTTGACCACTGGACCTGGAACAGAGACGGGGAATGGGTCAGATGGCTGAACAGTTAGGGAATCGGGCTACTAATCAGAAGGTTGTCTGTTCGATTCCCCGGCTGTGCAAACATGACGTTGTGTCCTTGGGCTAGGCACTTCACCCTACTTGCCTCGGGGAATGTTCCTGTACTGTAAGTCGCTCTGAATAAGAGCGTCTGCTAAATGACTAAATGTAAACGGAGCAGGAACACGAGTACAGAGGAAGGGAAACACGACACAAAGAGGTTCACAAATATAGCCCCCGAGGCCGTTCAGGCAGCAGGCTCTGGCTCCTAACCCCCCTCCTCCTGTGTGTGCTTGTGACAGAGCAGATAAAGGCAACTGGCTTTGATAAACATGGCCTTGAGGGGACACAGGGAGGAAAGAGGGGCGGGGAGCAGGCTTCCCACAGAACAGATCCCACTAGCCAGGGGGTCAGGGGTCACAAGACTGAGAGAATTATATTTAGAGTCAAACTGATGGTAAAGTGGGACCTGCAATCTGATCATCTCAACCCCCGAGGTCGGTGAGGATCTCAACAAACACTTTCTCCCTACCCCTCCCTTCACCGAAGTCATCCCTTCAGCTCCCTCCCTCCTACTCTCTCTCTCTCTCTCTCTCCCTGCCTTTCCCCTATACCATCCATTCAGCTCTCTTCCTCCTACTCCCTCCCTCCCCCTTCCTCACCTCCGCCCCCAGGTCGGTGAGGGTCTCGATGAGCACGGCGGTCTGCAGCGTCATGTGGAGGCAGCCTGCGATGCGGGCTCCCTTCAGGGGCTTGTTCTGGCCGTACTTCTCCCTCATCTTCATCAGGCCCGGCATCTCGTTCTCGGCAATGTCGATGGCCTTCCTGCCCCACTCGGCCAGGCTGATGTCAGCTGCAGGGAGGGAGGGAAGGTCGTTAACAACCACCAGTCAGGAACACATACAGAGACATTCATTCCAAGAGCAGAATGACAACACCGTGGTTAGGGTCAGGCTCAGTAGGAGAGCAGCCTGGTTAGGGTCAGGCTCAGTAGGAGAGCAGCCTGGTTAGGGTCAGGCTCAGTAGGAGAGCAGCCTGGTTATGGTCAGGCTCAGTAGGAGAGCAGCCTGGTTAGGGTCAGGGTCAGGCTCAGTAGGAGAGCAGGCTGGTTAGGGTCAGGCTCAGTAGGAGAGCAGCCTGGTTAGGGTCAGGCTCAGTAGGAGAGCAGCCTGGTTAGGGTCAGGCTCAGTAGGAGAGCAGCCTGGTTAGGGTCAGGCTCAGTAGGAGAGCAGCCTGGTTAGAGTCAGGCTCAGTAGGAGAGCAGGCTGGTTAGGGTCAGGCTCAGTAGGAGAGCAGGCTGGTTAGGGTCAGGCTCAGTAGGAGAGCAGCCTGGTTAGGGTCAGGCTCAGTAGGAGAGCAGGCTGGTTAGGGTCAGGCTCAGTAGGAGAGCAGCCTGGTTAGGGTCAGGCTCAGTAGGAGAGCAGCCTGGTTAGGGTCAGGCTCAGTAGGAGAGCAGCCTGGTTAGGGTTAGGGTCAGGCTCAGTAGGAGAGCAGCCTGGTTAGGGTCAGGCTCAGTAGGAGAGCAGCCTGGTTAGGGTCAGGCTCAGTAGGAGAGCAGCCTGGTTAGGGTCAGGCTCAGTAGGAGAGCAGCCTGGTTAGGGTCATGCTCAGTAGGAGAGCAGCCTGGTTAGGGTTAGGGTCAGGCTCAGTAGGAGAGCAGGCTGGTTAGGGTCAGGCTCAGTAGGAGAGCAGCCTGGTTAGGGTCAGGCTCAGTAGGAGAGCAGCCTGGTTAGGGTCAGGCTCAGTAGGAGAGCAGCCTGGTTAGGGTTAGGGTCAGGCTCAGTAGGAGAGCAGCCTGGTTAGGGTCAGGCTCAGTAGGAGAGCAGCCTGGTTAGGGTCAGGCTCAGTAGGAGAGCAGCCTGGTTAGGGTCAGGCTCAGTAGGAGAGCAGCCTGGTTAGGGTCATGCTCAGTAGGAGAGCAGCCTGGTTAGGGTTAGGGTCAGGCTCAGTAGGAGAGCAGGCTGGTTAGGGTCAGGCTCAGTAGGAGAGCAGCCTGGTTAGGGTCAGGCTCAGTAGGAGAGCAGCCTGGTTAGGGTCAGGCTCAGTAGGAGAGCAGCCACAGGGCAGCTGTGCTGTGCTCTGAATGACAGTCAGTCTGATACTGGAAGCAGCCTGCCAGTCCTTCACTTCTGCCTGCTGGTTCCAACAGCTGCAATCCTACACTTCAGGCTCCAGGGCTCTTATGACCAGACCACACCCCTAAACCCCTGCTCTGCCTGGGGCAGTCAGCACTGAAGCAACCCTCCCTAAACTGGAGCAGACCTGAATCTCCATGAGTTCATGAAGTCCAACTGGTGGCCTTGTGTGCATGATGTGTGTATAGTGTGTATAGTGTGTGTGTGTGTGTGTTGCGTGTTTAGGCATGCATCTCAGGATTCCCCAGGTCAATCTGGTGAACTCAAGTGTTCCAACTATGTCCTGAGTCGGCAAAACTGCCACGAGAGGCATAACTTCCCTCAAAAGGCAGAGAGGAAGAGAGAGTGAGAGAGACAGGTCTTAGAAACCGTTAAACCCTTCAAGAAATGTGGGGTCCATTCATCGATGGCTCGATTTAACGTTTATGTGTGCGTGTGTGTGTGTGTGTGTAGGTGTGTGTGTAGGGTGTGTGTGTGTGTGTGTGGTGTGTGTGTGTGTAATACTATTCTCACCAAAGCAGAACTCTGGTCTACACAAGGGTCAAAGTCTAACTGACCATGCCAGAGTAACTAAGCTTCTAGTTGCATCTGTCAAAACACCTGCCTGACACGCAATGGTTCACAGGGGTTTGGAGAGACACCGACAAATACTTCAAACGTGTGCAGGCCTGACAAATGCGTGATTCAGATTTTGCCTACTCTATTGACTCATTTAAATCATTTCCTGCTCAAATTAAATCCTAACAATAGGGTACAATGGTTCTAGCGTAGAGATTGATACGTGCAATCGAAATTGGTTTAGGGTATTAAAATCGACTTTAGTCTTTCTGAGTCCAAAGACTAACACTAAAACCTTCAAAGCACAAAGATTTGTTTTAATCCACCACGTGCGGTTTCAACTCACAGTAGTACACTGTGTGATTTCACCGCTCGCTTAGTCTGTGCCTGTCAATCAACAAAGTGGCGGCATCGCGCAATGGCTTATTGTGGATGTAGTTTTTCTGACGGGCGAACAAAAGACTGTGAATCACTAACATCCTTAAATGAACTACAACTACCAGTACCTCTAACAGAAGAGGCTTCTGAATGAAACCATGCTTGCATGGCAGTGTTATATACGGATTCCCTCCTTAATGTCAACAGAACATGAATCAATTCCACATGCATTTGACAAAAATGCATGTAGTACTGTATTACAAGTACAATGTACACAAGTAGCATCCCACTGCGCAATGTGTTGCAGTATCAACAAAGTGTTGCGTGTCACATCGGAGACAAAATTCGTATTAAAAGCTCAACGTTGAATCAACTACTATCGGTCCTCATATCCAACGTAATACTAAACTGACTGTAGCTTACATATAGGGCTATAACGCACGTTGTACAGTTAGCTACTGCAACTATCTAGTCGATCCAATATCTAACTACCGGTTACCAATATCAATGCATGACAAAGCAATAACAAAATGTGATACTGACCAACTTTGAAGGGTAGTTTCTCGGACATGATTATTATTTCCTTTTGTGTGTTGGGAGATTGGTGAAAAGGGTTGCTGCCTGATTTAGAACAGGGATTGAGAGGGAGGGATCGAATGGCGTGAACTTGGTTTTGAGAAGAAGCGAAATGCCGATTTGTAATATTCATTAGCTCGTCGTGCCAATCCACCACCTTTTGGTTTTCATTGGACGAGAATGTTCCTGCCCCGTAGGAGTAAAATCTGATTGGCTAGAAAAGCTTCGGCGGGTTTTATCCAATGGCAGAGCTGAATCCACAGTGGGTGTGTTGGCCCCGCCGCGGTGTCATGAAGTTTGACAACACTCAAATGTAGCTGAAACAAGTTCCATCCAGCCTACTATTTTCTTTAGGGAGACTGTTTAACCAAATGGCCTGGCATACACCCGACTTTGTTCTAGGTAGTGTGTGATTGCATCACTAACATGTCCTCGTCGCTCGACAGTCCTAGTTTTTAGAATATTTGTAAGTAAAGGACGGATATTTTAGCAGGTAGACTAAAACTTCAGTTATGAAATGAACAGGGTCTTTAGTGTTATGCATGGCTGGCGGTACTTCTGTATCAATCCGCCACCTGGCCTAAGCCTGACCACTATAGTCAAGATCTCACGATACAAGATAAACCACCCGTCTTTCAGTTTTGATGAGAATTTAGGACATACTGTCCAGACTCAGAACAGGATCAGTATTTTGTCTTTGTTTGTCGCTCATTTCTATCGATCACAAATTGTTTGCTGGCTGCAGTGGAAGAAACAGTAGGCTACAATCAGGAGAAAAACTAATTTGTGTGGCTTTTCAGCAGTAAAACTAAACAGAGAAGCAGTGTGTACAGTATGGGGTTATATACACGACTCTTGCTGGATGTGAGATAAATATTTGAATTTGAAACGAAATATTTGTGAATATTGTGAAAAGCATAGTCAGAGCGATAACATCGTCTGGAGACCTGTTGGACCGGTATGCAAACTGTATATTGTTCAGGGTGGGAGGCAGCGAGGAGCAGAAGAATGATTTGACTAGCCGCTTGAATTACTTCATGATGACGGAGGTCAGTGCTATCGGGCGATAGTCGTTCATGCAGGCGACCTGTTGTTACAAAGATCCTCACTTAATCCTGGGTTTACGAACACATCAGTGATTATAGTCCCAACCCTAATCCTAAACCCAGAATCCAACTATGTCAAGTTAGACCCACAGCACCTCAGGCAAGTACATGACCCTTTGATCATAATATTAGCTGTGACCAGTACAAAGTTTGAGGCTCCTGGTCAAAAAGGTCTGTGATGAACTATGTTAGACACCCCTGGTTATACATCCCATCTAACTATGTTGCATTCCCCTGGTGATGTCATCAGTGTCTGGGCCAATCAGAGTCCCTCAAGGTGTGGAGGGAGAATGAAGACTGCAAGTCATTTGGCAAAAGGGTTTAATTTATGCGTACCATGATAACATGAGTAGGTGGGTTGTAATAGGCAGGGAGGGGGGGGGGAACAGGAATTCAGCCATGTGTGAACACACAACCACACACGCACACACACACACAGCCAGGGGGATGAGGGTGGTGTACCCTCACACGTCAGGTATGACACTTCTGATACAGCTTCCTCATCAAACCCAAGCATTAGCATATCAGTCTGTAGGAGCAGGTTGTGCGTCTGCATGTGTGAGGTCAGCGACTGCCCCCAGGCCGCCGGTCAGTGCTAGACCATCCTGTTGGTGACCGCAGGCCGAACAGCAGACAGGAAATAGAAAACTATAAAACGTTGTCCTGCTCAGGGAGGTGAACTATGATACAGAGAGGTGGATAGGAGGAGAGGGAGAGAGGGGCGTCCCAGGTCAGCGAGGCCTTCAGGAGAGGAGAGGGAGAGAGGGGCGTCCTGGGTCAGCGAGGCCTTCAGGTTAGAGGATAACTGTTCACAACTGATACATGTTCATCCCAATACAATCACTACTCTGTTTCTCTCTCACACACACACACACACTCACTCACTCACACTCGATGAAATACGAACCAAATCACCCTGGATAAACACACAAGCCCTCTAGTGTTAATAATATGTCTCTTATGGAGGAGAATAAGCAACAGTGCACTCACGTGCACACCCTCACGTGCACACCCTCACATGCACACCCTCACAGAGGCGAGCATAGTCACTCATTCACTCACCACAGTAAATCACTCATTCACAATATGAACAGCTACAGTATAAACCCTTTACTAGAGTACTGTCTTAACATTTGCAGAATATAAGTGGTTGGAGGTAATTGGCTAAAATAAAAAGAACTTCGTGAACCATCACCCAGAGAGGCAAAGAGCGATGACACATCATGAGTTAGCCTTAAAGGGGATTTCCCCCCCACACACACACACACACACACACACAAACACTCTCTCTCTCTCCCACACACACACAATGTCCTCCTGATATAGTAAGGAAAGCCAGAAGCAGAGATCAACACCTATAGACCCTATAGACCCTCCTATAGAACACCTATAGACCTGTGGATGGAGGTCACAGCCAGCTTCCCTGACACTCCTGTGGATGAAATCCGTGTCGTGTTGCTTAGTAACACCAACCATAAGAACACAATTGTTATTAGGAACATGAACACTAAAAGTGAAATACAGAATCTAACTATGTGGATATTAGTTACACTGGACAGAACCGGTCATAGATGGGTGTAATACGGAAGTTTCCGGACAAGGTGGGGTGTTCAGGGGCCGTGTGTTCAGCATGTCTTTTGATGAAAGTGAAGTTGTCTTTACCCATCAGTCACAAAGGGTCTAGTTGGTAAAGGCTAGGTTTTAGAGGTCAGGAGTGTCAGAGGCCAAGCTTTTAGAGGCCAGGTGTTTCGGAGGCCAGGTAATCAGAGGCCAGCTGTTTGGAGGCAGGTCTAGTTGGCCGCCCAGGCTTCCAGGTCCTTCATGTCATCCTCGTCTTCCTCTTCCTTCTTCTTGGCTAATGAAATAAGAGCATGTTAAGAGTCATTTACACAGGACACAATAGGAAAGGGTCACATCATATAAAATATATAAAAATACATCTATGTGGGCTTATGTAGCATTGTGTGTGTGTTACCTGGTCTGGAAGGTGGATAGTGTGTGTTACCTGGTCTGGAGGGTAGGGAGGTGGATGGTACGCTGGGTAGAGGAACATCCTCGGTTCCTCCGATCTCCAGCATGTTCTTGTCCAGTTCCTCTTGTTCCAGCTCCTCCAGTTCTGCTAACAGGTCGTCCTGCACAGAACAAACAAACATTTTTAGCAACAACACTTGGACATTATATGTAACAATTGAATATGATTGTATAAGTAGTATCTATATCGGAGCAATTCTGCCTCCTTTTGGAACTAGAAAAATGTACAGCAGGTCCAATTGGCTGGAACAAGGACAAGTCCCGCCTTCTCTACCGCTGACTGGTTGGGATGGGAACTCTCCCTGTCCTATATGCTTTTGATTGGCTGGCTGTGTGAACTCTTCCTGCCCTCTCCGCTGTGGCTGCAGCTGTGTCTCACCTCATCAAACTCCTCCCCGAAGCCCACAGGTTTGGAGATTGCGTCGGAGATCTCCTGGGCCAGTTCCTGCTGCTCTGTGATGTCCTGCATAAGGTCATCCACCTTGTCTATGTCCCTGCAGCCACACACACACACACACAGTTTGATGTTCAGTATAGTCGACAGACAGGAAGTATCGCAGACATACACCAACCCACACTTACCCACAAACACACACCAACCCACACGCACACGCACACCCCAAAACACACACCCACACGCTTACCCACAAACAAACACCAACCCACACACACACACTTACCCACACACACAAACACACACCACACACACACACACACACACTTACCCACAAACACACACTTACCCACAAACACACATACACACTAATACACCTTTGCTGAACAATGCCACGGTTCCTCTTACATGTTCTCGTGAGCAGACTTCATGGCCTTGGCGGCGAAGCCCATGTTCTTCAGCACCTCCGTGTTGGTGTTGGCGTTCTCCAGAGCCTCCCTCTGGAACTCGATGGTGGACAGAGTGCCGTCGATCTGAGACAGCTGCTGTTCGTATCGCTTCTTCCTCTTCAGCGCCTGAAGAGCAGCTGGAGGGGAGAGAGAGACAGGAGAGAGAGGGACAGGAAGAGGGGACAGGGAGGGAGAGAGAGAGAGAGAGAGATGAGAGAGAGAGAGAGAGAGAGAGATGAGAGAGAGAGAGAGAGAGCGAGAGAGAGAGAGAGAGTAGAGAGAGGGAGTTGTGATTAAAAGATGGACACTGAAACTGGTCAATAATAAGGAATAATAATAATAACACAGGACAGACAAAAGAGGGAGAGGGGATGGAGACCAGCGTCTGACTGTTACCAGGGTTGACCCGCTCAGCCTCATCCGAAGCAGAGGCTGCTGGGTAGTGTAGTGCTAAGCTAAAACCCTGGGAGTACCCTGGAGCTGTGATGACACACTGTGCTCAGCTAGTCGTCCGTCTCCACAAACCAACACAACATGCCACTAGACGTGCTGGCTTCACTGCCAGATAAGGGAAACACACAGTCAAGCACCGTTTGACAAGGCTGGCTGAGGGGGAGCGTGGGACAGGGTGCATTCATCTCTGCTCAGACGTCAACAGGACTGGAGACGGAACCCAGTGAAGAGCAGGAGACTGTGGAAGCAACACTGATGCAGGAAGAACTGCAAGAACCAGCTGTGGGAGGCTGGGAGCACCAGACCAAGGACACTCCTCCTCGTCTATCATGGAAACCTTTTGTTTCAGTTCTCTTTAGTTCTGCTTTTATGTTTGTTTTTAATGACGGTTTTTAAATTGCCTTCGACGGTACTCCTCACAACGAAGCAATCACTGACTCGCTGTTCAGAGTCGGTTGATTGAGACGTGGAAACCAGACTCATTATCGCTGTTTGAATGATGGATGGTAAGATAAGGGAGCTATGAAGGTGTTCTATAAAGGAGCTGTGCGGTGAAGAAGTCTGTCCTTAAACCACAGATCAGTTAACAGTAATTAAAGATAATGTTTATTACTTTTACACTGTTTGAAATGCTCTGAATTTAATAAACAATGTTTGATCTATACCCTGCTATATTAGGCTAACCCTAACCCTAGGTTGTGTCCAGGAGAGAAATATGCTTATCTATTAATTATGTTTCTTGTATCATTGATAAACTGTCATTACGCTATTTAGTATGCCTGCATGGCCATAAACTAGTTCTTTGTAAGGTGCGACTAGGAAAGGCCTGTGACACGAGTGTAGGTCAGAGGTCACAATACTACCAAAGTGCAACTTTGAACGAGGAAAATAGAAGGAACGTCAAGGCCATTTCTAGGAGCCCTATCTCAAGACCTAAACAAAAGCTGTCTAGCATACAGTGTCCTATTTCTGTGCTTGCGAAGGCTATGCTAATCATCTTGTATCCTCCCATATTGTGATACCATATACTCCCTTGACTTCCTGTATTCTTCTGAGATAATCAACTTGAGTGTATCAGACACCTGCACCTGCATTAACTATTCCTTTCATTGACTTGGTACTTTCACAGCAATTGGGTTTTGTACAAAACTCGAGATTTTCCAGGTTGCTCCTTATGCACACATGGATTTCCACTAAGTTTAATACAACTCCATCAGGCATGACCAAGTAGTTCAAGGCAGATCGAATTACAGATGTAACACAAATCACACCGTCTTGTTAATGAATTCATCCACAGGTTATCGTAAGAGGGTATCGTGGATGATACATCTAGAGATACACCACCACAGTGCATATCCCTTGTGTTATCTTCGGGTCATTGTGACCCTTCAGTCATTGTGACCCCCCCACGTGTTGTGACAACTGTACCTCATACAAAAATAAAGTGAAGCATTTTCTTTTAACCGTCGGGCTGTCTCACACCCCCCCACAGCGCAAATGTTAAAAGAAAAGGCTTTTTATATGTTTTTGTATTGGGTAAAATTGTTTCAGCAGAATGAGGGGTCGTTGTGAACCTTCGGGTCATTGTGACCTCATAAGGCAGCACAAGGCATATGAGTCCAGTTCTGTCCTTCAGAGAGATTATCGCCATACGGACGCATCATCTCATATCTATTCCGTCTGAATCTTATTACCGGCTCCACAGACTGCATTACTGAACCTATTCCTGCTACTCTAACCTTGTTTAGGAAATGTGCTCGCCTGCCTGTTTCTCTCTCCCACACCTGAGTCTCCTAGGCTCTGAACTGTTATCACTGGCTGCCGATCCCATGGTTGTGTCACAGATACTTGTCTCTGGGTGTGGTGACTAAGCAAGGTTGCTAGCAGAGGAGTCTCTGTGTGACGACTGTGCCCGCGAGGAGTTGGTCTGGGGAATAAACAGTGTAACCTGGACCATTTCAACACAAGCAGGCCTGCAACTAGGCCTATCCTTATGTATTCCCATTGTAGCCTACATAACTAGGCTTTAGAGAAGAGTGAGCATTGTATATCACTGTCACATACCTCTAGATTGTCAACGTCACGTTACCTTTCTTAGATTTGCCGTTGACTTTCCTGACTAGCAGGTTGCGGCTTTCGCCATTATGGACTGATTATGAGTTGCTGGCTCACTTGTGAGCCTAACGAACAACTACGCTAGTCGAGTTTATTGGTTAACCCATAACTCAGCTGGTTCTGGAGAATTGTAAACGGCGATTGGCAACTTTTTATAAGATAAATCGTGATTTGATAACCTATCATGTTCATTATCCGCAATATAGTACAGAAAACACGCATCTGTCAACAATTCTGGATCATCTGCCACTTCGTGCTGACTGACTTGCTGTACTAGTTTCGGTCAAAGCACCTATAGGCAGTATAGATCAGTGAAGTCGAGGACTTTGCTAGCTAACGCTACATTAGCTATCAGGTATATGTCAGCTTCCTTCTTCCTCTTCCAGGCACACAGCTTGAAGGCTAACGATCTCGCCAATCATACGGCCAACTCTTTTAGTTTTATCACCTCGTTTGTTTTTCGTCCCATTCTTTTTCGCTGTGAGGAGTTCCTGGTCGATTTTCTTTTCCAGAAATTCCTGTTTCTTCGTCAACATTTCTTCTGTGTCCCGAAGTCGCTGTATAGCCTCCTGAGGGCTCGCCGATTTCGCCCCCTTACCCCCCGTTCCAAATAACTTTCCGAACACCGACATTTTGCACTTATTAACAGACGTAGATGAGACTGGAACGTATATTGTTATTTAATTAGATAAACAACGGAAAATAACTAATCTGACGACTCAAGTCTCGCTGTCACCCGCCCAGGTCCAGCGGCGTTGCTGTTGTTGATATTTCTCCTTCCTCTTTCCAGCCACCAGGCCTCGTGATGTCAGCACGTCACAACCGGCGTGAGTCACGCTATGACGTGCTCACAAGTTCCATCGAAAGGCATTTGGTTCTATTGTCCGCGAAAATTCAATATTAGCCTGTATCTTTATATTTGTATATATTTGTAAATGTTTTAAATCTAATTGTTTACAACCTTGTTAATAAAGTTTCGGTAGGACCCAGAACAGACAGTCCCAGACAGATTAATTTAATAACCCAAACCAGTCGAAATAATCCCTTTGTGAGATGAACAGTTGATTTGAGTAGAAGCTTGTCTGGACACAGGCAGTGACCCTTCCTTCTCTTTCCTCAACTCTCACAACCCTCCTGCGCCTCACCTCCTGTACTGCTGTGACACGCCTGATAGTGTTGCATGTCGCTCAGAGGGTAACACTAGTCAAGCATGTCACACATGGTGTTGGGTGTTTGCCTTCCTGCCTGCCTGTCTGCCTGTCTGTCTGCCTGCTTGTCAGTCAGTCTGTCTCTGCTACTTAACTACATATGAGATACCCAAAGTTCGGACCTAGGTCAACAACAAAAAAACCTCACAATTGTTTATTTATTTTGATATTACCCTAATCTTAATATTAAACACAAGCTATGTTAAGAGCTATCTGTGGTTGGATGTCACAAAAACTCGCTGGTTATGGTGCCCACCTGTCTGCATGCCTGTGTGTGTGTGTGTGTAGGGTGTGTGTGTGTGTGTGTGTGGTGAATGTCAGTGCAGCTGTAGCACCGTGTAAAAAGTGACAGTTCAACACACACACGGACACTCCATGGACCACTGGGATAGAGAGTGGTTCAGCACCTTA